>JALJCO010009544.1:0-44998 GCA_023101725.1 Atherinomorus stipes | reverse complement strand
TGGCCCAGAACCCATTAACCTTCTCTGGGTGTCTGGATAGACGTGAATTCTGGCGCATTGACTTAAAAGAATAAACTTTATTCCATTAGAGAAAACTGGATCTTTGAACTTGTGAACCTGAATGCAGCAGGACCAGCTGCTGCGGCCAATCAGACGCCACCGCTGTTCTTACCTGAGCCTTTCTGGGAGCCTTTCCTCTTCTTCAGAGCTTTCTGGAGAAGTTCCTTCATGGTTACTTTCAGACTGTCCATGGGGATTAGAGAGAAGCCATGAGCAGCGTTTCTGGAAGGAAAGAAGGTGGAGGAGGAGAAAAGGCTAAATGTGTGAACACAAGCAGGAGAGAGGAAGAAACACCACCAAGCTGGGGCACACATGTTCCTCATTAGTCTGGATTCAGGCTTACATGAGGAACCAGATCAGAACCACCTCAACAGAGACCACAGCAATCAGACTTTATTCATACAGGTTGTAACTCTGCTTTACTGAAATATAAAAGAAAGAAGAAGAAGTCTGTGTGTGTCATTCTCCCTTATTTTGTCACCTACCAAGAAATGAACTGGTTAGGAAGCTTCAGAGCCCTTCCATATTCACACTAATGCCAATTTGCCTTAATTTAAATCACTTTTAAAAACATATATACATGTATACTCATGGGCTTTTGGTTGAGTCCCTTCGATTTCTGTTTTTACTTGATGTTCAAATGTTTGTGTTTTATTCCTGCTTTTATTGTGTGTTTTTATGTAAAGCACTTTGCTAGACCTAAGGACACCTTAAATGTGCTCTATAAACTTGACATTGACGTTCATCCCGTTTGGCACATTGAACATTTCTTTTCTCTGATCTACTGCAGCCACAGTTTTGTCATTAAAAGACAGTTTATAAATGAAAATGAAAAATATTTTATTAATCGCAGAGGAGAAATCCAATAACACTGCACATTTTCACTACAAAACAGATCACGTTGTAATAAGATGTGTTTCATGTTAATAAAACTATTGACTTACCGACCTATAAAGTGAGGAGGTCCCTTTTCTTTATTTGGATGGCACGTCTATGTTTCCATAATCAAGACGAAGCAGTGAAGGATTCGGACGCGACTTTGCTGCTTCAGCAGCTAAACAGAATTATAATATATTATAATTATAATATAATTATAATATCTGTAGAAATCTGTGAAATCTTTTTGAAGCTCAGTTCTCTAAGTGCAGTGTGCATTGGGTGTAAATCAGAGAGCATGGTTCAGCAATGGGTCGTGGTGAAACGGATCCCCATTGATCCATGATCCGTTGATAAATTATTAATTATTATTATTAATTATTATAATTAAAATTATAATATTATAATTGTTATTATTATATTTATTATTGTTCTGACTCCTCTGTCTGAAATCTTGTGAGGAGCATCTGGCCGTGGCCGCTTTATGACCATGCCGTGTTCTTTCCACTTTACGGATGATGGTCCCAATGGTGCTCACTGGAACTTTCACAAGTTTACAAATGCACCTGGAACCAATGCCTTCAGTGTGTTTGCAATAATAAGGCTGCGTAGGTCTTTAGACAGCTCTTTGCTTTTACCCATCATGCAATGCTTCTTGTCTGACACCTTGGTGATGAGAAACCTTTTTAAAGGCATCAATCAGGACTAAAGCAGCTGATATTACTTTGCTCTGATAGAGGACAGGATTACTTTCTAAATACTGACAGACTCCAGCTGCTTTTCTTGGCTTTCAGATCTTTTTGTCTCCATTTCTTCATGTATTCAATACTTATTCCCTGTGTCATTTCACTATATTACACATAACTTCATTTATGGACATAATGTTAGGATTTCTTTGTATGTGTACATTACTTGGGTTGTTGTCAACATCTGGTGAAAATTTCATGTCAGTAGCTCTACTAGAAATATATTTTGAGTAAAATGTCGATGTGTTTAATACTTTTTTCTCCACTGTAAATAGAGTTAAATTTGTCTCATCCTTTTGTCTTTTTGCTGATCCAAAAATAGATCTGATCCGTGACTCAAAAATCATGATCGAGCCAAACTGTTGCACCACTAGTGATGCGCGAGCACAGATTTTTATTTTTACCCGCTGGTTCGGCACAAATACGCATACCGTTACAGCCCTAATGTCGTCTGTCCTTGTAATGATCACATCATCTCCACCGATGGATGGTTCATTCTTGAATGACGTGACACCAGGGCCTCAGTATCAGGCGCCTGTTGGCAGTGAGGTGGGACTGAATCATCTACATGTTATTGATTCATCTTTCCTACTTACATTCTGACAAACAGCGACTGTCGAGAAGTGAGTCCAGGAGAGGAGTACTTCTCCACCAACGCCAGAGTGCTGAAACCAAACTTGTGGATGGGCTCGTTTGAGTCCAGCGGGGGGAAGTCTGTGTCCACCTCCCCGTCATCCTCAGCGATGTGGAGGCAGTAGGCGTTGACATTCTCGCTGCAGACGGGTGAAACAGACAAGACGCTTGAACCGGCAGCCCGGACAGCTGGTCCTGGGGTGTGCTGGTACTTACTTGAGTTTGGGTTCTCTTCCCTCGCTGGTGTACTGCCAACAGATAAGACCAATGAGGTCGTGAACGCGGGCGTTGGCGATGGTCACCACCGTCATGGGATGGACTTTCTCCTGAGCCATCTGCATGGAGAGGTAGACGTCGATCTTCTTCGTAGCTGTTGTGCCGATGTGGCCCTGAAATGAAGACAGAACAGAACGACTTCAGGCAACATGAACAACTGAAACCTACTCATTCAGTCTGGAAACATCCGTCTCAGAGAAACTGGTCCACGACTCGCTACTTCCAGACTGGACGACTGCGATTCCTGATTACTGTTCTGGAAAGTCTCCATCTGATCCAGAACCTGCTGCTGGGGGACGTCCCATGATGCACTGGGCTCCTCGCTTTACTCTTCATGTAGAAATGTCTGGCATTGGCCAAGTTTCCCAGTTAAAAGGAAAACTTTCTTTTTTTTTTTCAACCTGGACCTTATTTCTAGGAGTTTATATGTGCATTTATTCACTGGTAAAACTTTTCGTATCACTTTGACTTCTTCAGGTGATATTTAGATTAAGTCACCCTCCAGCGTGCATCCATATAATGGGAGAGATGGGACAGCCTCTCTATAAGACATTATCTGCAGTACAACTTCTTTCACCAATACCTTAGTAGAATGAACGAACCAATGAGTACCGTCGTCTTGTGAGTTCAGAGTTAACTCTTTCATTAGTTATTGGGGGGTTTTTCTCTGCACTCCGCAGATAAAAATGATAACCGTGATCATTTTGGTCATAATAACCGTGACATTAAATTTTCATATCGTTACACCCCAAGTCTGCATCACGACACAGGGGTCCATACCCCTAAGTCTCTCTGATTGGTTAATGTCCCGCGTCAATGCTGCAAAAGTTTAGATTTTCCAACTTTGGCGTTTGACGCACATTACATGTGTCAGGCGTGTCGAACACCCAAAATGCTCAAAACGCGGCGCGTTTTGACAAAAAGAAGGAGTTAACAGAGTAGAGAATTAAAAATAAGTGAGCTGAACACAGGGTAGGAGGGGAGTCCAGTTCCTGAGATCAGATTGATTTGAGGAGTTACTGAAGACCGCTCATGACTAAAGCTTTAGGTTTCAAACATCCGACAGATGAAACGTGAGTTTTCTACCGTTTGCAGACTGGTTCAGAGTGGAGGAACTCACCTTGCCATCAAACTTGGAGGTATTCGTTGAAGGGGTTGTTGAGCTGCTGGGGACACTGTTCCAGCCGGAGGGACAGGGTGGATTTTGTACCGGTGGTCCGTGGTCGGTCTTTATAGTCCCGCTTTTCAAACAGAGAGCCCAGATCCTCCACTGATCACAAAACACAGCAGCATGCAGGAAACAAACGCTTTAACTCAAGCAGCACACGTTACCAACACAACACCCCCAAATGATGTTTCTATAGGTCAGGGTCAAGTGTTTCCCTGCTGCAACACTCCAACTCATTAGATTCAAATTAGACTGCACAGGACTCGCTACTGTGAGCCAGGTGTGCTGGAGCAGGGACACACTGAAAACCTGCAGAATTCTGGCCCCCTAAGAGCAGAGCTGGACCCTCCTGCTATGAGTACTTTAGGAAACACTATACATCTGGAATTAAAGCATCCACACAGTGTATGATAGAGACAGAGATCTATATGAACTAAGATAATATTCATAAATACTGATAAAATCACAATCCTCAAGAAATTTCAGGTTGTTCATTATATTTCTAACAGGACAGTTCATTAAATGTTAACTTGTTGATAATGTACAACTACTTCTTTGTACTAACACAAAAGGGGAAAAATGTCAAGCTTTCACTGTTTATATGTTATTATGCTGTTTTACTGGAGATCAGATTATTCTGAATATGGAACCTAAAACGCCTCAAAGCCTTCTTTAATAACTTTGTTCGTTACGTTTCTGAGACCTATTTCATCACCTTATGGTAAAAACTTTGCTCCAAACCCTGACGTATGAAATTAGATACTTGTCTTCTGCCCCCTGGTGGATAACTTTTGCACTACAACGATTCTAACACTTACATAAACAGTCAGATTAAAAGAATTTAGAATTTTCTGGCCATTATTTTACATTATTTTTAGGCACTGAGTTGTTAAACATTCAATGTGTGCAAAAACTCAATGAAGAGATAGAATTTATAAAGTTACTGTGTGACCATATTAGATTACATACAAGTGTTTGGGGAATGTATAACATTAACAGAAAACATAGAAATAAGTGAAAAATATCACATCTTGCCAAAAAAATAAAAAATGTCAAATGATGTTAGAATAAAAAAACAAAAAAAAAAAAACAAGGGCGTGTAGAAAACGTAACTGGGTAGGAACCATACCAGACTGGGACGACGTTCGTTCCTTCCACTGAACATTTTTACATTTGATTTGGTTCTGGCGTTCTTTCCTCAGTCTTTCAAGTCTTTGTGCTGCAAAATGAAAAAATAAAAAAAACAAAATTGAAATTTCTGCAAATGATCCTGTCAGTTAAAACCTGCTGAGCAAAACACACGTTACATCACAAAAATGAACTTTTCTGCATCATCTGCAAACATTTGACTTAAAATATGATGACATAATTTTAAATGAAGACCAGTTATTTTATTGCATAAATGGATGAAGATTACATAAAATCAGAGAATACTGGAGAAGTTCTGAAGTAACCACAGAATGCAGTTTAACATCCAATACTAATATTTCTCATGAATGGGTAAAATGTCTCAGTTTCATCATCTAATGTGTTGTTTATGTTCTAGTGGGAGTAAAATATTAGTTGCTGAGATTCAGAAAAGATTGGCTTCTGGTTTTAGTTATATTTTAAACAGAGAAAAATTAAATGTAATGTAGATCTAATTTGCAACGACTGAACACCAAAGGCGCATTTTAGGGCTGTCAACGAATATTCTAAATTCGAATATATGTTCAAATATTAATAAAAATCCAAGATTCGAACGTGAAAATTAATATTCGAACTTTAAATAAACGGTGGGAAAAATAGCCTATTTTAGGCCTATTATTATTATTAGGCCTACATTTGCTACACTGGTTTGATTACAGGCCAACTGTTTCAAGTTGCTCCATGTTTATTGCAGCTGCTCCAGCATTCATTGTTCGTTAATTTCATTTCAATTTGTCGGGATCTTTAATCGCTCGCACAAGTTAAGGAGATGCGGGGGGTGGGGGAACTGCAGCGAGTTCATTTTCTAATTTCCAGGGCATTGTTAAAGATGTTAATAATGAAATAAACACTAAAAAAAAAAACAAACAAACAAACAAAAAAAAAACATAGACGAAACCGGCTAAACGCCACAACTAGACCGTCCACTATTGCCTGGGCAGTGTTTCTGTACATAATTAGAACAGATGAGCATGGGACTCTTTTCTTAACATGGAGGAAATCTGGAAGGACTGTCACATTCCTGGTTGTTGGAACAGCATTGGAAAACTTTAATTGTGGTAATAAGCGAATAAGAAGATCGCGGACATTTATTTCACGAAGATTTGGACATTTCTGCTGCTCGCGCTCAGTCCACTGATGTCAGTGTGTTCGTATCAGGAAGGAATATCGGACACACAGAACAGAGGAGGAATAACTTGCTGCCACGTTGGAGAAAACACTGGATTTAATCACTAACAACAAAAACACGGTAAATTATGATGAACACTCATTAACCTGACACTTTAATTTACGTATCTATGCTCCCGAAAAATGAGGCACTGCATAACGTTTTTATGCTAGCTAATGCTAAACGAGACAGCTGAGTGTTGCTGTAAGTTAATGAATTATCAGGGAGATATTGTGAAATATCAGGTTATTTGCTCTGATCAGGGCAACGTTGAGACCAGAAAATAAAAACAGTTCAGTCGCAAACACAAAGAGATCAGGAAGACGGTTTCCTGCAGCCTTTAGTTTCATTTGCAGGACATGTGAAGGCTACGTGGTCTGTACAGTCCTTAAACAATACCAAAAGCCACATTTATGACAAAATAGACAAGTAACGAGCTCTGAAAGGGTTTGGTTTTTTAAACTTTGATAAGTAATCACGAGATTTCCGTGTTATTCCGGTGTGGCTTGTCATTAAAGCCAGTTTCCAGAGATGAATGATAGTTTAAATCAATGCTCCGATGTAAATAAATAAAATGTCAGAATACTGCAGAATTTAGAGATCTCTGGATAACATACCTATAGGTTATCATGACCTTAGACGACTGTCCAACATTGTAAATCCAGATATTGACACTGCTTTCCATGTTGGCAGATAGGAGGTAATTGGGACTCGTTCCCAAGGCAACGGCGGCAGCGCAAGATGGCGCAACACACAAAACGCTCGTCGGCTGAGTTTGTACAAGTAGTTATATCTTGTATTAGTTTGTCCTCCTGTACATTGCTCAAATGGATATTCGAATTTATTCGAATTATGTGTAAATTTTAGAGCAAATATTCGAATGTCATTTTGGAGCAATTTTGACAGCCCTAGCGCATTTAGACAGAGAGGTTCTAGGAACGCAGTTCCGATACCCGTCTGGAGTTTAGTTATCAGAACTACCTTCCCCATCAGTTTGCGTTCGCACATGAGGGAGGACCTTGACAGGATCCATGTTTGATACAATCGTCTGCGACAGACACATTTATGCCCTAGGTGATCTGATACAAACTGAGGTTTCTCATCTCTTTTATTCAAAGCTATTATACAGCTAGCTTACCAGCTTTCCCTCATCACGATCATTTGTATCACGTAACGGAACAGCCCCTCGTTGGAAAGCTGCCCTGTTAACGTCTTGTTTACCTTTTGTGGAAATAAGCATGGACACTTTAGCGTACGGACCACTCGTCCGCTAAAGTGGTGCAGATTGCACTGACACAATTCACAACTGTATTTGGGTTTTCCATCTCTTTTTATTCAAAGCTATTATAAAAGCCAACTTACCAGCTTTCCATCATCATATGGTCATATGTATCACGTAACATTTTTTTTGTTTACATTTTGTTGAAGTACACCCAGACACTTTAGTGGGCGGACTTCAGTCCACTAAAGTGTCTGGGCAGCAGCCGTAGATTCTACCTCCACACTTTGCAGCTGTATTTGGGTCATTAAATTAGAATGAAAATAATTGCTTTTGGACATTTCAGAATAGTTCTGGATTCAGGACGCGTAGCATTGTGATGGATTTAATAATGAATTGGTACACTCATATTGTAATATTTGTTGCTATTACAATCTCGGTAAACAGTTAAACAGGTAAAAGCTGTGGGACTTTTTAAATATGGCGGGGCCGGAAGAAGGGCGGAGCTTGCCAGTTCTACCAATCACCAATCATCTACGGATATCAGTTCCTATGGATTCCTGTAAAGACCCTGCCACGGAGTAGGAGCTAAAAAAAGGTTCTAGGAACCGAGGCCGAGGTCCCTAGTTCCTATGTGTCTGAATGCGCAAAAAGAAACGGTCTGGTTCCCAAAAGGTTCTAGGAACTTCAAAAAGGTTCCTACAGTCTGAAAGCGCCTTAAATATCAGATAATACTGGAAACCATAAATTGTTCAAACATGTTTTTTTCTTCCACTATACAAATATATTTCATGGCTATAAGAGCACGATTAAGTGTGAAGTAAACCACGTTTTTCACAAAGACACACACATATAAAAGCCGATAATATAAAACTTGTATGCAAGTTTATTTATCCCGCTCCTCTTACCAGCAGCCCCGGGTTTCTCGCGGCTATCTCGCAGTCCTGATGAGACAGCCACCACAGGTCAGTTTTCAACCTCCGGTCTGACATTCTCGGAGGGCTGGAGCCTTCTACCCACAACCCAGAACCTCAACCATCACTCCACCTTTCATCAAGGGAGCCAAAAGGAAACATGCCGTCTACCTTTGGACTCCCTTGCACCAAAAACCACGGTTACATCCATAATAAATGAATAAAACTTTATCCCATTATTTGATTTTAACTCACTAAATGCAGATTTTACTGGAGATCAGATCAGAGGTGGCTGGAAAACTTTATCTGTGATGACCACTTACCAGTCAGATGTATTCGTGACACCTCATGCAGGAAGTTAATCTGACATGAATCTAATTAATCGAAGAAAACCTAATGAAAATCTGCTTTGCTGTTTTTAGCATAGCTAGCAAATAGACTTTCCATCATTAACCCTTAAAACCCCAAGCTTTTTTCTAATGTAAAAACACATGTAGAAGCTGCTGAGCCTGTAATCCCAGTCACATCCAGACATCAGGTTCCAGTTCAGCCTCAGCTGGCAGATTTTAGGATAAAATGATGCAAATCAATGTATCAATAGATACAGCAGCATAAAGACCAACCAGAACCAGAAACCAGGTCTTTTTACCAACAGAACTTTGTAGAAATACCACCAGATCAACAGTGAAGCCTTTTCTCACCTGCATATCATCTCTCAAGTGTTGGCTTTCAGGCATTGAAACAAACGCACAACAGAAACTATTTCCATGTTTCCTCGTCTCCAGTTATTTCTGCTACTATTCATCTTCTATCCTCACAAACCAACTCCACCTCAGCTGCATCACACAGCTCTTCTTTCTTTATTCCAGACATAGAGGATCATTATTTAAAACGTCACGTCTACAGACTGGAGGTCACTGATTGGCGAGGCAGTGGCTTCCCCCAGAAGAGTCATCAGTGACGTCACTACTGTAGATAGCAACACCCAACCCAAAGATTTACAGCGCCCCCCTCTCCAGAAAAAAAGAAACAGAGCCCACCCACATCCACGTTTTTCAGATGGTAATGGAAAACCACCTGGGCCGATTAGATCCGAGTACAGTCAAGCAGGATGTAGGTGGTAGTGGAAAACAGCATTGGCAACATAGTAGTGATGGTGATGTTTTCATGATGAAGATGGGATAAATAATGGCGCTATCATGGATCATTGTGGATTTACCAGACAGTCTCTGAATAAATCACATTAAGAGGCTGGATTGTAAACCCCAAACAATTCTCACTGTCGCAGACTGAAGGCTGAATTTCTTTGGTAAATCTCAGGAGTTTTAATGGAGTTGCCCCCCGCGACCCTGATTGTTAAGTTTGAGATGTAATCTGCTTTTTTATATCAGTCTTTTCCTCATCTTGGGCATGCAATATCATCAAACGTGTTTATCGCAAATCGCAGCAATGCAACACAATCAACAACCAATAGCTGGATGAGCTCTGAAAGCAGCGGAAACAGGTGACGACCTCCAGAACCGTCAATACTCAGAGTTGCAAACTACGATGACCAGAGCCATAAAAAATTAGGGGTGTCAACGTTTACAGTTTTTTCTACATGTGTAATCGGGACTACTCAGTGTCCTGTACATGTTACACGTCAGACATTAATGACGTGACGTCACCTACGCATCCCACCGTCATACTGGACTCAGAGCAGAAACACTGTAGTAGAACCAAAGTAAGGTTCTGGATATTTATCATCATTTTAATCCCCGAGAACTGAAACCATTCAACAGAAAATCTCTTATTGGGTTGATGTGAACGTTTTCACACAGCTACATTGGCTGAGTGGATTTTTCCTCTATCAGATACATGATAACCGTCTTCATACAGGAGAACGAAAGTTTTCACCAGCAGGGATGATTATCCATGTTTCACAGCTGGCTGTGCTGATCCGGAAATATGGAAACGTTTTATCTGAGAGAAGTAAGTCGTGTTCTGGTGATCAACTTTATGTAAACAGCGGCTAACACGAGCAGTTAGATCTTCTGATAAACACATGCAGGTGTTACAGTAAATGTCTGATCGCATTCACGCTCACAACTTCATTTCCTAGGAAAAAACATTTACATCAAACCCAGTTATCAACAACTTAAGCTAGCTCGCCTAACTTGCATTTAAACTCACCCAATAGGACGTTTCCACTGCACAGCTGCAGTCAGTGTCTGATCAGCTCTCCTGACTACATTCTTCTTCACTAATCCATAGAAAGAAATATCGTAACTCCCAGCTGCAGTTTATGGACAGCTTGATAGAGTCGCTACATCACCACAAAGCAGCGCCGGTGTTCTGCTGCTGTTCGCCGCCCCGAGTCAGCTTGAGGTGACGCAACAGGCTGTGTCTGCGTTTATTATACATACAAATATCAACGGAACATCTCGGCCCAGGCATCCATTATACATGCGGATAGTTCGTTATTATCTGCAGCTTTCAGGCAACATTACCCCCCCTAAAATACAGAGTTGGTGAGAAATGAAAGAGGAGGGGATGGAGCCGGGAAAAATGACGTGTGTACGGTAATCAGATTACTGCCAGTAAACAGTAAATAAACATCAGTGCTGCAGACATGCTGCTCAGAATGTTCTCGGTCACAGAGCAGATTATGTTCAGTGTTTTAGGGTTTTAGCTTCCTGTTTTTAATGTTTTATCTGGTTTCATACAGGGTCTTTGTGCGCTTTGATAAGGTGCTTTCAAATAAAATGCATTATGATGATGATGATGAGAAGAAATTGCATTATGGGAAAAATGCTGAAAGAATCCAGTTGTAATCTTGTGAATAGTGACCCTGCAAGGTTCCCAGTTTGTAAAATCTCAGTCTGAGACTAAAAACTGTCTCTAGATGTGAGCTGGTGTGAGATGCTGGTCTACCAGGAGTCTTTTCCACATCTTTAAAACAGTCCTCTGATTTAACAAACATTCCACTCTGCTGTCAGTGCCCTCTCACACAGGAAGTGATGATTCAGGTTTTACAGGCATTTTTGCATTACAAAATAAAAGCTTGGAGTTTAAGGAACAGGCCAAGAGAGAAGACATCCAGCTGGATGTTCCTCCTTCTCCCCTGTTGTGTCTGTGTTGCCTTTTTCTTTGTTATAACTCGAGCTACTCTGTAGCCGACACGTCCATCACCGTCCAGTCTATCCCCGCCCTCCATGGGCACGATAGGGTGAGGAAATGCAACAGAGATCAGTTTACCAAGCCAAACCATCCCGTCCCTCAGTGGAAACTGGCTTCAGCGCCAACACTCCCGTCTAACACTTCCTTCTGCGGGTGATTTGTGCTGCCCCCCACACAGTAATTAATGGGATCCACACAGTTTAATCCCAAGCTCTCCCCCACAGCTGCAACAATTTCCACAGGCCCAGATTAGACACACAACCCCTCCACACGAGCAAGAAGACGAGCTTACCGGTGTTGGAGCGCCGGCGGATGCCGAAGTCCCAGCTGGAGGTGATGTCCATGGACTGGGACAGGTCGCAGGCATGATTGTCCGTCATGCTGCCACCTCCCTCACCGAGAGAGCCCGGCCCCGACGAGCCGCAGCTGCTGCCGGGCACCAGCGTGAGCTGGCACTTCTCCATGTCCACATCCTGGTCGATCAGCACCATCTCACACATCCCCGTGTCGTCGCTGGTCACGTGAGACTGGCGGATGTGCGCCAGGATAATGGCCGGATTGTCCAAGAAGGCCATTTCCTCCCCCCCCCACCCCGCTTCACAAAGTGCAGATTAGAGTCGGGCTGCGTCTGCTGCGTCACCCTGCAGCTGCAGATCAGACCCGTCGTCTTCAGTTCCTGTCAGACAGCGTTGAAGCAGCAGCTGGTGACAAGCAGAGAGGCTTCATCTCTTCTGGCTCCCCCTCCACTATTCCCTCAGCTCCCAGGCATCGGAGAGGCCCGCACCTGCTCAGAGAGAGGGAGGGAGAGGGGGAGGGAGGGAGAGAGAGAGAGAGAGAGAGAGAGAGAGAGAGAGGGCTGGTGATGCAGAGCAGGACGCAAAAACAAGACCTTCTACACAGCAGAGGAAGAGGAAGAGATGGACTTCATGCAAACTATTAACCACCAAGAATATTAGTGGGGTTGATGACAGAAAATGGCACCCCCAAACCAAAGCGAACACTGGTGAGATTTCATCAGAGGAGGAAGCGCCAACTCAGACGCCACTGTGTTACCGTAGCTGAGGACTAAACACAGGAAAAACAACTAGTTACTCTTCAGCTACTTCATTTTTACTGCTATAGTCTACAACCCTGTTGAAAATGAAAGATGCACCAATATCAGCTCCGATATTGACACATTAGCTGGATCGGATATCAGCTCTGATATCAGGGTTCTGGCAGGTCTCAGCAAGTTCAATTTAAGACCTTTTAATGCCGTTATAAATCAAATTCAAAACAAACATGATGCATTTTTATTAGAAACATTCAAATAATCCCAGAAATTCAAAACAGGGATAAAAAAAATATCATTACAGGGTTTGTAATTTATCAATCTTGATTGATCGCATGTTATCAGGGCAAGTCATCATGACATCAGACTTATCGGAATGATGTAATAATTTCCTGTTATCGGACCAATAAATATCGTGCACCTCTACTTTAATATATGAACAACTCTGTAATCAGTGCTTTTGATCATTTTTGCAAGACACTTGCTCTTTTTAAAAGCTCATTTTCCACCTAAAGCTGCATAAAGCTGACAAGAACATGATTCAGGACTCTGGGGGGAAAAATAAAACAATCTGTGTAGAATATCAACCTATAAAATCAGACTGAGCTTGTTCAGAGCTGCTTCTGTAAAATACTTCATTCATCACAGAAGATATTTCCAAGATATCAACCTTAAAGGAAACACTAACAGAAGGTTGACAACGTTTCTTTTATTATACAGCGAGTCAGAGCCATCAGCTGCAGTACACACCCACAGCCAGCAGATGGAGCTCATGCTGAATGTCTCAAATGTCTCAAGACATCATGTCGATTTCTTGACAATTGTGTCAAAATGTCTCATGAGGCTTCGTTTTTACCATCCCTAATGGTTTGACCCAACCTATTACGAGCCAAATGACATCAAGCATCAATCACTGTCGCCACAACAATGCAAACAATGGAGTTCCGGTTGAAGTCTAGTAGAAAACTGACAAAAAGAAAAGGCTAAGGGCCAAAGAAGGAAAATTACCATTGTTCTGCACAGTTGCAGTTTAACAAGACACAAATGACAGAGTGCAGTATCTTTTCAAATCTGTTTTCCCAAACCAAAAATACTTTGCGGTAGATAGTGGTACTAGGCTGAAATACATTTCACAAGAAGTACTTTGTAGAAAAAAGGTTGAGAACCACTGTTCTAGATGATAAAACATCTTTTATTCCTCTGTAAATATGTGTAGGGCTGTGTTATTAATTGAAATTTGATCGTGGTTTCCATTTTCATGCTAAATGATCTCCAAACTCATAATTGAGTTGTAGCAACTCATTTGCCATTTTTGTTTACAAAACTTCGGTATGAGATGTGCTAGGGCTGTGCGATATACTGACATCTATCACGATATGATATTTACATGATATCGCTGTATTAGTTGTGCAAATTTTTTTGCTTCATTTTTTTGTAATGACCTGGCTGCACCTCAACTGAAAGGGGTCACCTGATTATTTAAACTGTCTGGAAGACAATCCTCCCCGACATTTTTACAAAGAAACCATAAAAAACAGCCAACTATCTTGAATTACTTTGATTTAACATTTCCAACCAGTGTTTTGTCAGTTTCATCACTGCAGTGGAGCGATACCTTTACGCTAAACATGTTTCAATACTAAAAAACAGCTGTTTGATATGAAATGAAACTTTCAGACAAATTAGGGTAAAAATACTGGAATATATTGTATGTCGTCATCTCAAATAAATATGTTGTGATATGATATTTTGGTCCATATCGCCCAGCCCTAAGATGCACATGTGCGTTACATTACCTTCCAGAAGTGAAGATGGTGTGTTGTGTTTTGCGTATCAACAGGACTGCCACAAACGATCATTTTGATAATCAACTAGTCACCGATCATTTTGGCAATTAGTCGACTAATCAGATCATATGAAAATTGTAGCACATTTACAGTACCAGTCAAAGGTTTGGACACTTTTCTAATGGAAAAATGTGTCTAAATTTTGACTGGTAGTGTGTGTTTATTTACGACAATTCAAGAAAAGTTGACCGGACAGAAAGGCAGTGGATGGCGACAATTTTGAGAGGAAAAACAACGCTTATAAATAATAAACTAAGTCAATTATTAAATCAGTCGCCGACAATTTTGATAGGCAACATAATCGCCATAAATCAACTAATCGTAGCAGCCCGAGTTATCAATAGAGAAATGCTGAATAAATGCATTATGCAACTAAAAAAAATAATAGTTTGAATAATCGTGATTTCAACATTGACTAAAATAATCGCAATAATGATTTTTCCCATCATCGGGCAGCGCTATACGTACATTAGATCACCGGCCAGGGACGTTTGGGTTATCCTGACAGCTTTCATGAACAATAGTGAGTGTTTGTAGTCATGACAGTCTGTAATTAGGCGTGACTGGACAGTAAACACATGCCTGCTCCAGAAAAGGAAGTTAAACTGCGCATGATGTTTACAGTGTGAACACAGAGCTGTTAACAGCCCACGATGTTCATTTAGTTAGCTAACATGTTCAATGCATCCGTCCTGAGCTGATGACTCCCCCAGTCATGTCTGCAGTTCCCAGTAGAAGCGTGTTTATAACTGGAAACAGTAGCTGGACCAGTTCCTGCGACTGATGCCATTTCCAGTTCCAGTTTGTCAAGTTTGCGTCATTATCTGTCAGGAGGACAGTTTCACTCTCAGCTTGTTTAAAATAAAAGACTAGTTGTGTTTTCTGTGTTTATACTCACAAACAGACCCATAAAACAAGCTAAATCTTATTGTGGCTGCTTGGAATTAGCCGATGTAGCTGTTAGCTTGCTAACTAGCTTACAAAAAGCTCTTTCAAACCTGTTTAGTCCGTCAGCTGAAATATGCAAACAGATGTATCACTGACATTTAAGGTTTATAAAGAGGAATCTCAAACAAGTAGGTTAAAACCGTACTCGTTTTCAATCAAGTTAGCTCGCGAGCTAATGAGGGCTAACCTGTGAGCTAGCTAGCTGAGGTTAGCCGCTATCATAACCTCAGAGCAGCTGCAAGGTCTCACCTTTGAAAGTTCCGTCCAAACAGAGACACAGATATCCAGAATGTTCCATTGCATCCATAAACACTCCCAACAAACCCCACTACTGGTTTACTGGTAAAAACAAAGAACGATAATGATGTTACAAAGCTAAATCAGGACATGACTGGAAGTCAGGTCAGTTCTTCTTCTTCTGTCAGGTTCCGGAAGACTGTACGCTGGAGTGCGCACTGCTGCCCTCCACTGGCCTATCAGAAAAAGGCTGGAAGCGTGACGTGTAACCCACTCGCTTCTGATTGGAGGAAAACATTGCCATAGATAGATGCCATCCATCCATCAGTGACCTCTTTAGGGCCATCTACTGGACTAATTGAGAATCTTGTAAAATGGCTCTTACAGATTCAGATGTTGCAGGTGGTGATTTGTTTTCTTCTGGGTGCAGCAGTTATCTCCATTTTCTCTCTTTTTTTTCTTTCTCTCCTATGTTCTTTCTTTTGCCCCTAACCCCAGTGTCAGTTCCAGCATTAATATGTAAATTCAAATACCTACTAAGTAAAAATAATGGAAAATGGAGCAGCTTTATATCCATGAAGCTCATCTTGGCAAAGCAAATTTGTTTGGCACAACGCAGCAGCCAGATCACCACTCTGCTGCTATGATGCTGGACAGGACACGTTAGGAAACAAAAGGAATTTTTTAAAAAAAAAGAAAAACCCACTGGCCACATGTCACTAATGCATATTGGAATTTTCATATTGGGCTATGTGTGACTGGTAAAACTTCCTGATCAAAATGAATATGAATAAACATACATACACATAACATATATATATATATATAAGGGCCATTAATCAAAATCAGAAGAAGGCTATATACTTTAGAACAACAACTACAGGTTTTTATGTAAAAAATCTGACAGCTACATGAACTAATACAGCAATGTTCATTCCTGTATAATAGGAATGTTCATACAGCAATATATGAACATGTATGTGAACAACTGTAAACATAAATGGATTGAATTCAGGAACAGAAAACATAAACCTTGGCGTCCTTCAGGGGTCCATTCTTGGCCCTCTTTTGTTTCTTGTTTATGTAAATGATTTTGTGTATTGTTCTAATATACATAAAATACTCTTTGCAGATGACACAAACTTATTTGTGTCACAGAAACATATGGATCAGCTTGAAAAAGCACTTAAATGAACAACTAGCTGAGGTAAATACTTGGTTTAATGTAATAAATAATCTTTAAAGACTACCAAAACCTATTATATTATTTTCTGTTCAAACAGACATATATGGAAAGAGCTGATTACACTAAATTTCTTGGAATCCATATTGATCAATCCTTAAATTTCGGTATATAGTGCTGTTTGAGCCTCATCTGCACTACCATAACATCGTCTGGAATAACACACACACTATTTACACTGAAAAATGACTGGTGTTACAAAAAACTAAGAGCTATTTCTTGATCAATGAAAAATTCTCCCTCAAATTATATCCTTCCCCTTACCAACTACAAACCAGGAAAAGGCTAAAAGGGGCATAAAGGAAACTGAAGTGTACTTGATTCAGCACAATTCATAGAGGACCACATATATGGAATGAATTGGATGACAACATAAAATAATCTTCCACATTCTCTATGTTTAAAAGGACCCTAAAAGTAAACTGCTGAAGCATTGCACACCTGGTGATCATACATTTGGGTTTAAACTGTTGTTCTACTTTCAAGGGATTCATAAAGTTATTTACTGCTTCTGTGATCATGCTGAACTGTGGATATCTGCATCTTTTACTTTGGTCATGCTGTTGATTGCAAAGGAATTTGTGAGTTTAAGGACCCACAACATTATTGTAGACTTGTTATGTGGTGGTGGGCTGGACCTCTGTTTTATAAGTTTCCAGCTTTGACAGGAGTCCTTTTTTCACAATATAATGTTGAAATGACATAATATCAAACTTGCATGTGAAATTGATATTGTGGTAATAAATAAATCAATGAAATATTTTCTAAAAGCTTGTTTTATTAATTGTGTACGAATCTGAGGCGCATGTGCGGCAATATTGTCAGTATTTTTTTTTAATTAAAAGTTAAAATAAGCTGTTCATTTAGCAACTTTCTCATTTCCAAGTTTGAACTGAATATTAAATGAACAAATACATAAATTAGCAGATGATAAACATTTTCTACCTTTACAAGGGTAAATTCTTAATTAATATTAATTTAAATTCTTCAATATTTTTTTTTTTTATACTGGCATGATCCCCGAGGGGAAATTAGGGCTCTGCATTTTACCCATCTCTGTACTGTGAGTATCAGAGGGCAGTGGGCTGCTACTTAAGGCGCCCGGGGAGCAGTTGGTGGGGGGGTTAAGGACCTTGCTCAGGGGTCCACAGTGGTTCACCCAGGAGTCGTGTCGGGGGATCGAACCCGGGTCCTCCGCCCCCAAACCAACGACGCTAACACTGGGCTATCCACGTCCCCTTTTATTATTTCATGAAGAAATAATATTTTAAGTATATTCATCTATTTTGAACGACAGCTAACTCAGAAAACCACACATGCACTGCTTGTTGACTTTGGGGACACCAGATGTAGAACGGAGGGATCGACCGATACAGATGTTTTAGGGCCGATACTGATGCTTTCTCATCAGTCTGAGAATTTCTCAGGCCAACATGACCTTTTTTTGTCTTTTTGGGGATGTTGGGAGCGATAACTTAAAACAGACTTGCAGCAAGACTCAGAATCTTTTTTTCCTGCCTCCCCCCATGTGTCAAGATTCTCTCTGACAAATGTCATAGTTGTATAACTGTTTATCCCATTGTAGTACCTAAATATTTGGATCATTTTGGCATTTAAACTATCACTGGTTCGTTTTCATTTGTATATGGATGGGTTGTCACAAAGATTATACAAGTGCAAGACCAGATGTATGATGGGGAGTAGGCTGATCAATCATTTGATGTATGCAGACGACTTTGTTCTGTCACCGTATAGTGCTGGTCTACAGCAACTACTGACAGTGTGCGCTGAATATGGAGTACAATATGATTTCAAATTCAATCCCCAAAAAAGAGTTATGATAGCCAGAACTAAGGAGGACCTAAAGCGAAAGTTTCCCTCTTTCTGGCTGTCTGATTAACCTTTTAATGTTGTCACTAAGGTTAAATACCTGGGGCATATTATTCAAAATGATCTCTGCGATGATGATGATGATGATCATGTGCAATGGCAGTGTTGTCAATTGCAACTGCATGCACAAGCAAATATGATTGCCTGCAAATTTCACATGTGTTCAAATGATGTTAAAATTGCTCTCTTTAGTGCTTACTGTACACCACTATATACTGCACACCTCTGGTGCATTTATAGCAGAGGTACAATGAATAAGATCAAGGTTGCCGTATCTTGAAATACCCTCGGTGAGAAAGTGCGAGCCATCTTTTTTGTGACCTGTAATGTATACAATGCCTCGCTAAGAAAGTTAATCTATAAGTTTATGTGCAGAATTGTTAGTAATTTGTCTGTTATTCTTTATTTACAATCAACTTCTTTGTTTTTTAAAAACATTATCTTAATTATTATTTTTATTATCAGACTTGGCGTCTGTAAGTAAAGTTTACTTACTGCTACTACTAAATGTCCCCATAAAGGGGTTTTGTCCCCCTGTAGCTGTCCAGCAGCAGCTACTGGACTGGGTTGTCCACCCAGGTTGTGTCCTTGAAGGTCCTGGAGATCCTGATGCAGGTCCAACATCTGGGTCAGTTCTGGGTCCATGTCTCCCTCTGACATTTACAGAGAAACATCATCCACCAGTCTGACTGCTGCACGCAGGAATTTAAGGTTTATTTAAGAGAAGCCATTAATCCACACACTTAATCAATAATCATTACAGAATCGGGGAGGGGAGGGGCGAGGAGGAAGACCGGGTTCCTGCGGTCCGGTCCCCATCCCTCTGATCCAGCCCTGATCCCACTGATGGCATCCAGCTGGAACCGCTAGCTGGAGACACACGATGCAAATTACAACACCGTAAATAAAGTTCAGGATCCATTAGCTTATTATGGAAATGTCCTAAAAGATGCGCGTCTCCCAAAAGGCGTGAAACGGCGCGAGACAGCAGCAGACGGAGGAACACACGCGGAGGCCGGTTTTAAACTCTCGCTCCGTAAGTAGCATCACAGCTAGCATGCTAGCGTTAGCTGCTACGCGCACACGGCGTCTTCGGACGACCGTGAATGTTTTGTTTCTAATGGTGGGTAGAAATAATGGCACGTGGAGGTTGGTGAACGCTCGTGGACAGGTTCACGGTGTGCTGTGAGACTGTTGGTCGCTGCTGATGTGCGACTTCTCTCCGCCTCATGCTAGCTTACATGCTAGCTAGCTAAAGTTATCTCAGCTAACGCTAGCGTCCTGCTACACTTGACCAACAAACTGCTAATAATCGTGCTTGTATGTCGCTGTGATTAACTCATTTGCAGCTGTATCCCGGTCTCTTAGAGAATACATCGCATCATTTGGCGAAGTAACTGATTTAAACGTGTAGTGGACGAGACACGGTGGGTTTGTGGTATTTATCAGTCAGTGTGAATGATTGTTGACCCTCCTTCAGGCTGCCAGCAACTCATACTCCTGGATTCAGGTCATCCATGCACGCAGCTGCTTTTTAGCGCAACATTATTCTGTCATTGTCTTTTAAAAATAAAACCTTGGGGGTAAAAAAGCAATTCCTCCTTAATAAATGATGCATGTAATAACTTTAACCAGAGTTTCAGTGTTACTGCTGCCGGACTGTGTTTGATGCCCCCGCAGCAGCAGGGATGGGGGTCGGGACTGGACCACCAGCGGGTCAGACCCTGTCCAGAAGCCAGTCACAGTTGCCCTTACTTTACATTTTCCATACAAACTTAGATAAATCAGTCAGGAGTTGGTATGTGGTAGATTATTTGGTGCTTGATTATAAATCTACTGCTGGAAAGTCTCTTTATTTCCCTGCAGAGAGATGCTGAAGGGTAACTATTCAACCAGCAGCTATCACCATTAACTTTAATGGTTTATTACTTACCCATGTATTACCACTATTACTTTTTGTGCTGCAAGTTTTGTGGAATAAAATATGCAAGGTAGTAGGGGTGGAAAAAAATATCTACACTGAAATATCGTAATATTTGCTGATGTCATATTGATATTTAAAAACGCGGTATTGACTTATTTTACGAACAAAATCTTGTGAGATTTCATTGTTGTGTAACGAAATATTGCAAGATTTCGTCACAGAATGATTAAATAGATTGATACCGCATTTTTAATTATCAATATGATATTGGCATATGAAAATACCACGATATTTCAGTGTATCAGTATTTTTTCCCAGCCCTACAAAGTAGGTATCATTATAGGCCACTATAATTATGTTGCCAGAAATGCAGTAAGTTGCGTTTTTGTAGGAAAAATCTGACTGAACAGAAGACTCAGAATTATTTTATTTTGTTTTTGATGTGTCAGAGTCAAAGGTTTGTACAGAGGGAGTTTGGGATATTTCCATGTTATTGCTGCATCATTTAGAAAATACTCTCAAATACCATAAAAACCTAAATTTGGGTCATTGACATGACATGCATATTTTTGTGTCCGAGTGTATCATTGCTTTTTTTAGACATAATCTGATAAATCCACTACATGCGTCATTTGATCATATAAATTTTTTTCTACTTTCACACATTTTCAGCACATTCCTATAATGTATATATTTTTTTATGTTTTGACATCACAAACCCCTAGAATCTCAGGTGGTGCAACCGTCCGAGCAAATAAACATACTAAGAAAACTTTTAATTTGGTGTTTTAATGATAATAGATTAAAAATAAAACCTATTGGCATAATTTTATGTTTAAAATCTTTCAAATAAGCCAACCTTTATAAAGAGTAATAGTTTACTAGTCCAACAGTTTAATAGTCCAACAGTTTGTATGTCTCAAAATGTCAGGGTGGTGTAACTATAGAAACATGACTTTAATTGTATAATAAAGACGTAGTAACAGCAAACATGATGCTGCTGCAGCCAGAGGATCCCAGTAGACTTTACTGGTGAGTGAAAAGGTTTGTTATTCTCTATAAAATATGGATAGATTTTAGGGATACACAATACAATCAGCCTCTATTGGTATTGGCCTATATCGGCCTTAAAACTGAGTATCGGACATCTGCCACCCCACCGATATTTAACTGATCAGGCCGCTCTTTCTAACATCTAAAAAAACCCAAAGACGACTTCTTCTTCTTCTTCTTCTTCTTCAAAAACTTCATTTTTAGAGACTTTAAAACTTCTAAAGACCAGAGGTGGGAAAAATTATTGATACACTGAAATATCATAATATGCTGATATTATATTGACATTTGCAGCATCGATCTGTTTTATTAACAAAATCTTGTGATATTTCATTGTTCTGTTACGAAATCTCACGAGAATTCACGAAATCTTGTGAGTTTGTAACACAACGATGAAATCTTGCGAGATTTTGTAAGTAAAATAGATCGATGCCATGTTTTTAAATATCGATTTGACATTGGCATATGAAAATATCGCGATATTTCAGTGTATCAATATTTTTCCCAAAGTGTTGGAAACGGATAACAAAACTGCTGCTTGCAATGACTGCTTATTTTTTTCTGCTTTAATATTGGTTTCGATATCGGTCATTGGCCACATGAGTTTTAAAATATCAGCATATCGGATATCGGCCAAAATTTCAACATCGTGCATCCCCTAATAAATTAGCTTTTCTCCAACTCAGAGGTAGACTGGTACACTTTCAATGTCAGCTGGTACAACCGAAGTAAAACTATGAATATGTTATTTTATCATAAAACTCTTTAATTTAGTTAAAACATTTATGTATTAACATGCTGGCGAATACTGAAGCTAATGTAAGAGTCCAAGTAAATACTTGCCAAAGATTTGACATAGGAGAAATCATAAGAAAATACATTATATGTTGTAGATAATTGGTTGCGCCACTTGATATTTTTTATGCACAGAAGATAGAAATACAGTGAAAATGGATTTAAACACTTTGAAATGTAATTTAATAAGCATGACTGTTTTTAACACATTGTTCCAGACTCAAAAATATGTTTCCATCCATTTTGAGAAAACTTTAAAAAATGTCTGCTGGATTTGTCACTGACCCTTTTACAGTGGTATCTCCATATTTAAACAAGTATCGAATCCCATATTGTGTTTGGCTGGTTTTGAAGAATCGACTCCAGGGTATTGATATGCCATCCCTAATGTAAATAATACAGAAACAAAGTAAAGTAAATTCCAACTAAACCCTCTGTACTGTACAGAATAAATAAATCCTACATATTAACTGGATTACTCTCAGAGGAAACAGATGGGAAGGTTACAGGACCTTCTTTCTGGAAACTACTTTATAAAGATGCTTATGAACATTTTTCAACCTCAGTAGAGGATTTAGAGACTAGTTGAAGGTAGTAACTAGCTTTGACTTCCAGCTTCCTTTAGCAGAGGAGCTCCTGTTACACTCATACATGTTACTTACGTTGTGCTGGAAAGCTGCTGCTTATCCTGCAGGAGGTGAAATGTGGGACGGATTTCTGTCTTTGTCCTGCTGTAGGCTGATGAACCGTCCATCACACCTTGGTCAGAAATCGGAGCAGGATGATTCAATCCGAAGTAATAATTATACTACTACTACTACTTCTACTACTGCTACTAATAATTAATAGACTGGAGGGAACAACTTAGGGCTGTGTAATTAATCAAAATTTGATTGTGATTTCAAACAATCTCCAAACTCATGTAATTAAGTTGAAACGATTTAGTTGCTTTTTTTCTTTACACAATTTCTGAAAGTTATTCTGAAGTTAAAATTAATATTAGTGGCTTCTCACATGTACAATTTGTTTGGTGTCACTAACAAAAATGTAAGATTTGGAAGTTTAGTTTGGGATTTTTATTTATTCATTTTATTTTCTTTTTAAAATAAGTAAATTTATTCTTAAAATGTAGAGAAATTGCAGAATAGCTGTACAGTTTATTTTGGATACATGTTTTTCTATGTCTTATTTAATATTCAGAGAATTTATTTTATTCATTTAATGTTTTTTTTTTTTATTACAAAACAGCTGTAAGGTTCACATTTATAGCCTACATTTTTTCAATTCCAACATTTGGCATAAATTATCAATAGCAAAGTGTTTTTGACAGAGAGAGAAATGCTAAAAAAAAATGCAAAGCGTAGCAAAAAAATCATTGTTTGAATAATCGTGATTTCAATATGAACCAAAATAATGGTGATAAGGATTTTTCCATAATGGAGCAGCGCTAGAACAACTTCCTCTGCTGAACTTCCATGAAAACTGAACGGTAGCCTGCCATGTCTCACCCTGCATAGAGCCATCTTTAAGAAAAAAGTGTGTAGGACGCTGAGCAGTTTGTGGTTGGACCTGTGGAGACCTGTCTTCCTGTCCTTCTGTCCCTCTGTCCTGCTGTCCGTCTCCCTGAAAATAACGTGCTGCTTTCTGTTGCAGAACGTTAGAAGATGCCAGAGGTGCGGGACCTCTCCGAGGCCTTGCCAGAGATGGCCATGGACCCCATCACCGGGGTGGGAGTGGTGGCCTCCAGGAACAGGGCCCCCACTGGATATGATGTGGTGAGCAGTCATGTCCGGTATCATTGCTGGCCGCCGTATGAGACAGTATTGGTGAAATCCGTGTCAGCGTGCTGGATCTCAGCCCCCACTGCTGCTTTGACTTGTCCCCCTCCAGATATCTACCACCACGGACGGCCTGGATGCTGACCTCTGGAAAGATGGCCTCTTCAAGTCCAAGGTGACCCGTTACCTCTGCTTCACCAGAGTTTTCTCCAAAGAAAACGTAAGTGGCTGACAGCCAGCACGGCAACAGCACCTGCTCGCTCACTTTTCACCGTGTTGGAGTCTAACCTGCTGTACTGTCCCGGTCCTCATCGGTCCTCTAGAGCCATTTAGGAAATGTCCTTGTGGACATGAAGCTGATTGATATAAAGGACACTTTGCCAGTGGGTTTCATCCCCATCCAGGAGACCGTGGACACTCGTAAGTGCGATCAGAAGCCAGTGAAAGCATCACGAGTCGTAGATTAATCAGACAGTTTTCCGTGGCGGAGCTCGGTGATTACTAACAGCCGTCCTGGTGGTTTGTTTGCAGAGGAGCAGGCCTTCAGGAAGAGGCGGCTCTGCATTAAGTTTATTCCAAGGGACTCCACGGAGGCAGCTATCTGTGACATCCGCATCCTGGGACGCTCCAAGCAGGCTCCGCCTCAGTACACCTTCATCGGGTGAGCACCTCCCATCACATGTCAGCTTAAACTGTTGCTGCAGTTCATGCACACGTGGGCTCAGTTATCAGAAACCAGCAGATGAAGTCGTTCCAGCTGATTCAGACATACACAACCAGCAGCCAACAATGAGTTCAGGGCTGCAACTCGTGTTGGAGATCAGGCAGGGCTGGGCGAGAACCTCTGTAACGATAAATGGACGATAAACCTCCTATAAACCCGCCAAAACAGACAAAAACTACTTTTATTTTCATCTTATTGAAACAGATATTCTACCTTAACTGGAACTTCACGTGACTTCTTGTTTGGCAGATAGATTAACAGGTTCCTCAATAAACACCTAGTAGATGTTTTTAGACATTTGAGAAGTACTGTGAAACTGAAATGCAAACATACAAATATACAAGTTAATGAATGAGTTATTAATTATTAAATTGATTAACTCAAATGAGTTAGATTCTTATTTACATATGAGCAAATATTACTTTGTATCCATGAAAACCAGTGCTGAGTCTCCCATTAAATGCACACACGACTATTGATTAGCATGAATGCTAACTTAACATTGAAAAACCCATTGACAGGCTAATGCAATTAGCATCACTACCGTTGTCTAAACGTTTAACACAAACAACGTTCGTTTAAATGTTTATCACTTCACACTGACATGAAATAAACGTCACTGATCATTTACAGACATGTTGTACAGAAAAAATGCAAAAGATGAAAAACATGAAGCTCCAGTGCAGGAATGTCACGTTACAAGAAACTACGGCAAGTCTGAGAGAACAAATACGTCCTGTGCGGCAATGGGCTATATGCCCGGCTCCACTACTTCCTGAATTTCAGACAGCATCTTTGCTTCCTGTCTGTTGTGACTGGACGAACTGATTAACCCAGGTGTTTCTGACCTCTGTAACTAGCCAGACACACCTGGAGTAATTAGTTCAACCAGTAATGAAAGACAGGAAGCAAAGGTGCTGTCTGAAGTTCAGGAAGTAGTGGAGCCGGGCATATAGTCCATTCCACTGCCGGCTTTCTTAAAGGGGCCGCAGCACCGAACATACAGACACGGGAAAAATTACGTCGGTTATCGCTGTAAATGTCGGTGTCGGTACATTTTCGGTTTATCACCCAGCCCTAAGATCAGGTCAGAGATGCACCCACCAATATTTTATCATTTTATTTGATAAAACATGTGATTTAAAATTCAACTCAGAACGTTTAGTTGTAAACCTGATCATCTGTTCAGAGATGGAGACATCTTAGAAACATCTGTAAAATGTCCATTGCTGCGTTTTCTCTCAGCTCCGGAGATTCATCAGTGTACACTACTCACAAAAATGAGGGATATTTGTTTTAGTATGATGTCACAATGAACCTGAACTCCACTACAACCTTTCCAGGTGATCTGAATCAGACTTTTCTAAACTTTTCATGGGGATGTCCCGATACCGATGCCAGTATCGGTACTGCTCCGATACTGACATGTTTTGCTGTACTCGTACTCATCAATTACTCGCTTAAGACAGCACCCGATACCTAGAGCTGTTTACGCCATGCTGGCAGGAAAATACTCATCAACATTAGCGGTTCTTGCTTTACGTGTACTCCATCAGAATTTGCGTCTAATTTTAAATCAGAAGACGCTTTTCATCACGCGAGGACAGATTAAATACATCTGACCTGTACCGAGTCTTTTCATAACGTTAGTGCTGGTCGGAGCGGACCACTTCTAAGCTTTTATTTTGGTAAAGTCAGACTGCCATTTGAAGAGGTGCTAAATAACTACAATTCTTGTGTTTTTCAGAGAAGAATCCGAGTATTTGTTCAATAATCAGCATTATCTGTAACACTTTTCTGGTTTACTCCAGAAAAGTTAGAAGATGCAGGTGATTATTAGATGCAAACTGCACCTCATCTGTGCTGCTCCACTCCTCTGCACCTGAACCAAACCACACACACCGCTACGGATCAGTTTTATATTGCAAAAAATATTGATAAACAATATCAAAAGCATCATGCAGCTGCATCCACCCTCCCTCAACCTGAGGTGTGTTGGTCATCTGGTCTCCTCTACATCACGGCATCGGGCTGACAGCGTCTAAAAAGCAGCCGTTTGGACTTCAGCACGAAGCTTCGCTCCGTTTCTAATGTCAAACCCTCAGTCTGCTAAAACCCACAAGAATTTAATTAGTATTTTACATGTAGCTACCATGTAAATACTTACAATCACCTTTACATGGAATTATTTTTATTTTGGCAAAAATTAAAAAAAATATCCCACTATAGAACTGGAAAACTGACAGTCGCAAAAAAAAAAGAAGAAAAAATGTTACAAAAGTTATGATCACTTCAGTTTCACAAACAAACACTCGTTTGCGCCATAGTTGAAAAATATATCCGAAAGAAGATCACCAGAAACCTGTTGTGACCTATTAGCTATAATAAAGCTGGAGTGTCTGCAAAAACTACAATCCACTGCAGTGTGACATCACATTCCTAAGCTCTAACCCACTGTTCACACTGGACGTGAATAAAATTATCTGTGCAAAAAAATTACATGTTAAAGGGACTAAAGGCAGGAATTACGAAAGAACAAGCATGTCCAGTTTTTTAAATGCTTATGGGTGATGAAGCGTTAAAAACCACAAAGAACGAGCCCACCCACGTCTCTCCCCGTTGCCTTGAACAGGATGTGTGCTGCATTAAGCGCTGCAATTCTGTGGCCGAATTTCCCGCACTGCCCTGCGGACAGGACGTCAAATGATGCTGCATCCGCAGTTTTGATACAGGAAGAAGATGGTCGCGGTAAATTCAAACACTGTAAGAGATAGTTATGGATTCTTCTGCCGTCAGAATACGATCTAGATCAACTGAAAGACACTAAAAAGTGGAACTAGAAAGGAAAAGCGTAGTAAACAACATCATAGCTTCAGTTTGTGCTCCCGTGACGGCTTGGCTCATGGTTGCAGTTACCTGAAGCGCCAGTCGCGAGTTTCATTTCTTAATCTCGTCTCTAGTCCCTTCAAGACAATGTACAGATGTGAATAGACACACATCTGCTTGGGGCGGGGTGAAAAGTCCCAAACGTGCCTCTTTTTTTTGCAGGAATGGGGTGTCCTACTCGTGCAAATAGACCGTATTTCGCCTATTCACTCGAGTTAAACTCGAGTTAAAATTAAACTTGAGCGTTTTTATAAGCAGTCATTGTCCAGACATAACTTCTGGATCAGGTGATGAAATTCATCAAGCTCTGAGTGTCTCTGGAGGATCCAAACACGCCGGTGTCTTCGGTTCTCCGACTTCCAGCAGGTGCAACGCTGCAACTCTCTCAAAGTACTAAAATAACCGGGTTCTGCCATGTTCACCTGACTGAGGTGTCTGACGTGTGACAAACCACCATCCCCCACTCCAGAAAGTTCAACTTGATGCACCAATGAAGCGTTTTATTTGCGTGTATTCTACGCTCCACGTTGAAATCAAGGCACGTATGTGAATGAACGTGTCCGGTGTGAACGTAGGGTAATGTCCACATCACACCTGAGCACCAGAGATGTTCTCTTTATTAACAAAATAGAAAACAAAACAAAAAACAAAGCAAAAAAACCCCCATGCTTCTCACTTTTCCCTATTAATTATTCGTATCGATACTCGTTATCAGCAAGTACTCAAATGTCAGCACTCGGACTTGGACTTGGTTGGAACAAAGTGATATCGGGACATCCCTACTTTTAATTGTTCAATGGTTAAATGTTAATTGCACATCATGTTCTCCACAAAGATTAATAACCACAAAAAAACACAAAAGTAGCGTCTAAACATTGACTTGACCTCTAAATGTTCTGGTTTAATGACATCTTCCTCTTCATCATCCTGTTCACATTTAGACGTCATCAGACCAAGATACACCAAACACGTGACAAGTTATTGAGACGTCGCCATGTTTATGTTGTGGTGCACCCTCCATTGTTGTTAGCTTTTCTTTCAATAAATAGTTTGAGATGGAGGAAATACCACCTCATAATCCCAGTTAAATGTCTGATAGAATATCAGTTGTGCTTAAAAGCTTACATCCCCTCCCATTAAAGAAAAGGTTCAATTCACAATAGTAATTAAAAAACAAGAAACTGAAAAAGCAGTAATAAATAAAAATGTGCTTTATTCTAATTTAGTAAAATAAAATATTGATTTTGAATTTTTTGTTTAAAAAATTATATAAAAAAAACACCTTCCCCATGAACATGAACCAACATACCTGTCAGCAGGTGCAGACGTCTGATTGGACGTTACAGAAACACCTGATTGCAGTGATTGTCTCAACAACATTTTAGTTCAGGATCCCCATCACGCTTGTTTACTTGTTTTATTTTTTTGTTTTTTTGTTTTTAATATTTCTGTTGAACCATAATTCAAAATCAATGTCATGATTTTCATAGAATTTTTATGTATTTTTATTTTTGTCAATTTCATCTTATTTTACTGACAGCTGTCAGTGAACTTGATAATTTAGCTGAAATTGTAACTGAGTTGAATCTCCCTAACTTTTTATGAGTAGTGTATCATCAGACTTCCTGCTGAATTTATGCTGTGTCCAGTAAATTGAAACAAAAACAAAGTGTTGGAGTTCAGAGATATCAGGACGTCTCTGACGTCCTTCAGTTAGCTTTAGCCTGGTTTGACGTCAGCAGTCTGTCCCCTGAGTCTTCTCTGGCCTTTTACTCTTACAAATGGAAAATCATGGTTCCTCCAATGATGTGCAGAAGGAACCTCAAACGTGCCCGATGCCACATTTAAGACGTGCATCTTATTCAGCTGTGAATTTTAACCAGGAACTTCATGATCACTTTATTTCACGATTAATCTTGTAGGTAAATGTCATGTTTAAGTGTAAAGATTCCTCAAAGTTGTCTCATGTTGCCCTTTAAAACTCAGAGATATTGTGTCTTATTCATGAAACGTTAGTAAATTTACGAACAGATTTACTCGTAAAGGACTACTCCACTAAAAACTTACTCCGGATTCAGGAACACGTTTGGGAAACTCAGATTTGATCGTAAGCGACAGGCACACCTCATCATGGTGCAATTTGTGGAAATAAATAAAGAAATAAAAACAGAAGGGGGGATTAAATATACATTTTTAATCAGAAAAATGACCACATCACTGTTTCCACACAGACATTTGTTCCATATTTGCGTTCTTTTTCGGAATGTTGTCGTCATGTATTTGTAAATTTACACGTGTGCTACACAGTCAAGAGCATGTGTAGATTTTGTTAGTGGCTACGAGCAGATCAGAGCTACTAAAATGTTGATAAATGCCAGATTCACATAAATTTAGGTCTACTAACAGTTTACACACGAATTCGCTCTGCTCACGTTTCATGAATGAGACCCATTGTGTGCAATTTTTGGTCCTTTTTGTTCTTTTTTTGTTTTGTTTTTGATATTTTTTTTATTACAAAATCCTGAAACCTGCTGAAAAAGAGGATTTGTGTGGTTTTCTTGCCGACATGCTGCTGTATCTATTGACACATTCATGTTTGTCTCACAATCTTGACTGCTGAGGCTGTGCCGGACAGTCTGGATGTTAACTGGGATAAAGGGTTTACATCAAACAGACGTCCTGGAGGTTTAAAGGTGAAGCAGCTGCTCGGCAGGTCTGCTGGAAACTGAAGCTTGTCTGCCCTCTGCTGCCTCTGCAGGGAGCTGAACAACATGGGGATCTGGTACCGCATGGGGAACGTCCCTCGTGCGCAGGACTCCACGCTCACGCCGACCACCAACAACATTCAAAATGTGAACTCCTCCAGCGCCCCGGTCCCACCGGCTCCTATGCCCAAGTACGTCCAGTCTGGTCCGGTTTGTCCGACACCACCGGGGTTTCAGCTCAGACCTGGTTCAGGAGACCAGGACCAAGTGGATTTTATGATCCGTTTTTACTTTTCAGATGCAAATAATTATTATATTTTCATATGCCAGTTTCATATCATGGTATAGATCTATTTTGCCAACGAAATCTTGCAAGATTCCACAAAAACACATGAAATTTCGTAACATATCGACAAAATCTTGCAAGATTTCATTAGTAAAATAGATCGATACCATATTTTTAAATATCAATATGATATTTGCACATGAAAATATCAGGATATTTCAGTGCATCAATATTTTTCCCACCCCTAATATTTCATCATCAGTTTCGGTCAGCTCAGTACTTCCCTACTTATTGGGAGCAGTAAGGGTCTGTATAAAATGTATTATTTGGGTTACATCCCCTATTTCCACCTCCACATTACCCATAATCCCTGTAGTCTGTTAAAGTTGCCCCTTCCTTTTTCTTTTCCCCTCATGGTTTGTTCTGTTGCCGTCTATACTCGTGCATAAACGATTGAGCTTCACTCACTCTATGACTGTGAGATTAATTACGATGTCAAATGCTCAATAAAAATTGCTATAACAAAAAAAAAAGAAAGTAGAGGTTATGTTGGTAACCATGGAAACGAACAATTATCGTCCTGTCCGGCATCACATTGCTGTGAACTCCTGAGGTTTTACCTTCCACCGCTAAATAGACTCAGACTTTTATGATTCCTTCAGACGAGTCTTCGGGGAAATTACAGCTCCAGCAGCAACCGGAAGAATAAAGCACATGTTCAGAATATGAATAAGAGTGAAATACACATAAATAATATACATGAATATAGAGCTGTGTGTGGCCCATGATTGATTATCTTCAGTTGTTTTCTACATTTAACTGTTGTTTGTTTGTTTGTTTGTTTTAAGGCACATTTCTATGACCCTCCCTGCCAGCTTTAGAGGGAAGAACACGACCAGACCGGACTACGAGCACCAGAACTCCAACCTGTACGCCATCTCAGGTCAGCTCTCCTCTGTTTGTCTCGTGTGAACTCGAGTTGTAGTCATAGCAACGACTGTTTACACACCATCTGATTCAGCAGCAGCCCTGGAAGGAGGAAAACCTGTAGTTTTCAGCTGTAGTGATGCTGTCTGCTGCGAAGAAGCCAAACCACCATGAAAATAACGTATGACAACAATGAAACGTTGCCGTTAACATTTGCACTTGATGATTTTGATGCATCTTATAAAGAAGATTTGATACTAGGGCTGGGAAAAATATTGATACACTGAAATATTGCGATATTTTCATATGCAGATTTCATATTGATATTCAAAAAACGCAATACTGATCAAGTTTACCAACAAAATCTCGCGAGATTTCATTGTTCTCCTATGAAATCTTGCGAGATTTTGTGAAAACCCGCGAGATTTCGTAACAGAACGACGAAATCTTGCAAGATTTTGTTATCGATACCGTGTTTTAAAATATCAATATGATATCAGTAAATAAAAATATCACGATTTTTCAGTGTATCGATATTTTTTCCCAGCCCTATTTGATATTTTCTAAGATATGTTGAAGTGAATTAGAAATTTCCAGATGGGATAAAGTATTTTTCACTTCATACGTGACATGTGGAACAGCCTACTTAAATCAAGTATAATCTGTACTTCACTTAGGCAAGTGTCAGAGGTGTTTATAAGTCCCGACATCTCTGGGACAGCGAGATAGATGCTTCTTTAACCTCGGAGGTCTGAGCCTGTTCAGGGAGTCAATATACACACTTATAGTCCGTATTTTCTGAATTATGTCACATCAGTCAAAAAATGTCATAAAGAGGGGGAAAAACATATATATAAGTGGCACTGGACTATAAGTCATACTTATTTGTTTAAAATATGGCAATTTTCACATTTTTCATATCCTATTTGTTTCCGGTAAAATTTTCTGAATCACTCTGATTCCAAAGTTAATGTCTGTAATTGATCATGAGCATCATAAATAAGAAGGATTTTTGAGGATTTGTTCCACCACACAGACAGTACAGCCAGATATCAAAATGAACTCCTCTCACTGAGACAAGTCGGTTTTGGGATTTTTGCCCTCAGAAATATAGTTGTCACAAGTTTAGAGCACCTTCACGTGACATTAGACAGGAATGTTTACTCTTTGACTCTTAGTCAGTATGAATTAACACTAAAAATATGTTAAATAATATAGTTTGATAAACAAGTCGCAGGAGCAGCCAAACTATGAAAAAAAGTGTGCAGTACTACATCTGTATTGCAAAAATGTAGTGACGCCAAACAAACTGAAATATGAGAGCAAATTTGACATTTATTCAGACGGCGCAAAGAGCAAAAGTAACTATATATAAATAACTGTAAATGCAACCTGATAAATCGAATTGATCGTGAGATGACAAATTATTAACGTGGGGAATTTTCAATTACTAGCACAAGTGACACAAATACTCTGCTGCCACATCCTGGTGAAGTATGGGGAGGGTTAGTTTGTAGTTTTCACTTCCTTTCATGAAACAGTGAAGTTATACAAAGGCGGCTGTTTACCCGTCAGCAAAAATGTGCAGAGGGACCTTAAATGGCAGGTAAATGTGGACGATAGGGGCGATCTGCTAAATGTGTGCACATTTAAGCACTTGCACGGCCCAGTGTAGACGAGGCCTCAGCCTCAGGACGCCGCTGGGCAGCGACGGCTCCGGAAATGTGCGTAATGAATGTTGGTGTGTCATCAAAGCGAGTCAGAAACGTAGATTTTTAAGGTGGAAAAGTTTTGTTGTGGGTATTTAACACCTGCTGGGGGTGAGATGGTTTATGTTCTGTAAAACATGTTTGGCTCTTCAAATCCAATCATTCTGCATTTAGTGTACACTTCTCTGCTAGTTTTGTTTACTGTAATGTGGAAAAAGATGTTTGTTGTTTCCTGCTGTGGTGTTGACGTCTCTATCTGTTTTTTGCAGCCATGGACGGAGTGCCGTTTATGATCTCTGAGAAGTTCGCCTGTGCCTCTGACGTAAGTTGTTGGAGCGGTTATTTGCCGGCGTGTCCTGACAGACGAGGCTTAACTCTGAGAACTAACGCTGGTCCTCTTTGCAGCTGCAGCAGGTGGATCTGATGGGCATTACGATCAAGTCGCTGGCTGAGATCGAGAAGGAGGTGAGAGATTAGATGATCATCTGCACTGGGTGGGGGGGTTATAAGTGAGCAGCAGTGGTGGAGAGGGCGGTGTTTCTGAGCTGGAGGGGGAAGCGAGTCCTGCAGTGACTCGTTCTGCCAGCAGGGGTCACTGCTGGACTCTGAGCTGAGCTGCAGGTTTCCAGGTAACCGATGCTTTTCTCTGCTGGTGTCAGTATGATTACAGTTTCCGTACGGAGCACAGCGCAGCAGCCCGCCTCCCCCCCAGTCCCACGCGGACCTCCCTGAGCTCCGAGGCCTGAGCCGCCCCCCTCTGCCCCGACACCAGCAGAGGAGACCCGAACACAACTACAGAACTCAGAGCGACTCCACGGTGGGACCATGTGGAGAGGTTGTGCTGTCTCTAGTTTGTAAGTAGATTGAAGCCGGAGGAGCTGCAGACGATGCTTTAAAACCTGATGGGAACGCCCGCTGTCGGACAAAAGACTATTTGTTGTTTTCAAGGACATTTAGAGGACTCTCACTAGTACACACGTCTTCTGTTTAAAGCATCATTACATGATAACAAGTGCCCCATCTGATGAAAGGTGTTACACGTACCTGCTGCTCTGCACGCAGCTCCTGGAGGTCAGTTCATGTGTTACACATGCAAAACCAGACGCTGGGACTCGGGTTAGTAGTTTAGTTTGTACTGGTTTTACTGGGAATGACTCCAGCGTCCTGTTGATGTTACTGTAATTTTCTGGTGTGACTGTAAGTGCACTTTGTGTTTGGGAATTTCGTGTGCTTCCTGTTTGCCTCAGATACTCTGAACCACTTCTCTTTGAATCACATGAAACCACTGTTACTGTCCGGAGGGTCTGGCCTGGACCGGGCCAGGACCACGACTCCAGATGCTCCGGGTCGGGCCGTCTCATCAGAACGGCGTTGCTCTGTCGGACGATGGTCAGACGGGATGAAGCGTGTGTGTGTTTGGTCTCAGAAGTGCTGTTTATCTGGGTTGAGGTGGAAAAACGTGCCTACAGTGTGTTTTCTCCCCTTGGTGTGGTTTTAGCCTCTCCACCTGGGGTCAGCTCCCACATGTGGGACTATAAGCTTCATTTCAACCTGCAGTCAGTCATGTTTTACCTGTGTGTGTTTTTATATGTGAACCTCGTATCGTATCTGTGTGAATTTTATCGCCCACGTGTCCTGATGATGCCATCGGCTGCCGTAGTTTGGCCTGTTCTTATGTATTTAGTCTGCTTTAAACCAGCTTGATGGAAACTCAGACTTGTCCATGTTTGCCTGCTTGGATGCATCACTACAGTCTGACCTTCGCTACAACAGAAAACCACTCCACATTTACCCTCAAAACTTGTTATTTTTGATGTGTTCAGGGCTGAAACAGTGATGGCTAATAGTGCTGCTGATGAAGCTGAGACTTGAGCTTAAAACAGGAACATTGCTGTTGAACCACAAATGCTGGAAGAATCAGTGACCTCATCATATTACAATCCACTACATTTAGCTTTAACAGTGTAATACACAATGTTGGTCAAGGTGGAGTTTATTGATAGACAGTGAACCAAAGTGCTTTACATAAATAAGAAAAACACAATAAAATACAACAAAAGCAAGTATAAAACACAATAGAACATTAAAACCAAGTTATAAACAACAGCAGTTGAGTTTAATGGATATATCATTCAATTATTAAGAATGGGTCGTTCAAGACGACTGGATGGGGTTTTTCAGTCATGTACGTTCCACAGGTGACTGAATTTTTACATTTTTGTGTCAGAGCATTTAATTAATTGGCTGCAATCGGGATGTGAAGGAGATTTTAAGCAATATAGTAAAAAATGCTACTGGGAAACATCATCTACCCTGCCTTTAAATGATGACAAATTGCCCCTAGTGCAAATATGCAAGCGTAACACGTTCCACAAAGTAGGGGCTACCACTGAAGAACCTACTTTAAGTTTCCATGTAGGAACCACTAATTAGTTTGACCAAATAGAAGGTCACAGGGTTGGCCGCAGTGGAAATGACGGAACGTTTAAAAGAAAAGACACGGCGTACAATCGGTTATACGACTGATGTACTTTTTTGAAACACAACAATAGAGTTCCCGTAGCCCCATAGTAGTGATAGGGATGTTTTTATGATGTAAATGGGATAAATAATGGTGTTATCATGGATCATTGTGGAGTCTCTGAATAAACAACATTTAGTGGCTGGATTGTAAACCTCCTGGACCAGATGGAAATGCTGGAAAACTCCTGGAGATCTCCTAAAGGGTTAACTATCCATCACAGATACACACTACGGTCACTGAGACACTAATGATGGTAGAAGGAATCGCGATACACATATTCCGATCACTCATAATTATTAATCTAATAAATACTCTGGTTCTGTCATGAACTCATCGCATAAATCATAGTGCAGTTTTGGTAGTCATTCTTCTGTTCCAATTGAAATTATGTTATTCTGATATCAGTGATGAACAAAGCTTATAACTCTGGTATGCTTTTACTTAGAAACTTCATCCAAAGTTAAACAGATCTCTAAAGATACAAGTTTTAGTGTCTTGAAGGACATTTCGATTGATTTTAAAAATAAAAATTGATCACCACCACCCTTACCCCCATTTTCATACATATTTTATCTCCCTTCAAAATGATTGAGAATTTCTCAAACTTCTTTCACACCCACAGTTTCTACCTAATACAACTGCCACCATTCTCACTGCTACTAATGATAATAGTAACAGTAACAATAATAATGGCAATGATAAATTGCGTTGTTGCGTCTCCACCAGTTATCACAACCTAGAGTAGTGTTTCTCAACGGGGGCATTCAGAGGCCATTGGGGGGCACTGGGGGTTTTATTCTTAAAGGTGCCATGACATCAAATTTCACTTTTCTGGGGTTTTGGGTGTATAATATGATCTGTTGTGCACTGATAAGGCCATGTGAATGTCCAGAGTGAGAATCAAAGTTCCTGTTTATGGTCTGTCAGCTTTGTCTCTCTGCTCAGAAACAGTTGAATCAGACAGCAGGCTATCATTCTACGTAGTTCTATCATTCTACGTAATTTAATTGCTCCAATAAGAGCACACTATCAAGTAAACAGCGCCCCCCCACCCCCCACCCCCCCACCCCCACCCCCCTCTCCTAACGGTTTGTGCACCGTCCGCCCCCCCCCCCCCCCCTCCCTGTCTGATTCAGCTGCGTGTATGGAGCTAGTAGTAACTTCTCTGCAGTCAGGTCTGGGTTTTCAAACAAATGGATTTAAAAGAAAACTTCTGCAGCAACACTGAGGGAGGGGGCCACAACCTTGTCATTACCTGTAAGTTTATTTATTTTCTAAATGCTGTCTTGTCTGATAAACGTAGCTTACTATCTGAACTGCCCATGTTGCTAGCAGTTAGCCTTTAGCAAACTCCGACCGCAGCTTGACCTAGATTCTCCAAATAAGGTCATAGCCAAATAAGGTGTAGCCAATCAGAATGAAGTCAACGTGGTCTCCGGGTAAAGCTCCATATCATCACCGGACCCAACTGTATTACTGAGGAAGTGAGGTCTGGCATTTCAAAACAATACTCCGCTGTAAAAAATGCCGTTTTTTCCTTTGGAGTATTTACATATGCAGTAATGCCAACAACATAAACTAGTTTTTAACTGTTATGTCATCACTCCTTTAAAAGGGGGGCGTTGGATTTTATTATTGACACTTATATCAACCAATAAGAGTCAGGGGAAACGAGGGCTGTTTCCCAAATTCACGCTAGAAATATTAATGAGGCCCCAGAAGTGCCAGCAGGAGGATATTCAGCTGTCTGATATTTGCTATGTACGTGAACGCAGCATAACGTCATGCGCCGTGGAGGGCGGGGAGAAAACGTGGACCTGATGATGTGAATCACCCATAAGGCTTTGAAGATGTCCTTAACTTCACAAATAAAGAGGATAAAGTATTTTTTAGTGGATTCAGTTCATCATTAATCAGACCACATGTCTGCTGTAGTCAGAGGATCTGAGCAGCGTTTCCAGGAGTAGCTACCAGTTTTAGGCTAACCACAAACAGAAAAGGTAACACGGCTTTCATCATTTTTTAAAAAGTTTTGTGGTTTAATTGTGCTTCGTTCTCCTGCCAACGCTCAGTAGACGTGAGTTTCTTCCGTTCATGTTAGCTACATGTTTGCATCGGTGCTCTAAGCGGTACATTAGGTAGTTATGCTGGACCTGCGCGGCGTCGGCACGTTGAGCCTGCAGCTGATGCAGAGGTGTTCAGGGGTACGGTGTCGTGCTGCAGTTTTTTTTGTCCAGATCTGCAGGCGACAGCATGGCTGGTATTGACCAGGAAACTCCTCATGGCAGAATTTGTTTCCTTCCCGATTGTTTGCTGCAGCATCAGGCGTCAGTCACTGGTGGGCGGAGTTAGATCACCTGCTAGCAGAAATGTCCACCATCTCTCAGCTCAGACGAACTGCTTCTGTTCTGACTTTTAGCTGTGCATCACCCCCTGGTCTATAAAGATGACTGGATTAAATCTTCTTTAAAGAACTGTAATTACGTGGATTTAAGGCACCGGCTGTTCTACAGCTGAAATAAACGTGCAGCCTGCAGTGAAACAGCTATCAGATCCATCAGTCACTAACTTGGTGTGATTCCTGAGCAGCAGCATCTCTGTTTTTTATGGATGTCTGTGATGCTGTTCATAGATGAAACCTCGTCTGGTTTTCATATTGCTGATCGTTAAGTTCTGTCAAATGACCTTAGTTTCATTGCAGGATTTTTATGGTGTAACTCAAAACAATCAACATGATAGATTCTGGGAAGACACTTAAACTACATTCACACTTCAGATAAATCAAACTTTTTTCTCCCGTATGTTTCCTACATCTGTTTTTTCTTATCTGAACAGCACAAATATAATTTTCCTAAATCAGACCCAGTCTGCTTTCTGTGTCCAATCAGATCCAAATCTGATGTGTTCAGTGACCTCCGTCTGTGTGATCAAGTCACTTTTCATCTGACTTTAACGTCACTGAAATGAGATGAACGTCACAATCTGCAGCGGAGGAGGTGGGATGCAGTAAAATGTAAATAATGTTTAAAACAATTTACAACACTACAGGGTTGTAGATTCCTGATGGAGGTCATGTTTACGTCATAATGAACAAGTACAAAGAAAACAGGTCTGCAGAGCAGAAATGGTGTGAAGACAAGCAGTGTGAACATCGTTTCATCCTACATTTTAATGTTGGGGAGCGGTAGGTGACCTGGATGTTGGGCTCACAAAAGCTTGAGAAGCACTGACCTAGAGGATGTGCGGATGGCTGCACATCAGCACGGGAAGGCGCCTCAGAGCCCCATTTTATCTGTAGGTGGGGAGCAGAGATCTCCAGCAAGCTGCTCCCCCATGTGGCCATATCTGGTAATGACACAGTCCTTAAAAAATTCCTGGATCCAAACGGTGATCCAGATCAACACCAAAATTCAACCAGTTCTTCCTTGTACCGTTATCAACACTCACTGAAAGTTTCATCCCAGTCTGATCAGTACTTTGGAGGCAATTATACTCTAAAATGTAGCAACACTCAGGATCGGGCTCTGAGGACATCAGGCACAGTTCTGTTTGCTCGTGGAATCACACACATACATACAGCCACGTGTAGTGAAACAGCTACAAAATCCCAGAATGAACCAATCACTCATCAGAATTTCTTCTTCTTCTCTAAATATCTGCAGCAGTAGTTTTCCTGTTTTAGGTCAAACTTCACTTAGAGCAGCAGTATCAGCCATCAGTGTTTTAGCTCTGCAGATTTTTCTGTCTCATTTACAGAAACTGAACTTTCCAAAAGGAGAAACTGTAAAAAGTTCAGGATGAGGGTTTCCTGTAAGATTGAAAATTGCCTTTTTTTGTTGTTGTTTTTCCATGTTTCATAAGACTGTTGCAAAAATGTTCTGCAGTATTGTCCTGTCATTAACATGAATTAACTACTTTTTCTTCATTTATCTAATTTATTACTTATTTCAGTGTTGTTACCACGTTGTCTGAACGGCTCTGTTTTCAGTCATGTTTGTTCTAAAAGTGAATGCACTGCTGACATGATGAGCAGGGTGGTCGGAGCCAGTGCTTCTGTCTGCTCTCTGTAAAGCTGCACATGTATCACCACTTCCAGCCAGTCTAGCTGCAACATTAATATCTGACTAATAACAAATAATCCTGTGTAATGTGTCCATTAGTTTGCATGCGTGGTGACACCAGGAGGTGTCGCAGGTTTCAGGACTTCGTAGGACAAAACTCACAGATGTAATTCACTAAATATGAACAAATGACATCAGCTGAATTTGTATTATGAAAATGTTTTATTAAACTGTGATGAAAGTTTCTGCCTCGTGTTCTGATTTTCAACTGCATACATATATACATAATACAGTGGGGGGAAAAAGTATTGAACATGGCAACATTTTTCTCAGAAAATCTATTTCTAGTCCAGCTATCGACATGACATTTTCACCAGATGTCAGCAACGACCCAAGTTATGCACACATACAAAGAAATACGAACATTTATGTCCATAAATGAAGTTATGTGTAATGTAGTGAAATGACACAGGGAATAAGTATTGAACACATGAAGAAATGGAGACAAAAAGATCTGAAAGCCAAGAAAGCAGCTGGAGTCTGTCAGTATTTAGAAAGTAATCCTGTTCCCTATCAGAGCAAAGTAATATCAGCTGCTTTAGTCCTGATTGATGCCTTTAAAAAGGTTTCTCATCACCAAGATGTCAGACAAGAAGCATTGCATGATGGGTAAAAGCAAAGAGCTGTCTAAAGACCTATGCAACTTTATTATTGCAAACACACTGAAGGCATTGGTTCCAGGTGCATTTGTAAACTTCTGAAAGTTCCAGTGAGCACCATTGGGACCATCATCCGGAAGTGGAAAGAACACGGCATGGTCATAAAGCGGCCACGGCCAGGTGCTCCTCACAAGATTTCAGACAGAGGAGTCAGAACAATCATCAGAAAGGTTCTCCAACAGCCCAGGACCACTCGTGGAGAGCTTCAGGAAGACCTGGAACCAGCAGCTACAGTTGTTTCAGAGAAAAGAAGTTTTCCAGTTTCTGGAAAACCGATGCCGTGTCCCAAAACGCCTACTTCCATACTCAACACTCAAAATTTTGGTTTTACTGCATTTAAATGAAAAACAGTATGCATAGTATGTGAAAATTGAGTTTGCAAAAGTACCCGGATGATGTACTCAAACCTGTCAAGATTTTGAGTTTGACTGTAGAGTCTCGCCGCACTTATTAGTGGAAAAATGGCAGCAGAGAGCAGTGCCTCAAACGAATCTACGGAAGATGCATAGACTCTTTACAAATGTAAGTTTTTGCTGTTTTATTTAATGCCTTAATTATCTTAAGATCTGTGCGGACATAAGTTTGAAATTTAAAATTACGCCATCAGATATTTTGCTAGTTGGATCACACAATTATACAGACCTGCGCAACTTCGGCCAATAGCAGGAGGACATCGATTTGCTGGTGCCGATTTCGGCTTAAGGCTTCCTTAAGGATGTTCAAGTTTTTGTGATGAGAAAAATAACACTCAAAGGTGAAAATTGCTGGCAGAAGATGGTGGCAGTGTGCTATGGCTGTAAGCCGGTCAAAAATTTCTGTAGAAGAAGAAGTTGACATCACGCTTTCATTTCCAGTGAGTACTCCGTGCGGGAGTATGCGATTTGGGACAGTACTGCGAACATGAAAATCATGTACTAAGCCATTGAGTTCATAGTATGGTTAGTATACTCACGTAAGGTAAGAACAGCTAAAACAATTTGTCTTTAAAAAAAGAAAAAAGTCAAGGTAGTATACTCAATTTGTAATTTTGAGTATTGAAGTAGGCGATTTGGGACACAGCAATGGTCTGGTCAGATGAGACCAAAACTGAACTCTTCAGATGTCATAAGACACAACATGTTTGGAGGAAATGGCACCAAAAACACCATACTGTAGCAACAGTGAAGTTTGGAGGTGGGAACATCATGGTGGGGGCTGTTTTTCAGCATGTGGTACTGGCAGACTTCATATGACTGAAGGAAGAATGAATGGAGAAAAGTAGAGAGACATTCTGGACCAGAATCTGCTGAAGATGAAGAGAAGCTGGATCTTTCAGCAAGACGACCGTCCCACCACACAGCCAAGAAACTCAACTGGTTTAAGAAGAAGATAAAGCTGCTAGAATGGACCAGTCAATCACCCCACTTGAATCCAATTGAAAATCTTTGGAAAGAACTGAAGATCCGAGTTCACAGAAGAGACCTGGAACCTTGAAGTTTTGAAGGCAGTTTGTGGAAGAATGGACCAAAATCACACCTGAGCAACGTATTTCACTGGTTTCTCCATACAGGAGGCATCTGGAGGCTGGAATCACCAACAAAGGTTTTTGCACGAAGTATTAAATAAATTTCGGTAAGTGTATTCAATACTTTCATTTCACTATATTACACATAACTTCATTTATGGACATAAATGTAGGATTTCTTTGTATGTGTGCATTAGTTGGGTTGTTGCCGACATCTGGTGAAAATTTAATGTCAATATCTCTACTAGAAATATATTTTCTGAGAAAAATGTTGATGTGTTCAATACTTTTTTTCCCCGCTGTTCATCCATTTATCCATCTATATTCCAGTGTAGGATTTCAAACTCTGTTTTTGTGAAGGGGCGGAAAGGAATCAAACAGATTGCATCATTTCTGGCAGGACCTTACACATGAACCATAAACCAACATGTTTCAGAAAAGGGTGGCAAAAGGGGTCCGCTGCTTTTTGGAAGTTGCATGAAGGGGGTCCTCAGGGAAATAAAGATGGGAGCCACTGATGTAAAAGGGTCTTGTTGCACATATAAAATGATCTGTTTTGTTTCTTTAACATCTAATCTGTCCATTAAGGGCAGCATGTCGTGAAGATTATAAAGCTCAACATCCAGAATGTGCTTCAGTCTGTTTCTGACTTTTGGGATTTGTTGTGAATGAGAGTAATTGTGTAAAATCAGCTATAATATCGTCTGGTACTGATCCTGAATCTGATCCAGACATCACATCCTGATCTGACTTTCCCTCCAGTCCACATCTCCCAGTCCTCCCAACACTCTGAATCCACTTGCTGGAAACTTTGTGGGAACATCAAAGCGGGCTTTCCAGAGCTGGTTTCTTCACATGTGTGCACGTTTCCCCAGAGCAGACCGGCAGCAGCTCCGGTCCAGTCTGAAGTGGTTAGAGACCATCAAGCAGTGACATTTAGCACTTCAGACCCGACCCATCTGCTTCGCTTGTTTAGATGAAGCTCGTAAACGTCCAGATACGTCACAGGGACAGCGTCACGCAGACGCGTCCATCAGGACATCAGCTGTCTCTGGTTTGCTTCCACAACGTTTCCAGCTGTTTGTGACAGAAGCTGCTGGTTTAGAGATGTTAGCGGTCTGTGTGGGGTACGTTCATCAAAGACTTTCCACAGGCCCGTAACACTGTTATCCTTCTGTTTACATGCTTTATCACATTTACAGACTGGGGGGGACATCAAACCTACTCTTCTCCTCACAAGTGATTTATAAACCGCAGCCAGACAATCAGCTGCTGGGAGTTGGTTTATGAGGCTTCGTACAGCAGTAGAAAGGCTCCGGGAGCTGATTTCACCAGACAAAAGATAAAGTTTCCACCTTTAAAACAAAACTGGTTGTCTTAAAGAAGAGGACATGAAATGCTCTGTCATTAGACGAGATGGTGCTCATCTCATACAAATCTCACCAGCACTACATGAAGGAACCAAAGCATTGGAAGATATTTTGATGCACCAGTTTAAATCAAAAAACTTGCTGGTGTTCATGTCATCTATTACATAATGTTTGATGGATTGTAAATTAGTGAATGCAAATACACGAGTCCTAAATTTGCCTTTACTGAGATACAGACGTCAAATACATGAATTATGTTAGATTACATGAACAAGTCCTGAGTGTGGAACCGGAAGCCATCCCAGAGCTAAAGGAGTGGTGAGCAGCATGAGGATGAGGAGCCAGTGTCTGGGTCTTCATCACTGCTGAGGTCACCGACAGTGGAAAATTAATCTAGTGTAAAAATGACAGAGTTAATCATCTAATCCAGAACCAGAGTGAACACCAGGAAGATAATATTACTGGGACATTTTGGACATTTTAGGCTCATTTCACAGAAACATCCATTTTTCTGTCCCTATACACTCAAAAACAGAGGTACGAGACAGGAACATTTCTGTACCTGTAGGTACATTTTTTTACAAATATTCTGTCAAAAGTACAATATTGGTCTTTATGAGGCCAGAAGTACCTATATACTATGAAAAAGGGTCCAAAGTAATATAAAGTACACATTTGTACCATTTCAACCCTAAGGGTACCTGCAGCATTGAAAAATGTGTGTAGCTTGTACAATAACTATAAACAGCAGTACTTCTAAACAGTAGTAAAATCATAGTTATTATATTATTATTTTCATAATAATCATAGTAATAATTATATGTATAATTATATATGTGTTTGGCCTAATTTTTATAGAATACTTATTCATTTATTATTAGCATCTTTGATTGTTGTCATAATCTCTATTTTATTGACTTTTAACTCATACAGCTTGATAAGGTACAAAAATGGACCAGGACCGAAGGGACAGAAATGTCTTTCAAAAACGAATACCCCCAGCGACAAGCTTTGTACCCTGATAAGTACAAATTGGTACCTCTATTTTTGAGTGTGTTGCCTTTAGAGAAATATTACTCTTTAAAACAAAAGTGTGTTTTTTGTTACAAACATTTTAAGTGTTATACTTTATAAAATAAACAAACACACAAAAAACCATATTATTTGAACTATCACACTGTTTGAAGCCATCAGCTTGCTAATATTAGCTTTCTATTAAATTATTTAGAAGCTCAACCCCCCCCCCCATCAAAAGTGCTTGTCCCCACAGTCACTTATGAACCTGGTGTTTCCTACTTTCTCTGGAAGGGAACTGCAAATCAAATGAATTCATATGATATAAAATGCCTTAATGTAGAGAACAGATTATGACTAACAACATATGAGCAATGCAACTGAACGAAGTACAAG
>JALJCO010009543.1:0-43615 GCA_023101725.1 Atherinomorus stipes | reverse complement strand
TCTTCTGTGTCACATGATGGTGGTAGCCTATCAGGTTGTTGCTTCTGTATCACATGATGGTGGTAGCCTATCAGATTCTAGCTTCTGTGTCACATGATGGTGGTAGTCCTCCATCGGATTCTAGCTTCTGTATCACATGATGGTGGTAGCCTATCAGATTCTAGCTTCTGTATCACATGATGGTGGTAGCCTGACACTATCAGATTCCAGCTTCTGTATCACATGATGGTGGTAGCCTATCGGATTCTAGCTTCTGTATCACATGATCGGTGGTAGCCTCATCAGAGTCTGGCTTCTGTATCACATGATGGTGGTAGCCTATCAGAGTCTAGCTTCCCTGTGTCACATGATGGTGGTAAGCCTATCAGGTTATTGTTGCTTCTATCACATGATGGTGGTAGCCTATCAGATTCACAGCTTCTTGCGTCACATGATGGTGGTAGCCCACCATCAGATTCTAGCTTCTGTATCCCATGATGGTGGTAGCCTATCAAGAGTCTAGCCTCTGTGTCACATGATGGTGGTAGCCTATCAGGTTGGTGCTTCTGTATCACATGATGATGGTAGCCTATCAGATTCTAGCTTCTGTGTCACATGATGGTGGTAGGCCTATCAGAACTTTCTAGCTCTCTGTGTCACATGATGGTGGTAGCCTATCAGATTCTGACTTCTGTGTCACATGATGGTATTAGCCTATCAGATTCTAGCTTATGTGTCACATGATGGTGGTAGCCTATCAGATTCTAGCTTCTGTGTCACATGATGGTGGTAGCCTATTAAATTTTAGCTTCTGTATCACATGATGGTGGTAGCCTATCAGATTCTAGCATCTGTGCTCACATGATGATGGTAGCCTATCAGATTCTAGCTTCGGTATCACATGATGGTGGTAGCCTATCAGATTCTAGTTTCAGTATCACATGATGGTGGTAGCCTATCAGATTCTAGCTTCTGTGTCACATGATGGTGGTAGCCTATCAGATTCTAGCCTCTGTATCACATGATGGTGGTAGCCTATCAGATTCTAGCTTCTGTATCACATGATGGTGGTAGCCTATCAAATTCTAGCTTCTGTATCACATGATGGTGGTTGCCTATCAGATTCTAGCTTCTGTATCACATGATGGTGGTAGCCCTATCAGATTCTAGCTTCTGTATCAGATTCTAGCTTCGTATCACATGATGGTGGTAGCCTATCAGATTCTAGCATCTGTGTCACATGATGGTGGTAGCCTATCAGATTCTAGCTTCTATGTCACATGATGGTAGTAGCTATCAGATTCTAGCTTCTGTATCACATGATGGTAGTAGCCTATCAGATTCTAGCTTCTGTATCACATGATGGTAGTAGCCTATCAGATTCTAGCTTCTGTGTCACATGATGGTGAGTAGCCTATCAGATTCTAGCTTCTGTATCACATGATGGTAGTAGCCTATCAGATTCTAGCTTCTGTATCACATGATGGTGGTAGCCTATCAGATTCTAGCTTCTGTATCACATAACGTGCAGAATAGCCTATCAGATTCTAGCTTCTCTATCACATGATGGTAGTAGCCTATCAGATTCTAGATTCTGTATCACATGATGCTGGTAGCCTATCAGATTCTAGCTTCTCTATCACATAATGGTGGTAGCCTATCAGATTCTAGCTTCTGTATCACATGATGGTGGTAGCCTATCAGATTCTAGCTTCAGTATCACATGATGGTGGTAGCCTATCAGATTCTAGCTTCAGTATCACATGATGGTGGGAGCCTATCAGATTCTAGCTTCTGTATCACATGATGGTGGTAGCCTATCAGATTCTAGCTTCTGTATCACATGATGGTGGTAGCCTATCAGATTCTAGCTTCTGTATCACATGATGGTGGTAGCCTATCAGATTCTAGCTTCTGTATCACATGATGGTGGCAGCCTATCAGATTCTAGCTTCTGTACCACATGATGGTGGTAGCCTATCAGATTCTAGCTTCTGTACCACATGATGGTGGTAGCCTATCAGATTCTAGCTTCTGTTTCACATGATGGTGGTAGCCTATCAGATTTTAGCTTCTGTGTCACATGATGGTGGTAGCCTATCAGATTCTAGCTTCTGTATCACATGATGGTGGTAGCCTATCAGATTTTAGCTTCTGTATCACATGATGGTGGTAGCCTATCGGGTGCACCAGCTTCTAGTATTACATGATGGTGGTAGCCTATCAGATTCTGGCTTCTGTATCACATGATGGTGGTAGCCTATCAGATTCTAGCTTCTGTGTCACATGATGGTGGTAGCCTATCAGATTCTAGCTTCTGTACCACATGATGGTGGTAGCCTATCGAATTCTTTCTTCTGTACCACATGATGGTGGTAGCCTATCAGAATTTTAGTTTCTGTATCACATGATAGTGGTAGCCTATCAGATTCTTGCTTATGTATCACATGATGGTGGTAGCTATCAGATTCTAGCTTCTGTATGACATGATGGTGGTAGCCTATCAGATTCTAGCTTCCGTATCACATGATGGTGGTAGCCTATTAGATTTTAACTACTGTGTCACATGATGGTGTTGTAGACCTATCAGATTCTAGCTTCTGTATCACATGATGGTGGTAGCCTATCAGATTCTAGCTTCAGTATCACATGATGGTGGTAGCCTATCAGATTCTGGCTTCAGTATCACATGATAGTGGGAGCCTATCAGATTCTAGCTTCTGTATCACATAGATGGTGGTAGCCTATCAGATTCTAGCTTCTGTATCACATGATGGTGGTAGCCTATCAGATTCTAGCTTCTGTATCACATGATGGTAGTAGCCTATCAGATTCTAGCTTCTGTGTATCATGATGGTGGTAGCCTATCAGATTCCAGCTTCTGTATCACATGATGGTGGTAGCCTATCAGATTCTTTTTTCTGTACCACATGATGGTGGTAGCCTATCAGATTCTAGCTTCTTTATCACATGATGGTGGTAGCCTATCAGATTCTAGCTTCTGTATCACATGATGGTGGTAGCCTATCAGATTCTAGCTTCTGTATCACATGATGGTGGTAGCCTATCAGATTCTAGCTTCTGTGTCACATGATGGTGGTAGCCTATCAGATTCTAGCCTCTGTATGACATGATGGTGGTAGCCTATCAGATTCTAGCTTCTGTATCACATGATGGTGGTAGCCTATCAGATTCTAGCTTCTGTATCACATGATGGTGGTAGCCTATCAGATTCTAGCTTCTGTATCACATGATGGTGGTAGCCTATCAGATTCTAGCTTCTGTATCACATGATGGTGGTAGCCTATCAGATTCTAGCTTCTGTGTCACATGATGGTGGTAGCCTATCAGATTCTAGCTTCTGTATCACATGATGGTGGTAGCCTATCAGATTCTAGCTTCTGTATCACATGATGGTGGTAGCCTATCAGATACTAGCTTCTGTATCACATGATGGTGGTAGCCTATCAGATTCTAGCTTCTGTATCACATGATGGTGGTAGCCTATCAGATTCTAGCTTCTGTATCACATGATGGTGGTAGCCTATCAGATTCTAGCTTCAGTATCACATGATGGTGGTAGCCTATCAGATTCTAGCTTCTGTATCACATGATGGTGGTAGCCTATCAGATTCTAGCTTCAGTATCACATGATGGTGGTAGCCTATCAGATTCTAGCTTCTGTATCACATGATGGTGGTAGCCTATCAGATTCTAGCTTCTGTATCACATGATGGTGGTAGCCTATCAGATTCTAGCTTCTGTATAACATGATGGTGGTAGCCTATCAGATTCTAGCTTCAGTATCACATGATGGTGGTAGCCTATCAGATGTCATGATGATGTTACTATTGTTAGTGATGATGATGTTTTGTTGATGCTTTCAGTAGTTTAATGCAGGTTATTGAACATTGTGTTTGGTAAATTTATAATATTACTATTACATTTTCTATTTTAATATTTTCCACTTAATAAATTTGATTATTTTAACCTGTATATAGTTATTTCATTATAAGAAGTTTTTGGATGCTGTTGAATGCTCCGTTGACAGACAGGCATCTGCACAGGCAATAGCAGTTTTTAGTAATTACACATTTAATGTTTCCTTTTGATATTGTAACAAGTGCACTGTTGTTTTTTATTTATTAGGTACAACCTTAGTTTTTTCTATTTAATATTTGTTTACAAGTGCACTGTTCTCTTTTATGTATTTGTTGCGTCCTTTGTTATTGTTTGAGTTTCCAAAATTGGTGTCATTATGTCGTTCAATGACATGTATATCATTGAACGACACACACATATATATATATATATATATATATATGTGTGTGTGTGTGTGTGTATAAATAAATCCTTAGTATTATACTTATGTTTATTTTTGATTTTATTACATTGTTTTTCTCACACTGCGTGATTTTTATTACTGTACTTGCTGAATGAATCTTTTTAATCTGCTGTGTTAAAAGAATTACTGTTCCATTGAACAAACAATAAAGTTCTATTCTTATATACATATATATATATATATATATATATATATATATATATATAACACATATGTATATGAAAAAAATCAGTGTTCATCTTCAAATCTGTTGGATCACGTTGCTATGACAACCTAGCTGCTCCAGGTGGAGGGAGGTGCGTAGAAACTCTGGGTCTCTGATAGGAAACCGACCAGAGCGGCAGGGTTACCTCCATGGAAGGCGCTCTGGTCACCTTGTGCGCTATAACTGGTTGTACTAATAAGGCTGGTTGATAGGCTCAGTTACCACGCGTAACAGAATCAGTTACCATGTTAAAAGATGAACCGTGTGTTCTTTCTTTGAGGTTTGGTTTGAGCTCAGGTGGGGGCTGTGTGTGAACTGGTTCAAACTAGTTTAACAGTCTGTGTTTGTGTCTCCCCCAGTGAAACCAGCAGAGACGTCCCAGTCGCTCCAGTAGACGCAGCAGAACGGAGGACCGGGGGATGACACCGTCCTGGTTGTAGCTTCAGTATGCAGATCCTGCTGGCCAAGCTGCTCGGCCTGCTGGGACTCTTCGGTCTCATGCTGGCCGGGGTTCTGGTCCCGGTGCGCCTCCTGCTGTCCGACTACGAGAAGGCGGGCCGGTTACCGACGGGCGCTGTCTTCTCTGCAACTCGTTCGGAGGAGGCGTGTTCCTCGCTACATGCTTCAATGCTCTGCTACCCGCCGTCAGAGACAAGGTGAACCGAACGGACAGAAGAAAACCAGAACCTGGAGTAAAACCGAAAGAGCTGGTTCAGGTCTACAGACTGAAAATAAACCTAGTTCTGGTGTTTGGTTACAGATATAGACCTGGTTCTGGTGTTATGGACTGAACAAAGACCTGGTTCTGGTGTTTGGACTGAACAAAGACCTGGTTCTCGTGTTTGGACTGAAAATAAACCTGGTTCTGGTGTTTGGACTGAACAAAGACCTGGTTCTGGTGTTTGGACTGAAAATAAACCTGGTTCTGGTGTTTGGACTGAACAAAGACCTGGTTCTGGTGTTTGGACTGAAAATAAACCTGGTTCTGGTGTTTGGACTGAACAAAGACCTGGTTCTGGTGTTTGGACTGAAAATAAACCTGGTTCTGGTGTTTGGACTGAACAACGGCCTGGTTCTGGTGTTATGGACTGAATGTGGACCTGGTTCTGGTGTTTGGACTGAAAATAAACCTGGTTCTGGTGATTTGGACTAAATGTAGACCTGGTTCTGGTGTTTGGACTGAACAAAGGCCTGGTTCTGGTGTTTGGACTGAAAATAAACCTGGTTCTGGTGATTTGGACTAAATGTAGACCTGGTTCTGGTGTTTGGACTGAACAAAGACCTGGTTCTGGTGTTTGGACTGAACAAAGACTTGGTTCTGGTGTTTGGACTGAACAAAGACCTAGTTCTGGTGTTTGGACTGAACAAAGACCTGGTTCTGGTGTTTGGACTGAACAAAGACCTAGTTCTGGTGTTGGACTGAACAAAGACCTGGTTTCTGTGTTGGACTGAACAAAGACCTGGTTCTGGTGTTTGGACTGAAAATAAACCTGGTTCTGGTGTTTGGACTGAACAAAGACTGGTTCTGGTGTTTGGACTGAAAATAAACCTAATTCTGGTGATTTGGACTAAATGTAGACCTGGTTCTGGTGTTTGGACTGAACAAAGAACCTGGTTCTGGTGTTTGGACTGAATAAGACCTGGTTCTGGTGTTATGGACTGAACGTGGGCCTGGTTCTGGTGTTTGAACTGATCGAGGCTGGTTCTGGTGTTTGGACTAAACATACCCTGGTTCTGGAGTTCTGGACTGAACATAGACCTGGTTCTGGTGTTTGGACTGAACATAGACCTGGCTCTGGAGTTACAGACTGAACATAGACCTGGTTCTGGTGTTGGACTGAATCTAGACCTAGTTCTGGTGTTTGGACTAAACATAGACCTGGTTCTGGTGTTTGGACTGAATCTAGACCTGGTTCTGGTGTTTGGACTAAACATAGACCTGGTTCTGGTGTTTGGACTGAATCTAGACCTGGTTCTGGTGTTTGGACTAAACATAGACCTGGTTCTGGTGTTTGGACTAAACATAGACCTGGTTCTGGAGTTACAGACTGAACATAGACCTGGTTCTGGTGTTATGGACTGAATCTAGACCTGGTTCTGGAGTTACAGACTGAACATAGACCTGGTTCTGGTGTTTGGACTGAACATAGACCTGGTTCTGGTGTTTGGACTGAATCTAGACCTGGTTCTGGGGAGCTACAGGACTGAACATAGACCTGGTTCTGGTGTTATGGACTTTTCTGGTTCTGTTATAATCTAGACCTGGTTCTGGTGTTTGGACTAAACATAGACCTGGTTCTGGAGTTACAAGATTGAACATAGACCTGGTTCTGGTGTTATGGACTGAATCTAGACCTGGTTCTGGTGTTTGGACTAAACATAGACCTGATTCTGGAGTTCTGGACTGATCTGACCTAGTTATGGTGTTTGGACTAAACATAGACCTGGTTCTGGAGCAGACTGAACATAGACCTGGTTCTGGTGTTATGGACTGAATCTAAGACCTGGTTCTGGAGTTATAGACTGAACCTAGACCTGGCTCTGGTGTTATGGACTGAATCTAGACCTGGTTCTGGAGTTATGGACTGAATCTAGACCTGGTTCTGGTGTTTTGGACTAATCTAGACCTGGTTCTGGAGTTATGGACCAGACAATCTAGACCTGGTTCTGGTGTTTGGACTAAACATAGACCTGATTCTGGAGTTCTGGACTGATCTAGACCTGGTCTTGGTTCCTCCTCAGGTGGGCGACGTGTTCCAGCGGCTCCAGATCAGCAGCGATTACCCTCTGGCTTCGAGACGATGATGATGGTGGGCTTCTTCCTCACCGTCATCGTGGAGCAGCCCGTCCTCACCTTCCGGAAGGGAGAAGCCGTCCTTCATCGACCTGGAGACCTTCAACGCCGGCGGCTCCGGGGCCGGCAGCGACTCCGAGTACGACACGCCCTTCATCGCGTCGCCGCGGGGGGCGCGGCCCGGCGGGCGCCACGCTCACGGCCACCATCACGGACACTTGAGCCCGGCGGCGGGCTGGCGGGGGCGGGGCCTCTGCGGCTCGCCAGTCTGGTCCTGGCCGCTCTCCGCCCACTCGGTGTTCGAGGGAGCTGAGCGCTCGGCCTGCAGGAGGACGGCGCCAAGCTGGGGGGCCTCTTCCTGGGCGTGGCCGTGCACGAGACGCTGGCGGCAGCCGTCGCCCTCGGGAGGTGAGCGTGGCCAAGGCGGCGCTCGGCATGAGGCGCGCCAAGCTGGGCGTGACGGTCAGCCTGATGATCCCGCTGGGGGCGCTGGTGGGGATGGGCATCGAGTCGGCGCAGACGCTGGCGGGCGGCGTGGTGTCGGTGCTGCTGCAGGGATTGGCCGCAGGAACCTTCCTCTTCGTCACCTTCTTCGAGATCCTTTCCAGAGAGCTGGAGGAGAAACAGGACCGGCTGCTCAAAGTCCTCTTCCTCATCCCTCGTCACGCGGCGCTCGCCGTGCAACGTCTTCATCGGGTGGTGAAAGGCGGGCAGTGCTCGGACACGCAGCGAAGCCGAATGAAGAGGAAGCGTTGACGAGACGGTTTTCTAAGATTCAGATAAAAGTTCAGTTTTAAGGATGAAGTTAAACCGGTTCTGGTCCAACTGTCGGATATGAAGTCTATCCGAGTCAGGAATCAGCATTTTCCTACTGAGGCTGCTGTCCATCACCGTCCCATCGAAATTAGTCCGAAAGAAGCCGGACTTTCTTCAGCTTTTCAGGGTCATCTTCACGAACCCCGAAAGAAGTCCAGTTCTCGTCGTTTAAAGGGTTAAATGGGTCTCGTAGGCATCTCAAAGCACCGGGGGTCTCCGGCTATCAGTGGGACGCCCCAAAAGAGGCATTTAATTTTAAACAGCAGGTTCTTCTACACAGAACGGATCAGCACCGTTAACGGGAGGAAGAGGAGTTCAGAGGGTGATGAAGAACAGTGCCGTTCAGTTAGATTAAACATGTCTGAGAATCTGATGAATCCTGAACAGAACAGAGAGAATCAGGATTGTTAAAGTGGAAACTGGAGAAGATGAGATCAGGATCGATGAGCGTAGAAAACGTGGTTTCTCCCAGATGGAAACCAGTCTTTCCCAGTTAGCAGACCTGCAGGCCGTCGGATGGGGGGTGGACTTGGGTGGGTTTTGGTGGATTTTGGCGGACTTTGCCCATCAGATGGTGGGTGAACTTCGGCCGTTGGATGGGGGGTGGACTTCAGCCGTAGGATGGGGGGTGGACTTCGCTGGACTTTGGTGGGTTTTGGTGGATTTCGGCGGACTTTGCCTGTCGGATGGTGAATGGACTTCAGTTGTTAGATGGTGGGCGGCTTTTGGCAGACTTCAGCCATCGGATGGGGGGCAGACTTCGGACGTCATCTCTCTGATGGGGGCGGACTTTGCCCATCGGATGGGGGGCGGACTTCGGCCGTCGGATGGGGGGTGGATGTCATTTATCTGATGGGGGCAGACTTCGATTGTTAGATGGTGGGCGGACTTTGGCAGACTTCAGCCATCGGATGGGGGGTGGACTTCGGTCATTGGATAAGGGGTGGACTTGCGCTGTTAGATGGTGGATGGACTTCAGCAGACTTCAGCCATCAGATGGGGGCAAAACCGGTGGACTTCGGCGGTTTTGGATTTATTTGGCGGACTTTACCTGTCGGATCGTCGATTGGACTTCCCCAGTTATTAGATGGTGGGCGGCTTTCGGCAGACTTCAGTCATCGGATGGGGGGTGGACTTCGGTGGACTTTGGCGGACTTTGCCCATCAGATGGTGGGTGGACTTCGGCTGTTGGATAAGGGGTGGACTTGGGTCGTTAGATGGTGGGCGGACTTTGGCAGACTTTAGCCATCAGATGGGGGTGGACTTTCGCCGTAGGATGGGGGGTGGACTTTGCTGGACTTCGGTGGATTTTGGTGGATTTCGGCGGACTTTGCCTGTCGGATGGTGAGTGGACTTCAGTTGTTAGATGGTGGGCGGCTTTCGGCAGACTTCAACCATCAGATGGTGGGTGGGCTTCGGTGGACTTCGGTGGATTTTGGTGAATTCCAGCGGACTTTGCCTGTCGGATGGTGGGTGGACTTTGGCCGTTGGATAAGGGGTGGACTTGCGTCGATAGATGGTGGATGGTCTTCGGCGGACTTCAGCCATCGGATGGGGGGTGGACGTCATCTGTCTGATGGGGGCAGACTCCGGTTGTTAGATGGTGGGCGGACTTGGGCTGTCAGGTGGCGGTCTGACTTCGTTGCCATCCCCAGCGTGACCAGCAGATGGCAGTCATTGCTACACTTACTGAAACCCAGTCTAGATCTGTGCCAACTCCAACAAGAACATGTTGGATAAAAAGTTTATGCTCATTGGTGTCAGGAAGAGCTGGTCCGTATCCTCAGGGTTCTGTTCGGTCCATCAGAACCGGTACTGTAAATGTCCCCCAAACGCCAGAAAGCAGCGCAGAAGGACCGATGCGAGTCCGGTAGAACAGTCCGTTCCCGGAACAGCTGTCTCAGCAATGACGCCTGCTGTTCAGGATGAGAACTAACAGATGGGTGGTCTTCATCACAGCGGTCTCCGGACATCGGATCTCCTCGGTTCTGAACGTTTTCCCGCCACAAGCAGCTGAGAACCAAACCTTTCTGTGGGGATTTAAAACCACTGATGTTTAGTTTTTATGTGTGTTGATGAAGAAGGAAATCCTTGTCTTGTTTTCTTCAGCTTTGTATTTATTGTGTTTCCAGAGGTGGTTTCACTTTTGTAAACTGGAATTAATAAAAACTGGTTTCAAAAGATTGTGTGTGATTTATTCATGTAAACATGGTCAGCATGACTCAAACTGAACATCAGAATAAAGGAGATTTATGACACGTTGGGGGAGTTTTTCTCAGAACTGCAACAGGTTCTGTGCAGAAATTGTTGATGGATGCGGAATAATAAGATGCTGGAGCCCGATGAACTGCAATATGTGTTCCCACAATAGCACTGGTTCCAACTGAGGTCTGCAGAATAAAACCTCTGAATACACAACACATCTAACGTGGAAGCAGATGGGCTGCAGAAGCAGAAGAGCAGACCGGGTTCCACTGCTGTCTGTAAGAACAGGAAACTCAGGATACAACTTTCACACAGACTCACCAGAACTGGACCATAGAAGATGGAGAAACGTTGCTGGTCTGACGAGTCTCCATTTCTGCTCCACATTCAGAATCTGCTGGAAACATCATGAAAGCATAAATCCATCCTGCCTTAGATCAGGGTTTCAGGCTGCTGCTGGTGGAACAGGAGATTCTCATCACTGATGAGGTGGAACGGGAGATTCTCATCACGATGAGGTGGAACAGGAGATTCTCATCACGATGAGGTGGAACGGGAGATTCTCATCACGATGAGGTGGAACGGGAGATTCTCATCACTGATGAGGTGGAACGGGAGATTCTCATCACTGATGTGGTGGAACGGGAGAGATTCTCATCGTGATGAGGTGGAACGAGACATTCTCATCGTAATGAGGTGGAACAGGGAGATTCTCATCACTGATGAGGTGGAACAGGAGATTCTCATCACTGATGAGGTGGAACGGGAGATTCTCATCACTGATGAGGTGGAACGAGAGATTCTCATCACTGATGAGGTGGAACGGGAGATTCTCATCACTGATGAGGTGGAACGGGAGATTCTCATCATGATGAGGTGGAACGGGAGATTCTCATCAGAGAGAAGAGGTGGAACGGGAGATTCTCATCATGATGAGGTGGAACGGGAGATTCTATCACTGATGAGGTGGAACGGGAGATTCTCATCACTGATGAGGGGAACGAGATTCTCACCATGATGAGGTGGAACGGGAGATTCTCATCACTGATGAGGTGGAACGGGAGATTCTCATCACTAATGAGGTGGAACAGGAGATTCTCATCATGATGAGGTGGAACGGGAGAGATTCTCATCACTAATGAGGTGGAACAGGAGATTCTCATCATGATGAGGTGGAACGGGAGATTCTCATCACTGATGAGGTGGAGCGGGAGATTCTCATCATGATGTTGTGGAACAGGAGATTCTCATCACTGATGTGGTGGAACGGGAGATTCTCATCACGATGAGGTGGATCAGGGAGATTCTCATCATGATGTGGTGGAACGGGAGATTCTCATCATGATGTGGTGGAACAGGAGATTCTCATCATGATGAGGTGGATCAGGGGATTCTCATCACTGATGAGGTGGAACGGAGATTCTCATCACGATGAGGTGGAACGGGAGATTCTCATCATGATGTGGTGGAACAAGAGATTCTCATCATATAGGTGGAACGGGAGATTCTCATCATGATGTGGTGGAACGGGAGATTCTCATCATGATGAGGTGGAACAGGAGATTCTCATCACTGATGTGGTGGAATGGGAGATTTTCATCATGATGAGATGGAACGGGAGATTCTCATCACTGATGAGATGGAGCGGGAGATTCTCATCATGATGTGGTGGATCGTGAGATTCTCATCATGATGTGGTGAATCGGGGATTCTCATCACTGATGAGGTGGAACGGGAGATTCTCATCATGATGTGGTAGAACGGGAGATTCTCATGATGATGAGGTGGAACGGGAGATTCTCATCATGATGAGGTGGAACGGGAGATTCTCATCACTGATGAGATGGAACGGGAGATTCTCATCACTGATGAGGTGGAACGGGAGATTCTCATCACTGATGAGATGAAACGGGAGATTCTCATCATTGATGAGATGGAACGGGAGATTCTCATCACTGATGAGGTGGAATGGGAGATTCTCATCATGATGTGGTGGATCGTGAGATTCTCATCATGATGTGGTGGATCGGGGGATTCTCATCACTGATGAGGTGGAACGGGAGATTCTCATTGTGATGTGGTGGAACGGGGGATTCTCATCACTGATGAGGTGGATCGGGGGATTCTAATCACTGATGAGGTGGAACGGGAGATTCTCATCATGATGAGGTGGAACGGGAGATTCTCATCATGATGAGGTGGATTGGGGGATTCTCATCACTGATGAGGTGGAACGGGAGATTCTCATCATGATTAGGTGGAACGGGAGATTCTCATCACTGATGTGGTGGATCGGGGGATTCTCATCACTGATGAGGTGGAACGGGAGATTCTCATCGTGATTGGGTGGAACAGGGAGATTCTCATCATGATGAGGTGGAACGTGAGATTCTCATCATGATGAGGTGGATCGGGGGATTCTCATCACTGATGAGGTGAAACGGGAGATTCTCATCGTGATTGGGTGGAACGGGAGATTCTCATCATGATGTGGTGGATCGGGAGATTCTCATCACTGATGAGATGGAACGGGAGATTCTCATCATGTGGTGGATTGGGGGATTCTCATCACTGATGAGGGTGGAACGGGAGATTCTCATCGTAATGAGGTGGAACAGGGAGATTCTCATCATGATGAGGTGGAACGGGAGATTCTCCTCATAATGAGGTGGAACGGGGAGATTCTCATCACGATGAGGTGGAACGGGAGATTCTCATCATGATGAGGTGGAACGAGAGATTCTCATCAGTGATGAGGTGGAACGGGAAATTCTCATCACTGATGAGGTGGAGCAGAGATTCTCATCATGATGAGGTGGAACGGGAGATTCTCATCATGATGAGGTGGAATGGGAGATTCTCATCATGATGTGGTGGATCGTGAGATTCTCATCATGATGAGGTGGAATGGGAGATTCTCATCATGATGTGGTGGATCGTGAGATTCTCATCATGATGTGGTGGATCGGGGGATTCTCATCACTGATGAGGTGGAACGGGAGATTCTCATCGTGATGAGGTGGAACGGGAGATTCTCATCATGATGAGGTGGATCGGGGGATTCTCATCACTGATGAGGTGGAACCGGAGATTCTCATCGTGATTGGGTGGAACGGGAGATTCTCATCACTGATGTGGTGGATCGGGGGATTCTCATCACTGATGAGGTGGAACGGGAGATTCTCATCGTGATTGGGTGGAACAGGGAGATTCTCATCATGATGAGGTGGAACGGGAGATTCTCATCATGATGAGGTGGATCGGGGATTCTCATCACTGATGAGGTGGAACGGGAGATTCTCATCGTGATTGGGTGGAACGGGAGATTCTCATCATGATGTGGTGGATCGGGAGATTCTCATCACTGATGAGATGGAACGGGAGATTCTCATCATGTGGTGGATTGGGGGATTCTCATCACTGATGAGGTGGAACGGGAGATTCTCATCGTAATGAGGTGGAACAGGGAGATTCTCATCATGATGAGGTGGAACGGGAGATTCTCCTCATAATGAGGTGGAACGGGGAGATTCTCATCACGATGAGGTGGAACGGGAGATTCTCATCATGATGAGGTGGAACGAGAGATTTCTCATCAGTGATGAGGTGGAACGGGAGATTCTCATCATGATGAGGTGGAACGAGGAGATTCTCATCAGTGATGAGGTGGAACGGGAAATTCTCATCACTGATGAGGTGGAGCAGAGAGATTCTCATCATGATGAGGTGGAACGGGAGATTCTCATCATGATGAGGTGGAACGGGAGATTCTCATCGTGATGAGGTGGAACGGGAGATTTTTATCATGATGAGGTGGAACGGGAAATTCTCATCACTGATGAGGTGGAGCAGAGATTCTCATCATGATGAGGTGGAACGGGAGATTCTCATCATAATGAGGTGGAACGGGAGATTCTCATCATGATAAGGTGGAACGGGAGATTCTCATCATGATAAGGTGGAACGGGAGATTCTCATCGTGATGAGGTGGAACGGGAGATTCTCATCTGATAAGGTGGAACGGGAGATTCTCATCGTGATGAGGTGGAACGGGAGATTCTCATCGTGATGAGGTGGAACGGGAGATTCTCATCATGATGAGGTGGATCGGGGGATTCTCATCACTGATGAGGTGGATCGGGGGATTCTCATCACTGATGAGATGGAACAGGAGATTCTCATCATGATGAGGTGGAACGGGAGATTCTCATCATGATGAGGTGGATCGGGGGATTCTCATCACTGATGAGGTGGAACGGGAGATTCTCATCGTGATTGGGTGGAACGGGAGATTCTCATCACTGATGTGGTGGATCGGGGGATTCTCATCACTGATGAGGTGGAACGGGAGATTCTCATCGTGATTGGGTGGAACAGGGAGATTCTCATCATGATGAGGTGGAACGGGAGATTCTCATCATGATGAGGTGGATCGGGGGATTCTCATCACTGATGAGGTGGAACGGGAGATTCTCATCGTGATTGGGTGGAACGGGAGATTCTCATCATGATGTGGTGGATCGGGAGATTCTCATCACTGATGAGATGGAACGGGAGATTCTCATCATGTGGTGGATTGGGGGATTCTCATCACTGATGAGGTGGAACGGGAGATTCTCATCGTAATGAGGTGGAACAGGGAGATTCTCATCATGATGAGGAGAAACGGGAGATTCTCCTCATAATGAGGTGGAACGGGGAGATTCTCATCACGATGAGGTGGAACGGGAGATTCTCATCATGATGAGGTGGAACGAGAGATTCTCATCAGTGATGAGGTGGAACGGGAAATTCTCATCACTGATGAGGTGGAGCAGAGATTCTCATCATGATGAGGTGGATCGGGGGATTCTCCTCATAATGAGGTGGAACGGGGAGATTCTCATCACGATGAGGTGGAACGGGAGATTCTCATCATGATGAGGTGGAACGAGAGATTCTCATCAGTGATGAGGTGGAACGGGAAATTCTCATCACTGATGAGGTGGAGCAGAGATTCTCATCATGATGAGGTGGAACGGGAGATTCTCATCATGATGAGGTGGAATGGGAGATTCTCATCATGATGTGGTGGAACGGGGAGATTCTCATCACGATGAGGTGGAACGGGAGATTCTCATCATGATGAGGTGGAACGAGAGATTTCTCATCAGTGATGAGGTGGAACGGGAGATTCTCATCATGATGAGGTGGAACGAGAGATTCTCATCAATGATGAGGTGGAACGGGAAATTCTCATCACTGATGAGGTGGAGCAGAGATTCTCATCATGATGAGGTGGAACGGGAGATTCTCATCATGATGAGGTGGAACGGGAGATTCTCATCGTGATGAGGTGGAACGGGAGATTCTCATCATGATGAGGTGGAACGGGAAATTCTCATCACTGATGAGGTGGATCAGAGATTCTCATCATGATGAGGTGGAACGGGAGATTCTCATCATAATGAGGTGGAACGGGAGATTCTCATCATGATAAGGTGGAACGGGAGATTCTCATCATGATAAGGTGGAACGGGAGATTCTCATCGTGATGAGGTGGAACAGGGAGATTCTCATCATGATGAGGTGGAACGGGAGATTCTCCTCATAATGAGGTGGAACGGGGAGATTCTCATCACGATGAGGTGGAACGGGAGATTCTCATCATGATGAGGTGGAACGAGAGATTTCTCATCAGTGATGAGGTGGAACGGGAGATTCTCATCATGATGAGGTGGAACGAGAGATTCTCATCAGTGATGAGGTGGAACGGGAAATTCTCATCACTGATGAGGTGGAGCAGAGATTCTCATCATGATGAGGTGGAACGGGAGATTCTCATCATGATGAGGTGGAACGGGAGATTCTCATCGTGATGAGGTGGAACGGGAGATTCTCATCATGATGAGGTGGAACGGGAAATTCTCATCACTGATGAGGTGGAGCAGAGATTCTCATCATGATGAGGTGGAACGGGAGATTCTCATCATAATGAGGTGGAACGGAGATTCTCATCATGATAAGGTGGAACGGGAGATTCTCATCATGATAAGGTGGAACGGGAGATTCTCATCGTGATGAGGTGGAACGGGAGATTCTCATCTTGATAAGGTGGAACGGGAGATTCTCATCGTGATGAGGTGGAACGGGAGATTCTCATCGTGATGAGGTGGAACGGGAGATTCTCATCATGATGAGGTGGATCGGGGGATTCTCATCACTGATGAGGTGGATCGGGGGATTCTCATCACTGATGAGATGGAACAGGAGATTCTCATCATGATGAGGTGGAACGGGAGATTCTCATCATGATGAGGTGGATCGGGGATTCTCATCACTGATGAGGTGGAACGGGAGATTCTCATCGTGATTGGGTGGAACGGGAGATTCTCATCACTGATGTGGTGGATCGGGGGATTCTCATCACTGATGAGGTGGAACGGGAGATTCTCATCGTGATTGGGTGGAACAGGGAGATTCTCATCATGATGAGGTGGAACGGGAGATTCTCATCATGATGAGGTGGATCGGGGGATTCTCATCACTGATGAGGTGGAACGGGAGATTCTCATCGTGATTGGGTGGAACGGGAGATTCTCATCATGATGTGGTGGATCGGGAGATTCTCATCACTGATGAGGTGGAACGGGAGATTCTCATCATGTGGTGGATTGGGGGATTCTCATCACTGATGAGGTGGAACGGGAGATTCTCATCGTAATGAGGTGGAACAGGGAGATTCTCATCATGATGAGGAGAAACGGGAGATTCTCCTCATAATGAGGTGGAACGGGAGATTCTCATCACGATGAGGTGGAACGGGAGATTCTCATCATGATGAGGTGGAACGAGAGATTCTCATCAGTGATGAGGTGGAACGGGAAATTCTCATCACTGATGAGGTGGAGCAGAGATTCTCATCATGATGAGGTGGAACGGGAGATTCTCATCGTGATGAGGTGGAACGGGAGATTCTCATCGTGATGAGGTGGAACGGGAGATTCTCATCATGATGAGGTGGAACGGGAAATTCTCATCACTGATGAGGTGGAGCAGAGATTCTCATCATGATGAGGTGGAACGGGAGATTCTCATCAGTGATGAGGTGGAACGGGAAATTCTCATCACTGATGAGGTGGAGCAGAGATTCTCATCATGATGAGGTGGAACGGGAGATTCTCATCGCGATGAGGTGGAACGGGAGATTCTCATTGTGATGAGGTGGAACGGGAGATTCTCATCATGATGAGGTGGAACGGGAGATTCTCATCATGATGAGGTGGAACGGGAAATTCTCATCACTGATGAGGTGGAGCAGAGATTCTCATCATGATGAGGTGGAACGGGAGATTCTCATCATGATAAGGTGGAACGGGAGATTCTCATCGTGATGAGGTGGAACGGGAGATTCTCATCATGATAAGGTGGAACGGGAGATTCTCATCATGATAAGGTGGAACGGGAGATTCTCATCGTGATGAGGTGGAACGGGAGATTCTCATCGTGATAAGGTGGAACGGGAGATTCTCATCATGATAAGGTGGAACGGGAGATTCTCATCATGATGAGGTGGAACGGGAGATTCTCATCGTGATGAGGTGGAACGGGAGATTCTCATCGTGATGAGATGAAACGAAACGGGAGATTCTCATCATGATGTGGTGGAACGGGAGATTCTCATCGTGATGAGGTGGAACGGGAGATTCTCATCGTGATGAGGTGGAACGGGAGATTCTCATCATGATAAGGTGGAACGGGAGATTCTCATCGTGATGAGGTGGAACGGGAGATTCTCATCGTGATGAGGTGGAACGGGAGATTCTCATCGTGATGAGGTGGAACGGGAGATTCTCATCATGATAAGGTGGAACGGGAGATTCTCATCGTGATGAGGTGGAACGGGAGATTCTCATCGTGATGAGATGAAACGGGAGATTCTCATCATGATGAGGTGGAACAGCAGCATCCAGGAGTATTTACAGAGGAGTACAGACCTGTTCGGCCGTACACACTTCAGAGTCAGGAGCTGAGGAACCGCCGTCCGTCTGTCCTTCACCTGCTGCTGATTGCCGCCATCTTTGACCTCTGGGTTAAGCGTTACGTCGAGGCGGCTTCCTGTCGCCCGACTTTGGTTGGCGGACCAGCAGCAGCAAGCACCGCTGATTGGATTAGGCTGCATCCACCTGAGTTTGATTGTTTGTTGACATAGTTTTAGGGAAAGCTCTGATCAATCCCTGAGGGGAAACCCGGGACCACGCAGCTCCTGATTTAATCCCCCTGCTGTAATGTGATCAATCAGAGCCCGACCTGCAGATTAGAGTCAGAGCTCAGCAGCTGCTTCCTGTTAGGAGGATTCTCTGACCTCCTGAAGACTAGATTAGGCGTTTTAGTGTCTGACTGAAGATGACGCATCAGCAGAACATTTCCACCCTGCTGGCCTGTTGTTCCACTTACTGTATGAGGATGTAGTGGCTGCCATTTAACCACAAACGTAAGGCTAATTTATAGTCCTCTACATGGGGTACGGAGAGCCCTCTACGTTGTCTGCACGAAATATATTTTAAGTGTCCGTCACATCATCAAGGGACAACGGATACGGCAAGGGCTGTGATTGGTCTATCACAACATAAACACTGGCAGCGCCATCTTTAAAACCTACAAAGACGCAGATATGAGTCCAACCGAAGAGTGTTTGGCCTAAGAAGTGAGGGAATACCAAAACCTCTCCATAGTCTCCGTTTCTGCATCAAAAGTATCTGTTTTAATGTTATTCAGCTGCAGCAACAGTTTTTCACTCTCGGACGCCATCGCTCACTGTAACCGGAAGCAAAATAACCACCGAGGCTACTGACCAATGGCATGATAGGACTAGCCCAGTCTCGCATATCCGGCACCATGATGGAGAATGAAGGCTCGAGTGGTCTCCGTGGTTACACAGCTGAATAACGCATTACGCAGTCGGAGAAGTGCAGTATACTGTAGGCCTGAGTGTTTACTCGGATATTCTGGGTTAATTTAGTCCAAGTTTAGCCGGAAATTCTGGGTTAACTAAGTCTGAGTCTAGTCAGGAACTCTAGGTTAAATTAGTCAAAGGCTTGTCAGAAACTCTGATTTAACTTAGTCTGAGAGTAGTCAAAAACTCTCGGTTGACTGAGTCCGAGTGTAGTCAGAATCCCCGGCTTTACTTAGTCCAGGTCTAGTCAGAAACTCTCAGATAACTTAGTCCGAGTCTAGCCAGAAAAAATGGGTAAACTTAGTCCGAGTTTAGTCAGAAACTCTGGGTTAACTCAACCCGAGTCTAGTCAGAAACTCACAAATAATTAGGTCTGAGTCTAGTCAGAAAAAAATAGTTTGCTTTGTCCGAGTCGAGCCAAAAACTCGGGGTTTACTGAGTTAAGTCTAGTCAGAAACTCTCAGATAACTAAGTCTGAGTCTAGTCAGAAACTCTGGGTTAACTTAGTCATTCACTAACTGACCCGTTTTTTACATTTCCACTCAGAAATATTTTTACAATCGTTATGCTGCAGAAACTTCGGAAAAATTAAACGTAAAAAGTCCAATAAAATAAATAAATAAAGACAACGCTGTGGAGCCCTGCACTCACAGTAATGTGTCTTATTTGCATCCTTACTGGGACGACATGCAGCATCTTTGCTCAAGTCTGACCCATTACCAGACTTTTCTTGTCAAACAAGCTCTGCATAAGTCTGGTAACTATCCGTTGGTCTGAGTCAGACGTGATGACTGAGCGGTTCCTGTGTGATACATCAGGTCATCCTGCAGCTTTCTCTGAATGGAAGCCTGAAAAACTCTCAGTAGCTCCATAAATAAGGAGGATAAAGTGGTTTTAGGTGGATTCTGTTGACTGCGGTGATAATCTTGCAGTACACCCAACTTACTTAAGAGAGTCAGAGCACTATATGAAACTGATGCCTGGGGATTAAAAGTGAGAATATACTTTGGGATTAAAGACAGTTGGAGGAGTAAATATAAAAATCTTCTGTTTTTTGGGTGGCTGAGAGGCTGGGCGTTGATTTAGGGCAGTGATGTCCTAAGTCGGGCCTGAGGGCCGCTGTCCTGCAGGTTTTCCATGTTTCCTGCTCCAACACACTTGACTCCAATGAACGGGTCATTGTGCCAAACTTCGTAGGCTGTTGGATGAATTTAACCTGAATCATGTGTGTTGGGGGAGGGATACACTGAAAACCTGCAGGATTGCCACAAAGGAAAATGCGGCAGCTCGGTTTTTGACAGATACGAAGAAACGAGAACACATCACACCCGTTTCAGCTTCCCCTTCACTGACTTCCGGCTCAATCGCAAATCTATTCTGAAATTCTTTTGTTTTTAAGTTGCTTTATTCCCAGTCTTCTTCATATTTGACCGACCTTTTACATTCCTATGTCCCCGATCGTCCAGTCAGCTGATCAGACCCTGATTGTTGTGCCGATGACAAAAAGGAGGCTCAGAGGTGATCGGGCCTTTTCCATTTATGGTCCAAAGCTGTGGAACGATCTTCCACAGCACATCAGACAGACTCCTTCTTTTGCTGGTTTTAAATCTAATTTAAAAACACATCATTTTTCCTTGGCCTTGAGTGAAGGTGTGCAGTGATAAATAGTTGTCTGAAGGTCTCTTTGCATTTTATTATATCTGTTTTGTGTATTTTTTCTTTTTAAAAATTGTCCTCGTATCTTTTCATCTTCTTTTGTAGCTTTTAGTTGCCTTTGAAATGTTTTTTTTTTTTTTTTAACTATGTTCTTCATATTCTATTCATATTCTAACTCTTTTTAATATGGTTATTCTTACTTGTTATCTTACTCTTATATTTGTAATGCACAGCACTTTGTTCAGCCTTGTTGTTATTTTAAAAGGGCTTTAAAGCTGGTATGGTACTCAGGACACTTAGTTTAAGTGGACTTTAATGGACCTTTTTGGTTCAGTTGCTGGTGAACTCCATTACATGCACTGCAAAAACTCAGATCTTAGCAAGTAGATTTTTCTCATTTCTAGACAAAATATCTCGTCACACTCAAAATAAGACAAAATTGCTTAAATAGAAACATTTTGGTTGGATATAAGATCTTGTTTTAAGACAACGCATCTCATTTCAAGACATCAAGAAAATTTTGATTGTTCCATTGGCAGAATTTTTACTGATTACAAGCAAAAAAAATCTTGAAATAAGATCTAATATATTCCTGAAATGTTTCTCTTTAAGCAATTTTGTCTTATTTTGAGTGTGATGAGATATTTTATCCGAGAAAAATATATTTGCTAAGATCTGAGTTTTCGCAGTGTGAAAGTTGGGGGGGGGGCGACGACGAAACACACACCCCCACCCCCGGATATCCAGCTGCATTTGAGATATTAAAAAGTGCTCCAGAGTCTTGCTCAGCATGAAGATGAGTAGAAGATGAAGGACCATCATTTTGTGGGTGTACTATTCCTTTAAGGGTGTAGTCATGATACCGTGGTATACTGTGAAACCGTGATATTTTAGCTCACGGATATCATCAGAATTTCATACCGGTGTAGTGTCAAAAAGTGATCGTCTGCCAAAAACTGATTAAACAGGCTGTGTGGGTGGGGTAGGGTGTAGCTGCAGCTTGGAAGCTAGGGGCGTGTCGTTGTGGGGGTGCCATGTACCGACGTCATCACCACCACACCCATGAGAGCACGGTGAAACCTATGCTGCGTTCCATTTTCATCGGAACTGGGGGGTGACGTCACACCCGACCAACTTGCGTTCCAGCTCACTGGTCGGAAAACCAGTTAGCAACCTAGCAAAACAACGTGTTTGCTAAGGCTATTGTTATTAGCCGCTGTTGGCACAGCTGGAGTTGTAGTTCACATATACCACATGAAAAATGTGAATTACACCACAGCAGCTTCCCCGTACATCTATATAAACCAATAATACGTGTACGATTGATTTATGCAACAAAATATTAGTAAGAAGTGTAAATAAATGTAACATTACAGAAGCTTCTAAAACTGCTAATACAGGGCGCGGCCATCTTTAAATCTGAACTCGGAGCTGCGAGAGTTGTCCGACTTTCCGAGTGGGAAATCCGACTTCAGGGGGGCGTTCCAGTTGAAACTTCCTACTCGGAACTGGGAATTTCCGACTTCCGAGTTGAAATGGAACGCAGCACTAACCCTGACCCTGAACACACAACAGGCGGCTGTTAAATCAGTTTTTGGCACGTCCCCGGTTCATGCCGGTCTCCACAGTCTGCTTTTGGGTCCTGGTGACTTCATCTGCCGAAAGTTAGAGACAAGGTTATAAGAGTTTTGGATCTTTAATTAGTTTCAGTTTTTATTTCGTTTTGACTTTTTGTTTTTCAATTCAGTTAGTTTTAGTTAGTTTTTTGAGCAGATTTGCTAGTTTTTATTAGTTTCTATTTTTGGAAAATTTTTAGTTTTAGTTTAGTTTTTATTAGTTTCAGTGTTAGTTTTAGTTTTTGGGGGTTTTCTTTTCAGTAAATTATAGGTGTTTGTCTGGTGTGACATTCAAAATAATCAGAAAGTCACTTGGAGTAAAACCAGTAGAGCAAAGTAAAAAGGTTAAATAGAAATAGATTTAAAATCAACTCAAAAGGCTGATGTATTATATTAATTTACAAAGACTAAAACTATGTTTCTGCAATAATTTTAGTTAGTTTTGTAAAGATATGATACAGTTTCAGTTAGTTATCGTTTTGTTAAAAACTGTCGTTTTTATTTCTATTTCAGTTAACTGAACTGTTTTTTCAATTTTAGTTTTCGTTTTTTCGTTAGTTTTAGTTAACTATAATAAGAGAAAATGTGAAAGTGAAGTTTAACTGCCTCGTTTTCATCATTTCTTCTCATGTGGACACAAACAGGTTCAGCCCATCAGACGGTTCGGGGTAGATGAGTTTTGCTGACCCTGATCCAGCTGCTCTGGCTGAACCAACAGGGACGTTTCAGCAAACGAGTTAGGTGGAAGGAAGAAAAGCAGCAGATGCTCGGCCTGAGGGGAGCGAGGTTTCCTTCCTTCCACCTCCTTAAGCTTCTTAGTGGTGTAAGTCTGCCTGGCCGCCTGCAGCCGTCCTGCAGGGCTGCCTCGGCTCTGATCAGTGACCCTCTAATCCCACTGTGGAAAAGGTTAGCTTTAGCTGGACGGTGGATCTCCGAGCTTTGTCACGGTGCCAGGGCGACCCCAGCATTTTGTAGGGCATGGAGGAGCTTTTGTTACCGAGCAGCGAGGAGGAGGCTCGCTCCGACCAAAGTTCCTTCGTTCCCGGAGACTCTGGGAGGACGATGTGGGAACGGACCAGGAGCTTCTTCCAGGACGCGGTGAAGGGGGACCTGGCCCGGAGCGTGAGGGATTTCTGCAAGCGGAACGGGCTGCTCACGCTCTCCGTCATTTCTGTGATAACCGGCTGCACTCTGGGCTTCATGCTGAGAGGAACTCAGCTGTCCACTCAGGTACCACATCTCACCTGTTTCCATCCCAGCTCTGCCTTCCCGACCCCGGCTTTCTCATCAGCTTCCAGGAGTCTGCTGGTCTGAGGACAGTCCCCCCCTCCGTGTTTCTGTGTTGGTAATCACCTGCTAGGGTTTAATACTCCTCATTTGTCCCGTTAAACGTCCCCCCCTTCAGATTTCCAGTTCTGCCCCGTCAGGATTCATCTGCCACCGCTTTGATAAAACTCACTGAATCTCAAACTTATGTTGAGTCGCCTTGGTGGCACCTCGTTTAGCGTTTCTGCTTTCCAGTTTATTTTCCGTAAGAGGAAAATTAAAAGTCCAGAATTCTTCAAACAAGCCAAACATTTTATTTGTCTGCAGACGTTGACGGTGAAACATCTCCCTAAAAACGCTGCTGTGCGTTTCCTCTGAGGCGGATTGGCTTTGCCATGCTTGTACGCAGGACAGTAGAGGGTCAGCGGTAACGCCGCCAGCCCATCAGAGACAGCAGAGGGAGCGTCTAATCCAGCGGGTCACCAGCCTGCACGTGCTCGTCGTAGCCTCTCCAACGCTGATGCACATCCACGAGTCACTGTGATCATGCAGGTAGTCGCTGCTGCAGGCTGCTCTGTCACCGATGGCTGATCACTGGTCTGATGGCCACAGAGGGTCTACAATGACTTACTCACATGGCCAAATGCTAAAGAGTCACGGTGTGACTGAATTTAGCCATTTTATACACTGGATGCAGCTGACATCTTAAAGGTGCCATGACATCAAATTTCACTTTTCTGGGGTTTTGGGTGTATAATATGATCTGTTGTGCACTGATGAGTTCATGTGAATGTCCAGAGTGAGAATCAAAGTTCCTGTTTATGGTCTGCAAGGTTATTATAGTTAACTAAAACTAACGAAAAAACGAAAACTAAAATTGAAAAAACATTTCAGTTAACTGAAATAAAAATAAAAAACGACAGTTTTTAACAAAACGATAACTAACTGAAACTGTATCATATCTTTACAAAACTAACTAAAACTAACTAAAATGATTGCAGAAACATCCTTAGTTTTAGTCTTTGTAAATTAATATAATACATCAGCCTTTTGAGTTGATTTTTAACCTATTTCTATTTAACCTTTTTACTTTGCTCTACTGGTTTTACTCCAAGTGACTTTCTGATTAGTTTGAATGTCACACCAGACAAACACCTATAATTTACTGAAAAGAAAACCCCCAAAAACTAAAACTAACACTGAAACTAATAAAAACTAAACTAAAACTAAACATTTTCCAAAAATAGAAACTAATAAAAACTAGCAAATCTGCTCAAAAAACTAACTAAAACTAACTGAATTGAAAAACAAAAAGTCAAAACAAAATAAAAACTGAAACTAATTAAAGATCCAAAACTATTATAACCTTGATGGTCTGTCAGCTTTGTCTCTCTGCTCAGAAACAGTTGAATCAGACAGCAGCTTATCATTCTACGTAGTTCTATCATTCTACGTAGTTCCATCATTCTACGTAGTTCCATCATTCTACATAGTTTCATCATTCTACGTAGTTCCATCATTCTACGTAGTTCCATCATTCTACGTAGTTCCATCATTCTACGTAGTTCCATCATTCTACGTAGTTCTATCATTCTACGTAGTTCCATCATTCTACGTAGTTCCATCATTCTACGTAGTTCCATCATTTTACGTAGTTCTATCATTTTACGTAGTTCTATCATTCTACGTAGTTCTATCATTCTACGTAGTTCCAACATTCTACGTAGTTCCATCATTCTACGTAATTTAATTGCTCCAATAAGAGCACACTATCAAGTAAACAGCCCCCCCCCCCCCCCCCCCCCCCCCCTCTCCCTAACGGTTTATGCACCGTCCGCTCCCCCTCCCCTCCCTGTCTGATTCAGCTTCGTGTATGGAGCTAGTAGTAACTTCTGTGCAGTCAGGTCTGGATTTTCAAACAAATGGATTTAAAAGGAAACTTCTGCAGCAACACTGAGGGAGGGGGCCACAACCTTGTCATTACCTGTAAGTTTATTTATTTTCTAAATGCTGTCTTGTCTGATAAACGTAGCTCACTGTCTGAAGTGCCCATGTTGCTAGCAGTTAGCCTTTAGCAAACTCCGATTGCAGCTTGACCTAGATTCTCCAAATAAGGTCATAGCGAAATAAGGTGTAGCCAATCAAAATGAAGTCAACGTGGTCTCCGGGTAAAGCTCCATATCATCACTGGACCCAACTGTATTACTGAGGAAGTGAGGTCTGGTGTTTCAAAACAATACTCCGCTGTAAAAAATGCCGTTTTTTGGGGGGGGGAGTATTTACATATGCAGTAATGCCAACAACATAAACTAGTTTTTACTGCTATGTCATCACTCCTTTAAAAAAAATAAGATAAAATAGAATAGGATAAGTGAAAACGTGCGTTTTTATATTAAAACATTAGTTGGAGCATATGACAAACGAATAAGCCTAAATAATAAATAGACTTAGCCTATGTTCAAAAAAAGAATCTCAGTTTTGAAAGTAGGCCTCAAATCTATTGAAACTGCGATTAAATTGAAGGATCTGGAGGCAGGATGAAGAAATGAGACTCGCGACTGGTCCTGCAGGTAACTGCAGCCACGAGCCAAACACGGGAGCACAAACGAAGCTAAACGCTGTTCACTACGCTGATTAGGTCTTTTTCTTCGTAGTTCCACTTTTTAGTGTCTTTCAGAAATTTTTTTCAGGGGTGGCCAGAGAAAACAGCAGGGTGGCCAAGGGTTATTAAAGGACAACTTTTGTTTCTTCCAACCTAGACCTTATTTCTAGGAATTTATACGTGCATTTACTTACCAGTAACATTTCTGCAACACTCTGACTCATTTGGATGATACCGTATTCAGATTAGTCATAGATCCGCGTGTGTCCATAGGACATGAAGGAGGCAGAATAAATGGGCCTCTATAAAAGGCATTATCTGCAGCAAAGTTCCTTAATCTCACCAATACACTGCAAAAACTGAAATAATACCAATTATAGTTTTATAATTTCTACTCAAAATATCTCATCACACTCAAAATAAGACAAAATCACTTAAAGAGAAACATTTCAGTGAGATAAAGGAACTTGTCTTAAGACAAATGCATCTTATTTCAAGAAATCTTATCAGAAAATTTCACTTGTTCCATTTTTTTTGTTTATTACATGCAAAAAAACCAAACCAAAACAAAACAACAACAAAAAACCTTGGCCACTTCTTTTAATCAGCAGTTTAATGACTTCACAAAACTCCAGTATGACAACCTCACTCACACTGAACAACATAGCTGAGACGGCCACAAACTAAACTGGGGCAGTGTGGTGTCGGTCCAATGAGGGCGGGGCTAAGTAGGTGCTGATGTGAAAGGGGCTTTAAAAACTGGTTGGGGCAATTCTGGGTGGCGCCTTCCTGGACAAATTTGCATAAGAAAGGCCGAGTTAAATAGGAGTGACAGACCTGCAGGGGAATATGGCAAAAGAGTGATGGCAGAAAACTGGAGGTGTAGTGTAAGATTTTTTATTTTCATGAGCTCATTTTTATTCGCGAATCTAAAATGATAAAGATGTTGACATTCAAATATAAGCAAAGCACCATGATAATAGTAGATAAATGTTGATAAAAATGAAAAAAATACATAATTTTTATAGTTTCCGATGGGGTGGCCAGCCTTTTGTCCAGGGTGGCCATGGCCACCCCTGGGGGGCGCCACTGCATCAGTTGATCTGGATCGTTTGCTGATGGCAGAAGAATCCATAACTATCGCTTACGGTGTTTGAATTCACCGCGACCGTCTCCTTCCTGGATCAAAACTGTCAGGGACGCGGATGCGGCGTCGATGACGTCACATCTGCAGGGCAGCGCGGGAAATTCGTCCAACGAGTCACTGCAGTATGCAGCACAGCCTGTTCAAAGCAACGGGGAGAGACGTGGTGGAAACGTTCACCCATTAGCATTAAGAAACTGGACATAGGGGATTATCACGTTTCCGCGTTCCGGTTTCCGGAAGTTGAAACATTTGACACTTCCTCTTCCGGGCCATGTTAACGACAGCCGTTCCTGCTCTGTTATACTGTTTAAATCGGATAAACTCCAAACATACTTAAGTTTTCATTCCAGACTGAAGTGATACTGGATCAAAAGCTGGATCAAAGCGATCGATTTGCCGCGGTGAAGGGCCGAACTTTATAATAAAACACACGTTTGTTTGTCGCCGGTGGGGCACAACACCGGCACTTCACAGCATGCTAGCATTAGCCAGCTAGCGTTTACTGACGTGCTTAACATTGTGCGTCTTAAAACACACAAACATCTGAAAATCGGGTCTGTACCCCCCCGTTTCCAGTGGAACAACTGGGGACTGCCAAGAAAGGAGACGCTTTCAGATGCTTGTGTGTTTTCAGCCGCACAAAGTTAGGCACGTTATCGAGCTGGCTAATGCTAACCTGCTAACACGACTGCGCAGTCTGCTGGCCACAAACAAACGTGTGTCGTTTTATTATAAAGTTCGGCCCTTCACCGCGGCGAATTGATCGCTTTGATCCACTTCTTCCTAAGCATCACTTCAGTCTGGAATGAAAACTTGAGTATGTTTGGAGTTTATCCGATTTAAACAGTATAACAGAGCAGGAACGGCTGTCGTTAACATGGCCCGGAAGAGGAAGTGCCCAAATACCGGGAACTTCCGGTAAGCGTGATAATCCCCTATTCTTTCACAGTTCCTGCTTCTAGTCCGTTTAACAACTGAAAACTCTGAGACAACTTAAAAAAAGAAAAAGAAAAACACCGTCTGGCTTTCTGCGCATTAACACTGTGACGGTTCCAATGTCCTGATTGTTCTGTGGGTGTGGGAGGTAAAACGGGGGTGCACAGGTGTGGCGTAAAAGAAGGAAGAAACGAGAATGCTGCTTTTGAAGAGCGTGAGTTATGGCTGAGTCAGCAGCTCTGTAGTCGGCTAGAATAGAAGAAAAAAACCATAAGGCGCCGCCAGAGTTCAAATAAGGACATTAAAGGGGAAGTTCAGGATTTTTGACATAGGGACTCATTTACATGTGAGCCAGGATCTTACTCATCACTGAAGACAGTTTCAACATATTTCATCCCGTTACTCTAGTTCCAGGAGGTCGCCAATGCTAATGTGCTAATGCTAGTGAGAGTCAATAGGAATCTAGTTGGCAAGATTTCTTGAAATAAGATGCAAACAAGATCTTATATCTTACTGAAATGTTTCTCTTTAAAGGAACATTCCACCCACAGAATGATGTAACTTTATCTTCCACCCCCCTCATGGTGAGAAAGACTCTGCAGCACTTTTTTAATATCTCAAATGCAGCCGGAGATCAGGAAGGCTTCTCTTTTTCCCCCAACTTTCATATAATGGAGTTCGCAGGGGTCCGAGCCAAAAATGTCCATAAAAGTCCTCAAAAACGTGTCAATATTCCTCCATACTGCTCGTCCAATGTAATCCAAGTGTCCTGAGTGGGTAGCGTCCAGAATTTACTGGAAACTACGTCATTTAGTATATTTTTAGAGCCTAAACAGTACTAGATCTTACTTCCGCGAAGCGCGCATAAGCTCATTCACGAAACTACGGAAGCCTCGGCATTCAGAGCCTACTCTGCCGATAATACAAGTGTAGAAGAAGAAATTCATGAACGCGCATCGGCGTGCTTGCAGGAGATGCGATGTAGTACTGATGTAGTACTGATGTAGTACTGTTTAGGCTCTAAAAGTCTACTAAATGACGTCATTTTGAGTAAATTCTGGACGCTACCCACTCAGGACACTTGGATCACATTGGACGAGCAGTATGGAGGAATATTGACAAGTTTTTGTGGACTTTTATGGACCTTTTGGCTCGGACCCCGGTGAACTCCATTATATGAAAGTTGGGGGGAAACGAGAAGCCTTCCTGATCGCCGGCTGCATTTGAGATATTAAAAAAGTGCTGCAGAGTCTTTCTCACCATGAGGGGGGTGGAAGATAAAGTTACATCATTCTGTGGGTGGAATGTTCCTTTAAGTTTTACAAGTTACTGCAAATGTGATGCTAACGCTACACGGGCTGCTGAAGTTGACACTGGTTAGCTTAAACATTGTAGGTTTATCATCAATGGACAGCGCGTTGATCAGAATGTAGAATATTAAATCTTAAACCAAATCACAATATTAGAAATATCACAATGAGATTTTTTCCTCGTATTGTTCAGGTTGAGACTTGACAGAATCCCACATGTGCAAACTAAAAAGCTGCTGGAACCATGTTTAAATGAACTGAGGCACACGTAGTGAATCTTAACTGGTATTCTTGTTTTCACAAAGTTTTCCTTGTGGGTTGCTGGAGTGTTATTTCATGACCTAATTTCAGTAAACCTTGTCTTTAGTTTTAAAAAAATATTTCAAGCTTTATTCCTTTCCAGCTTATCTGAATTCTGTTATATGACAAAGCAAATTAAAGAAGTGTTTCTGATTTACAGCTTGAAGTGGTAACAAGATCTTTTTTGAAAGACTTAAAAAAGTCTCAAAAAGGTGTTGAAATCAGTAATAGACCATAGCCCCCGCCCCGCAGTCAATCATGAAGCTGCAAAAATTCTAGGGGAGCCTGTAACCTCAATATTTCTGCAGAGTCATCAGAGTATTTCTGCAGATGACAGGACTCAGAGTTGTACTGGAAGTCTGAGGTGTACAGTGTAAAGAGGAATGGTGAGAGTACAGTTCCTTGTGGTGCTCCAGTGCTGCTGACCACCATCTCAGACACACAACCTTTCAGTCTCACAAACTGTGGTCTGTTTGTGAGGTAGTCGTAAATCCAGGTGGTTGTGGAGGGATCCACCTGGAAGTTATGGATCTTCTGACATAGCAAAGCAGCTGAATAGTATTAAATGCACTTGAAAAATCAAAGAACATGACCCTCAAAGTGCTGCCTGACTGGTCCAGATGAGAGTGGGCTCTCTGAAGCAAGAAGATGATGGCGTCTTCAACCCCAAGCCCATTACGATATGCGAACTGTAATGGGTCCTGAAAGGTGTTCACTTGCTTGTTGAGGGTGAGCCAGTAAGAGTCTCTCCAGGACTTTCATGATGTGAGATGTCAGGGCAACTGGTCTGTAGTCATCTGGTTCTGGTCCTGGTTCTGGTTCTGGTCTGTAGTCATTTGGTCCTGGTCCTGGTCCTGGTTCTGGTTCTGGTCTGTAGTCATCTGGTTCTGGTCCTGGTCCTGGTTCTGGTCTGTAGTCATCTGGTCCTGGTCCTGGTTCTGGTTCTGGTCTGTAGTCATCTGGTTCTGGTCCTGGTTCTGGTTCTGGTCTGTAGTCATCTGGTTCTGGTCCTGGTCCTGGTTCTGGTCTGTAGTCATCTGGTTCTGGTCCTGGTTCTGGTTCTGGTCTGTAGTCATCTGGTTCTGGTTCTGGTCCTGGTTCTGGTCTGTAGTCATCTGGTTCTGGTCCTGGTTCTGGTTCTGGTCTGTAGTCATTCGGTTCTGGTCCTGGTTCTGGTTCTGGTTCTGGTTCTGGTCTGTAGTCATTTGGTTCAGCTGGTTGTGGTTTTTTAGGGACTGGAACAAGACAGGATGTTTTCCACAGTACAGGAACTCTGTTCTGTCTCAGGCTGGTGTTAAAAAGGTGCTGGAGAACCGGACATAGTTGTTCTGAGCAGGTCTGGAGAACTCTGGGACTGACACCATCTGGACCTGCAGCCTTGTTCCGGTTCAGTTTTTCTAGTTGTTTCTTGACCTGGTCACAGGAGACAGTCAGGCTGGAGGTGGAGACAGAGGAGGTCTCAGGACGTCCTGATGTGGAGACAGAGGAGGTCTCAGGACGTCCTGATGTGGAGACAGAGGAGGTCTCAGGACGTCCTGATGTGGAGACAGAGGAGGTCTCAGGATGTCCTGATGTGGAGACAGAGGAGGTCTCAGGATGTCCTGATGTGGACACAGAGGAGGTCTCAGGATGTCCTGATGTGGAGACAGAGGAGGTCTCAGGATGTCCTGATGTGGACACAGAGGAGGTCTCAGGATGTCCTGATGTGGAGACAGAGGAGGTCTCAGGATGTCCTGATGTGGACACAGAGGAGGTCTCAGGACGTCCTGATGTGGAGACAGAGGAGGTCTCAGGATGTCCTGATGTGGAGACAGAGGAGGTCTCAGGACGTCCTGATGTGGAGACAGAGGAGGTCTCTCAGGACGTCCTGATGTGGAGACAGAGGAGGTCTCAGGATGTCCTGATGTGGAGACAGAGGAGGTCTCAGGACGTCCTGATGTGGAGACAGAGGAGGTCTCAGGATGTCCTGATGTGGAGACAGAGGAGGTCTCAGGATGTCCTGATGTGGAGACAGAGGAGGTCTCAGGATGTCCTGATGTGGAGACAGAGGAGGTCTCAGGATGTCCTGATGTGGACACAGAGGAGGTCTCAGGATGTCCTGATGTGGAGACAGAGGAGGTCTCAGGATGTCCTGATGTGGACACAGAGGAGGTCTCAGGATGTCCTGGTGTGGAGACAGAGGAGGTCTCAGGATGTCCTGATGTGGACACAGAGGGGGTCTGGATGATTTGGTGATGAGCTCCTGTCTGTGGTGAAAAAATGTCATTTCAGATGAAAATATTGAAATGTTTCATCTTTTACTGCTGTAGGTGAAATAATTACTGAAGTTTGTCCTGTTACGTCTGAATATACTTTGAATTCAAAGCATTTGAATAATGAAAGTTATCAGTTTACTGATAAAAGTAGCTGTATTTAATTTATATTTAAACTTTATTTAACTTTATTGTGGTTTTATAACATATATTTTACAAGAACAGATGAACTTTAGTGAGTTTAGGTATGAAAATGACGTCACCAGGAACAGAGATGAGGCTGAGTTTGGAAGCAATGACGTGAAATGATGGAGGAACCATCTCTGTCACAACTCTGACATTTTCCTGCACACTCCAACCCTGAATGTTTACTTCTACCTGCTCATACAGGACCGCGGGGTTTTTAGGAGGGGGGGGGGGGGGGGGGGGCTGCTGCAGATTAATTCTGCAGATAAACTTAGAAACTTTCGTGTGAAAGCGACGTCTTTATTTAGCGACTCTGATGAGCTTTTACATTTAGCTTCAGTGGGAACCACAAACGCCTCACGGTGACACGTAACGCCTCCCCCCCGGAGAAACGGCTTCCTCGTGCGGGTCGCCAGGTTTAATGTGGAGCAGCTGCTGCTGGGTGTTGGGTCAGACACGGTTACCTGTGCAGGAGACGCAGCTCGATGGAGCGCGTGGCAGGTTGAGTCGTGAACTTTAGCTGCTGCTGTAATGGGCTTAATGATGCAGGTGCGTGTCAGAAGCGTGCGGGATTACACACCTCTATAAATACACGTTATATAATTATTATGCATCGGCAGTGTTTTCATAATGAGACTAAATGAAGTTAAACACAGAGTGATGAGCAGCACGAGACCCTGAATCCACCTCCGACCACATCCTGACCCTCCTCTTCCTCAGGATGAAGTTTCAGATTTTTCTCTGTAATTCTGCATTTTTGCGTTTTTATCTCCTGCGTTTTTAAATAAATAACTCCGCTTCTTCTTTCTAAAGCTGAGGATGACAAAAAGAGGCGGGACGACTTCAGACCAGCGTGAATCCACCATCTGTCTTCCTATTGGCTGAAAAGCTACGTCAAACTGACAGGACATGTCCCTCGTCCTCGTGTCTCCAGACAGAAAAGACCAATGTTCACAAATAATCCCAGTAGCCAAAAAAACAGGCCCAGTAAACCCAGTACACTGAAACCAGTGCAGAGACACCAGTGCAGGTAAACCAGTACACAGAAACCAGAGTAGACACACCAGTACAGACAAACCAGTACACTGAAACCAGTACACAGAAACCAGAGTAGACACACCAGTACAGGTAAACCAGTACACTGAAACCAGAGTAGACACACCAGTACAGGTAAACCAGTACACAGGAACCAGTGCAGGTAAACCAGTACACTGAAACCAGTACAGGTAAACCAGTACACAGAAACCAGTGCAGAGACACCAGTGCAGGTAAACCAGTACACAGAAACCAGTACAGACAAACCAGTACACGGAAACCAGTGCAGAGAAACCAGTACAGACAAAACAGTACAGGTAAACCAGTGCACAGAAACCAGTGCAAGTAAACGAGTGCACAGAAACCAGTGCAGAGAAACCAGTACACAGAAACCAGTACAGACAAACCAGTGCAGAGAAACCAGTACAGGTAAACCAGTACACAGAAACCAGTGCAGAGAAACCAGTACACAGAAACCAGTGCAGAGAAACCAGTACAGACAAACCAGTGTAGTGAAACCAGTGCAGGTAAACCAGTACACAGAAACCAGTGCAAGTGAAGCGGTACACAGAAACCAGTGCAGAGAAACCAGTACAGACAAACCAGTGCAGTGAAACCAGTGCAAGTAAACCAGTACACAGAAACCAGTAAAGACAAACCAGTACAGACTCAAGGAAAAAAAAGGATACAGATATTTTCCGATATCACATTTTAATGTCGATATCGGCAATAATATCGGTAGGCCGATAATATGTGATATCTTGTTCTCTGAGTCCCGTTTTGTCCAGATTGTGATTTCTCCTAAAATCTGCTGGATCACGACATCATTTCCTGAAACCTCAGACTGTGACGAGGCTTCACGCTGCCACGTGTAGATATCGTCAAACGATACTATGTGAGTACGGAGATACATAATAGGACTGGACGATAATCCAATATCCACATACATCGATCGATAGAGGCTTTTTCAATCGGAAAAAAAAGAGGTTTAATAAAAGTTCGATATAGAAACACAGTTTTCCGCCGTAGCCTATCAGGTAGCAGGATACTGCAGTCACTACTTCCACCAAACCAATCACAGACGCAGACCCGGCAAAGCTGGACTGGAATCCAGTGTTCCTCTGATCTTTATCATGAGTCGGTCATGAAGCAAAAGCTTAAAGGGGGAGTTCGTGTTTTTTCAACCGGGATCTATTTTCTAGTCCATTATATTGGACATACGCTATTTTTTAAATTAATATCGATATCGATCGATACAGATTTTTTCTTTATTGATAATCTTTTTTTCTGTATCATCCAGCCCTCATATATAACCTCATATATGGTTAAAAACGGCGCTTACGTCACCGTTCTTGAGAAAGTCTGAGCTGAAACGTCACGCCGCCGCTTCCTGATGCGTCGATGCTCCGGTTGTGATCAAACCTCTGATCAGCTGATCGGGACGGAAACGCAGACCTGACCAGCGTTTGTGGGATTACTGAACCGTGTCGGTGCTTTTCTGACCTGGAAGCGACGCGGGGGCGGAAATTCCAGTGAAACTGGTCAGATAAAGATAGAGCGGTTTGCTGAAGCGTCCTTCCCGGTAGGACGGATCCGTCTCAGCCAGAATAAACGCCTGCAGCCGCCTTACTTCACTCCTCCTGACCATGTCAGTGATTACCGTTTATTTCCAGAGGACACTTAAACGCAGCTTAAACTCCTCAAAGTTCACCTGAAGGTCGTGAAGCTAAGCTGGTGTCGGGTCACCTGGACAGGTAACAGATCCGGGGAAATTCACGGCTTTTTTTTTTTTTATTTTTATTTTTTATTTTTATTTTTTATTTATTTATTTATTTATTTATTTATTTTCCTTTTTTTTTTTTTTTCACGGCTTTTTAGCCACGATGACATCACACGTATTTGAAAGAAAAGATGTTTTCTTTCAATTGACTTCATATTCCAACACTGTTGTGAATGTATGGTGGCTGTTAGTGGCCAAAATTCAGTAAATCAGTGGTCTCAGGTGTTGCTATGACTACGAGGAACTACTTTTTATCTCTTTTAAGACATTACTGATCCCAAACAGTCTCTAACTCCCGTTAAACAAAGCTGCTGCAGCAGATTTAAAGTTCAGAGGGTTCTTACTTCACACACACTCTTTTGTCCATTCAGGGTCACCGTAGTAAAAATGGTGGAACAAATATGGCAGCCTCCATATGTGCACCCCCAGCAAGTAGATATAAATGGCTCATTCTAAGAAAATAAACATATAACAGCTGTTCTAGTGAAATAATTACACATCAATAGAAACACAGTTTTGGATTATATGTCACACTTTTCTGCCATTGACCTTTGATTTTTTACATACTGTACCTTTAATTAACAAAATCACTTATCAAGAAAAGCATGGAAGATGGCGAGATATCAGTTCTTAAATTAAACTCTTATAAACTATTTTTGTTATCATTATATTTTTCCAGACAAATGTACTTTTAGTGGATCATTCTACAGAAACACCCACTTTTGGGTGTTAAATAAAAAAATAAAAATCTTTTTTTCACATTTAAACTTGGACTACATTGTTACATAAATTGTTGACTATGATTACAAATAAATGAAAGCTTATTGATTTTGTGTTTTTTTTTTAAAGTTTACCACGTGAGCTGCTTTTTTGTGTCTGGTGTTACCTCACTTTTCTGAATAAATTAAGTTTTTTTTATATAAAATATTATGTTTTAGTCTCTTCAGCACATGTAGTCAGAGAATAATTATAATAATGCAAAGCAATCAGGAGACTGTATTTCATAAATTTGTTAAGGTTTGTTAAAACTGTGACTGAAAGACTTTTATTCATTTGCACAGCCATGTTTTTGCTACAAAAATTTAAATAATTAAAAATCTGGTGTAAACATCGAAGGACACAGTCCTTAAAATCTTAACTTATGAATAAAGCAAAATTTATGTTTGTAAAATTCTTACTATGATGTGAAATATGACCAATATATAAATGAATGAAATAATATAAGAAAAATCTCAGTAACACCAGTGACATGACTGTGGCGGACGACTACTTTTTAAATATTTTTCATAATATTTCATTGAAATTTTAGTTATAACATATCATTTACTTTATATATTTAATAGTTATTTATACAGTTTTGCATTTGGAATGGTAGAAAAACACATTTTAACTCGGTAAACAGCACTTTCTCTCCGTAAATGACTGTGGGGACGAGCACTTCTGTGGTGGTTGGGGTTCTAAATAACTGAATAAAAAGCACCAAGCTGATGCTCCAAATGGTTCAAATAATCATTTTTTTAAAAGTAAAAAAAACTTTAAAAATTTGAATAAAATTTTTTTTTTCAAGAGTAATATTTCTCTAAAGGCTATGGACAGAAAAAATGTATGTTTCTGTAGAATGAGCCTCATAGAAAACGTTTTTTTTTTTTTATTTTAATTTTTAAATTAAATTTTTTTTCTAATTAATTTGTTTGTTATTTATTCATTTACTCACAATTATTCATATATTTTTTATATTATTCAGCCGTATTTTTTAATAATTTATTTTATATTTGTATTTCTCTTTTTTTTTTACTTTTCTTGAATTTCTCATATTTATTACTGTATTTATTTTGTTTCTATATCATTTAGGATGGATTTAGGCATGACGGGGTTAATGTCTGCAACCCATCCCACACGGCTGGTTTTGCAGATGAAAGCAGGGGTGGGTATTTAGATTTAAAACTAGCTGACATCTGGCCCACCTCTGGCCCACACAGCACCTCCGGACCTGAGCCAGAAGTGGCCCGGATTCGGCCCAGACACGTCTGCTCTCTGGTTTCATCTCCAGAACAACTCTGGGTTTCCCGGTTACGTCCACGATGGCGTAAAACCGTCGTCTTCAGCCGCCATCTCTGAGATGAGGTCCTTAAATCATCTTTATTCATGGAGCACTTTAACACAACATTGATTGAACAAATTGATGAACAGAGAATAAGAAAAATAAAGAAAACAGTAACAGTAAAAAACAATAAAATCAATAAAACGGGAGTCTCAGACTGGATCAAAGGTCAGGACATAAAAATGTGTCGTCAGGCGGGTTTTAAACGCCATGTGGGGACAAAGCGGCTGATTGGTGGACGGAGCTTCTGCTTTCAGATGTCTTCACAGTCATCATGGTGGAATAGCTGCTAGCTGGTTTGGGGGGGGGGGGGGGGCAAGCAAATAAGTATGAGATGAGAAACTAAGGTGTTGGAGGGGGGAGGTGTGTGCAGGTGGACAAGGGTTGGTGTTGGAGAGAGTGACTGGGGGAGGGGGGACTGCGTAGGAGGGGAGAGGTGTTTGTAGGCGAGGAGTGTGTGGGGTGTGAGCTACAGGGGTAGAGGGGGAGTGTGTACCCCTGTGTGCCCTTCACACGTGAAGGGGGATGTTCATGGGAGTGTGTCAGGGGGGTGTGGAGAAAGGAGTGTGCAAGTGGGAGGGGGAGGTGGGCACATTTTTGCAACATTGTGGGGACCATGTTCTGGATTTTTACCATCACCGTGGGGACGTCTTGCCCTCGTGGGGACATTTTCCCCACGGGGATGAACCCTGTTTTGAGAGTCAAGAGATTTAGAGATTAAGTTACATGTAGGTTTTGGTTAGGATTAGGACAAGGGTTAAGTTTAGGCAATCAGTTATGGGCGTCAGGTTTAGGGTAAGGGGCTAGGGAATGCATTATGTCAGTGGATGTACCCCACAGGGATATAAAAACAAACGTGTGTGGGTGTGTGTGTTAGGGTGGAGGGAGGTGTGTGTGTGTGTGTGTGTGTGTGTGGGGGGGGGGGGGGGGGGAGCAGGGGTGGTGCCCTGGCCTCCGGGCTTGTGGGCTCCACGCCATGCCGGGCCTGGGTGGCCGTCACTCGGCGGGGTCGGTGGTTGCTGGTCTCAACCCATTGCTGCCTCTGGGGGCTGCTGGTGGTCCGGGGTCTCTGGGGGCTGCAGATATCAGTGTGGCCTATCCAGTCATTTCTGTTTTTACTAATATGGTAATAAATGCACACTTTCTTTGTTGATGAATAAAATTAAGAACATTTATTTCTTCACTTTTGTTTAACAACCCAGCTGGCATTTTAACGTTGTGTCAACGTTGAATCAACGTCGGGTCCCACGTTGAATAAGCGCTGGAGTTTGTTTCGATTCTGCAAATCTAATCAACATTGAAATAGCAACGTCATTTCAATGTCGTGTTCCTCGATGGGTGAAAGACGCGTGAATTGCCATCATTGAATCAACATTGATTTTAGTTTCGATTTTGCAAATCAGCTTTGGACGTTAGAATGACGTTGTTTTCAACTGTTATATTTTTGCATTTTTTTAAAAGATATGCTTGTAAAAGTTAGTTTGATTAGAAGCACAACTAAAAACCTGTTGATACTTCACAGTTAAATTTATGGTGAGTTACCATTTCAGCCATCGGTTGTTCAACGTTTTTTTGACATTGAATTAACGTTGATTCATCAACTGACGTTATTTCAACCACATTTAAACGTTAAAAGTCGGTTGAATGCCAGCTGGGAAGGCTAAATGTAGATGTCAAGCTCGATGCCTTCACTCACATGGGTACACGGTTCATTCATTCATCAGTAGTATCGGATCCGTATCTGGTATCGGCCGACACGCTCAGCCCAGGTATCGGTATTGGACTGGATCAGAAAAAGCTGGATCGGTGCATCCCTACTTTAAAGTTTTATTATTGTTGTTGTTGTCATAAACTACTCTGCGATTCCACAAATGGTCCATTGGTTACCATGGTAACCAGATGCTTTATTCCTCACTGCAGGCCAAGATCTACTTCTCTTTTCCTGGAGAGCTGCTGATGAGGATGCTGAAGATGCTCATCCTTCCTCTCATCACGTCCAGGTAGGTGGAGGTGCCGTTACACAGCGGTGGTGGACATCACAGTCCACAAACATCTGGATCATCCAGGTCCACCTCTGTCTCCTGCAGCTTCATGCTATGCGAGGATAGCGATTTCTCTTTGCTCTGTCTTCATGCTAAATTTAGCATTTCCCTCTGCTCCTGTTCTCTTTGCGTCTTCTTCTTTTCTTTCGTGTTTCAGTTGGCAGTAGACGTAAAATTAGGCGCATCAAGTGCAGCAAAGAGGCCCAAACCTCGGCTGCTACAAGGAGGACTTCATCCTTTTTTATATCAAACATTCTTTAACTGTTTTGGCTACAAACGTTGCTGCGTCTGGTTGTCATGCTAAGCCGTGTTAGCAAGGCTAACAATCCAAACACAGTTGGTTTCATGATTTCTCTGTTCTTGGACTTTTTGTGCAGTTTAATGTCAGGTCTGTCATCGATGGAGTCGAAGGCGTGCTGCCGGATGGGCGTCCTCACTGTCACCTACTACCTGTGGACCACCTTCATGGCCGTGGTGGTCGGCATCGTGCTCGTGGTCATCATCAAACCTGGCGTGGGGACGGAGATGGAGAGCAACCGGTTGGGTGGTGGACCTGTCATGACTTCAGCCGACGCCCTGCTCGACCTGATCAGGTCAGAGAAAATATCCTTAATCTACAGACAATTTTTGTAATGAATCCATATATCACTCACACGTGCTCGCAGACGACCTGGACAGTCAGAAAGCTTTGGAAGTCCTCTGAAATATACACGATACTGCCAAAGGTATCGTCTCACCTGCCTTGACCCACATCTGAGCTTCAGTAACATCCATTCCTGATCCAGAGGGTTCAGGATGACGTTGGTCCACCTTTGCAGCTAGAACAGCTTCATCTTCTGGGAATTCTGTCCACAAGGTTTAGGAGTGTTTCTGGGAATCTTTGACCATCTTCCAGAAGCACATTTGTGAGGTCACACTGATGTTGGACCAGAAGGCCTGGCTCTCAGTCTCCGCTCTGATTCATCCCAAAGCTGTTCTATGGGGTTGAGGTCAGGACTCTGTGCAGGCCAGTCCAGTTCCTCCACACCAGACTCTGCATCCAGGTCTTCATGGACCTGCTTTGTGCACTGGTGCACAGTCATGTTGGAAGAGGAAGGGGCCAGCTCCAAACTGTTCCCACAAAGTTGGGACATGGAATTATCCAGAATGTCTCGGTATGCTGAAGCATTCAGAGTTCCTTTCACTGGAACTAAGGGGCCAAGCCCAGCTCCTGAAAACACCCCCACACCATAATACCCCCTCCACCAAACTTTACACTTGGCACAATGCAGTCAGACAAGTACCGTTGTCCTGGCAACCGCCAAACCCAGACTCCTCCATCAGATTGCAGATGGAGAAGCGTGATTGGTCCTCCAGAGAACCTCCACTGCTCTAGAGTCCAGTGGCGGCTGCTTTCCACCACTGCATCCACGCTTTGCATTGCACTTGGTGATGGATGGATGGATGCAGCTGGTCGCCATGGAAACCCATTCCATGAAGCTCTCTGTCACTGTTCTTGATCTGATCTGAAGGTCACATGAAGGTTGGAGGTCTGTAGTGATTGACTGCAGAAAGTTGGCCACCTCTTCTCACTATGAGCTTCATCATCACTGACCCGCTCCGTCGGTTTACGTGGACGAACACTTCGTGGCTGAGTTTCTGTCGTTCCCAAACGCTTCCATGTTCTTATAATCCAGCTGACAGGTGACTGTGGAATATTTAGGAGGAAATTTCACCGCTGGATTGTTGCACAGGTGGCATCCTATCACAGTTCCACGCTGGAATTCACTGATTCCTGAGAGCGACACGTTCTTTCACACGTTTGTAGAAACAGTCTGCATGCCGAGCTGCTTCATTGATACACCTGTGGACATGGAAGTGATGAAACACCTGATTCCTAAAATTTAATGAGTGAGCAAATACTTTAGGCAATGTAGGCTGATAAAGACTGGTCTTTACGGGGTTAATCACAACAATGCCAGAGTGCATTTGACTGCTTTAATCAACGAGGGGAGAACTCTCCTGGACAGGGAATCAGTTTTTACTGGTCTCCCGTGAAGAAATCGACCTGGATTTGTGCATCACCGTGTAAAACTGGACGGCTTTGCCACAAAACGCGCTCTGCAGCCTCCTGTTAGTGTCTGGTGACCGCAAAGATGTGGACTTTATTGTTTATGTGGAAATAAGGGGGACGATGAGGCAACAGCTCTGGTAGGAGGCGGCACCGAGTCGTTGCCAGGGAAATGTGAAGGTAATGTAGCACAGTGCACGATGAGGGCTCCCGGGTGAGAGTCATGCTTACTACTCAGCCAAGTAGCCCGGGCGCATAATCAATCGGAGGCATAGTGACAGGACCCCACTCTGTCAGAGTAAGCACTGGTGTTGTTCTGTCAGTTTAACATACATCGTCAGATCGTAGCCCGTGTTTAACTGCAGCAAGCTGAGGGGTCCCGTCTGGGTTGCTACTATTCCTAAAAATTAGATTAAAAAAAACTTTAACTGTCCACCAGACTGTGCAAACGGGAACTTTCAGGGGCCACTGCCGGACGTTTCCTTCTTATTAAGGATTGTATTTATCGAAGAAATAGGTCAGTTACGTTTTCAAACACAGTAAATGTAGACAACATCATGCTTTCCTTCATTCCCCGGCGATGGATTCGGTTCTGCCTCCTACTCAAGGCGTTGTCCCCCATCTTCCCCCTTATTTCTACAGAAAGATGATATTCCACGTCTTTAGGCGCTTTCGGACTGTAGGAACCTTTTGGAGTTCCGAGAACCTTTTCAGGAACCAGGCCGTTTTTTGTGCATTCGTACATATAGGAACTAGGGACCTCGGCCCTCAGTTCCTAGAACCTTTGTAGCTCCTACTCTGAGGCAGGGTGTTTTCAGGGTTCCATTGGAACTGAAATACGTAGATGTTTGGTGATTGGTAGAACTGGCATGCCTCGCCCTTTGCGTGATCTCCAATTCTTCTGGTCCGACCATATTTAAAAAGTCCCACGGCTGTTCACCTGTTTAACTGTTTACCGAGATCGATTGAGTCACACATGGTTCCTATCAAGGTCCTCCCTCATGTGCGAAAGCAGATTGATTCAGTTTTACTCGGTGATACACAAATCCAGGCCGATTGCTGGTGTTTCTTCACGAGAAACCAGTAAAAACTGATCCCCATCTGGAGTTATATAAGTATAAGGAAACTCACTTGTTCTGTTTCAGTGGACAGCCTCACTGTAGAGACGTCAGGACCAGTTATGAGCATGCTTGATGACGTATGCAGAAACTAAAGGTCCATTCTGCTCACTGATCAGATCATAAGCTGACTTCAGTGAGGAGGGAGCCTCCTTCGGATCGCGCTGGTCTGATTTAGTCCCTTTTACTGAACCCTATTCCACGGATCGTGGTAACTTTGCCCTGTGAACCTCTGCTGTTTGGATTGAGGGAAACAGAATTGTTTGTGGCCTGTTATGAAGAGATGACGTCTCTCTGATGAAGACGGCATTAGACAGACCAGTGATTCACAACTCACCTCGGTTGACTTCAGAGCGTAGATCACAGACCATCACTCTCCTACACACAAACAATCCCATTACGCTCCCGGCTCATCAGCATATTTTTAGTAATCCTGCAGGATAACTAGCAGATTAACCGAGTCAGTGATCTCTGCTGCGGCACGTTGGCAGACCAAACTCTTGTGCCAACGAGAAGGAGCTGCACGAGCACGTTGAGCGCATCATCATCCTGTTGACCTCTGACCCCAGAAGAGGGTCAACCGAGCCAAGGAACTCCTCTATCCAGAAAGACGAGGTGGAGTCCAGAGTCTGACCGGCACATGATGAAAAATGGCAGCTTACGGTCTCTTATTACTACAGATGTCACAGCCAATTAACCGGGTCCGTGGTGGAGTCACCGCTCCGGCAAAACCACCGGGAACTGGTTCAGATAGAACAATCCAGGTTCCTGGAAAATCCTCATTAAAGCCCATGAACATGATGACAGTGGTCTGAACAGGTGAATGGAGTGTAGGTTTAGGTTTATTTGTTCTGCACACATATCACACCTGATACCAGGAGGGGAACGAAGCCCATTTGGGCTCAAACAAAGTTCCACTCCCACCCACAAGCCAACCAT
>JALJCO010009542.1:0-12129 GCA_023101725.1 Atherinomorus stipes | reverse complement strand
GTATATGTTTGTGGCTTCTTTGGAAGGTCCTACTTTGAAATGGAATATAGGGTATCCATATCTTTGAGATGAAATGAAGCATATGCATTTCAAAGATGTGGCAAAGGCACGGCAATAATCTGAATATACCTCTGAATGCTGAGGCACTTGAAGGTTGATACACCTGAGTCAAATTCTACAGGAATGATTTCTTAAACAACTTATGTGGAGATGAAATGACAGCCTATACGGAGGTTTTGGTTATTGTAATTATGTTTCTTTTCTTTTTTTTTTCTTTAACCCACCTGTCCACAGCTATTGCAGTCATTGAGTAGATGCTTGCAAATACAGAAGTGACCGGGAAGAAGTTGTGGAATTTGCAGTAGGCTTCCCCAAAGTACCAGTCCCCGTGAGCAGCATAAATAAAGTTTATCAAAGTATTGAAAGCGGCCATTGAGGCGTCAGAAAATGCCAAGTTAAGCAAAAGTAGTTCGTCACAGTCCGCATACGTTTAGAAAGCAAGAATGATCCATATTACTATGAGGTTTCCGAACACCGCCACCGCCAGCACGGAGCTGTAGGCAACCGACCACAGAGCGATGCGCCACGGCGGCTGCACAAACTGATTTGTGTAGTTCGACGTTATGTTGGATCCGTTGTGTGGAGCTCCCATCCTCATCTCGTATTCCCAAAATGTGGTGATGGTCTCTGTTGTTTCTCCGCTTTGTTCTACCTCAGGAGTAAAGCTGAAGGGCAAGGAGAAGATTTGAGTCCAGGCGCCATTGCGCGCAAGTTAAACCCCTTAAAGGGGGGAAAAAATCCTTTAAGTCCTACAGAAAAGAAAAGAAACAAACACCATTCTCCTCTTCCACAAACTCTGTCTTTGACCGCTCCGGACTTTTTAAGTATAAATTAAATCAAACGCAGTGAAACGCCCACCAACTAAATGTGATTCAATGCCTGTTGAATGTGGGTGTGAATGCACAGCCTCATCCAGCAGCAGCAGCAAGCAGGGTGACGCACTAGTGGAACCAACAGCGAGAGAGATTGATTGATACTTGTGGCTGCTGTTTTAAACTTCATGAATAACAAATGATTCGTGCCGTCTCTCTCCAGTATGTAGTCAGTCAGCGCATATTGTGCACCCCTATCTTCTCTAACCTGTCTGATGATCTTGTGTCAGTATTTCCACTAAGAGGATATTGAGAGATTGCAATATATCACACCTTTCTCAACCGTTCGCTGCAGCTGACATCATACAGCTCAGTGCCACATCATTGTGTTGACTTCTTCACTGCTATCAGATAATAAGTGGCTCATCATTTTTCAGTAGATCAGTCTTGAGGCAACCCTGATTACACTCCTAAACGAGCCTCTCAGTGCACCAGAGAATGGAGATATGCAGAGCTGCATTAACCTAGTGGTAGGATGGATGTGAGTCTCCTTTTCTGTCAGACCAGCACTCACAACGTGCAGGCTGAAGTCCCCTCCAGACACCCAACTGTTCACATTAGATAAACCTCCTTCATTTGCTTATATAACCTTTAGTGCTATAACCTCATGGTTACAAACATTTCTTCCCAGGTTGACCCAATCCAATCAGACCAGTAAAGCTTTGCAACAGACAGCAATGATTCTCAGTGGAAGCTGCCCACAGTTGTTTTGTTTTATTCTTTGAAACACAGGATTTGATTTCATCCACAGCCAAGCCAAAATTTCAATTTTAAATTCAGTTTTGTTTCTGCAATCTTAAATGAAAAGGTGCTCCTGCATAAATAAATACAAAATCTGCAGAAAATGGAATACTACATTAAGTTATCCATAAGTCAACTTCTCCATACTGCACTAGAGTAGACTGCAAGACCTGCAATTTATTGTAGCAATAACTTGCTGTGTCTCTGCAGATACATTATAAAGTTGTATGAAAAATAAAACACATGCTTTGAATTTTATAGTTTTACCAAGGCATAAAAGAAAATCTCACTGACTTTCCCAGTTTTGCAACAAGGCATGTATTACACTGCATTACTGGGATTAACAAAAACTATGCAAAATAGAGAAATGGTATGTAAACAGCCTTGCAGGTGATTAATTAGCTTGTAGAACCACCTTTAGCTGTAATAGGTCAAAGTAATTTGCTCTATGACATTTTCACATGTTGTCAGGAAATTTTGTCACACTCATCCCGATAATGTGGCATCACTTTATTGAAATTTGCATATATTTGTTAATGCACAGCTCTCTCTTAACATCCACTTTCAATCTGGTTCAGGTCTGGACTTTTGTGTGTATCATTTGCCAGGATGCACAGGATCACTGTCCTATTGCAATGACCTCACATTTGGCACCAGAATACTTTGTCATAGAGAGTTTATGGTCATCCAATACTTCTAAAAAAAACCAAACCAAAATCATTCCCCTCTTACCGCTGTGCTGGAGAGTTGTGTTTTATGCTAATATGCTGTTTGGTTTCTACTAAATGTTGTATTGTTCTAAACTCTTGTGTTCCATCAACTTTAGAAATCTATTTTAGCTTTTTTTTTTTTGGGGGGGGGGGGGGGGTTAAGCTCTCCCAACAGCCTTTCTACACCAAATCCAATAGAGTCTGAGATGTAATGCTTGGGATAAATTAACAACAACAACAAAACTTCTGCATCTGACCTTTAAGTCAAGTTGATGGGAAATCCTCTCCAGGGAGAGGATTTTTTTCCCCTGGTGGACTTCAGAGTATTTGGAAATCACCTTCTCAGATCTATAGGCTGCAACAGTTGCTTGAGTGAAAATGTTGCTGATGTCCTTCCTCCTTAGCATTGTGTTAACATACACCTACATTCTCCATCATCAACAAAATGCCTAAACTTTGTTCTTTTAGGTGCTCAGAATTGTTAATGATCAGTTATTCAAGATATATAATTAACATCATCATCAGCTGGCAGCTACTTATTCGTTATATCTTTTATTATGTGAAGCACATTAAATTGCTTTTATGTATGAAATGCACCATAAATAAACTTGCTTTGGCTTTTGTGTTGATTAATTGAAAGCAATAATGGTTAAACTTTTCTGCATTCTGCTTCTGCATTTTTGTTTAAGTTGTACTTCCATGGTCATTTCATTAATATTTCTGTGTTCTCCATTATTATTGAATGCATTCTGCATCGTTTCTGTTTTAAAAAAAAACCTTCTGGTTTCTTTGTATCCAGCTGTATTTGTATACTAGAAGAGAGGCTTGTGGTCCAACAGCAGGCTTTTCCAGGTCCTTCTCATAAATTTCCGTCTGATTGGCTGCCTCCCATCAGTGTATGAAGGAAGCTCCGCCTCTCCGCTCTTATTTCGTTACAGACAGGAAATAGAACCGACAAACAAGTTTGTTCCGCCATGCTAACAAACAGTTAGCTAATTAGCTTCTTAACTCCAAAGCTACAGTCGTGCTGTCTTTACTTCTAGTGTGTAGTGGAGGGTTACCTGCCTTCCAATGGACAGATAGAAACCCCACGTGGGATACGCTATTTGCAATGTGACGTAGAAGTGTGAGGCTGTTCCCGATTCACTCTTTTCTTCGTATTGTTTCTCTGATGAGAAAGCACAGCCGACTGGGGGGAACGCAACGCTAGCAAGTCAGCATGTGTAAGTAAACAAGGGGAAACCCTCCGTATTTCAGAAGGAGCAAGTTAAACGGATTTTCAGTGGAAGGAGGCCTTTAAATAAATAATGTGTAGTGTGTCATGCTACTGTGTATCTTGCCTAAATTCTAGACCTTTAAGAACCAGATGTCTTTATTTATGTTTGATACATGAGATCTTCCAATAAAATCAAAGGTGTACGTTCCTTTTCAGTCTATGAGCTGACTTACACAGTCTTGTGATTAACAAGAGGTTTACACAGAGATAAAGATGTATAAAAAGCTGCAAAAAGAAACCCAAAATAATCTAAATTTCATGGTGTTAACATTAAACCTGATAACACACTGTTTACATTATACATTTAAATTTCTCTTGAAGTGAGTAACTACTAATGTTTGACGAATTCAAAGAGTTACCAAAAAATTACCTCTAATGAAAAAACAATCAATGACATGCAACATATTTTCAAAAAATATTAATATTTTTGTCATTAATGCAAGAGGTTTTATGAATTGGACCCAGCAAACTAGTTGATTATTTTTGTTCTGCTTTGCAACGCTGTATATTAATACTATTTGAAATTCATATCAGGCAGTTGCAATTTTGAAGTTTTTTCCCCTGAGACAGGGAAACGCTGCCAAAATTTTAATGATAAATTAGTCTATGCCATACGAATATAGAGGATACATACTGAAAAAGTTAATTCACATGAGGATGTTGATGTTGGTATATCTGAAAAGTCTATTTATGTTATTTTTCAAATGTGAAATATACATCAATAATGCAAAGAACTCCATTAACACTAAGTTCATAATTCCCTTCGACCACTGGGTAAGATGGGGGAAAAGTCTCATTTACAATGAAATGCAGAAACTACAGCATGGAGTATATTGGAGAAATGATTTACTGAGACATAGATCTAATCTCTATGGTTCTCACTTGAGTCTTTGAGCTGTATTAAAACCCTGGAGGACTCTGCTGTGCAACGCAGCAATTATTAAAAAGCAGCGGAAGTCTTGATATTGAAGTTGTAATTAAAATTATTCTTCCAGTCACGTGTGCAAGAAAAAAGTGTGTTGCAAAGAACAATACATGAGATTCAAAGTAATATGTAGGAAGACTAACCTCTTTAAAACTTTGGCTTGGGTATAAAGAAAAAAGTCAGGTCAGCTCTAATCCCAAACTTCTTACTGTCTTAATGTTAAACTTCAGTGACCCTGCAGATCCAGTGAAACTACAGTATTTAGAGACATGAGTAGTGACTTATTGTCAGTGGCCCAAATTATATTGTAATATTCTTTAGGTTTCTGATCTAATTATTAATTTTGAATCCCTGAGTAATGTTACAAAATTATAATATAGAGTTTAATAAATGTAGCAGACATTGTTGCTGGTAATGCTTTAGACAAAGACATTGGTATTTTCTAGCTTCATGATCCTTTGCTAAAGTCTGAAAGAAAGATCATGACATGCAATACATCATTCAGAATCAGAGCAGGTTTCACCTACAAGTCCCAGATAGAGATCCTTGAACTACAGTAATTAATCAATTTTGTTAGGAAAATCAAATTAATTTGTCATATCATGTATATACTGTACAGAATGTTTGTACAAACAGCAGTAAGTGGGCGCAGTGACAAACACAAGACAAAAAAACAAACAAAACCCAAAACAAACACTTGTCGTGAATGCGATGCTCACAAAACTCAATGTTTGCGCCGTAATGATGTGGGGTGGGCTCATTGTGTGCCTGTTACTCTCCGAGGTGTGTGTGTTTTATGCCACAGGTAAGATTGTTGTTGCCCTGACTTGAATTTAGTGCACATTTCTTGCACTTTCCCTTTAGTGAAAGTAACAGGGCAGCAGAAGCAAGGCATCAACTGCATCATTGTTATCTGCTGCTTTTGCAGCTGCATCTCTGATGTGTCACAAATCGGGTCAGTGCTCGAGGCTATTTGCTTTGGTTAATTCAAAATGTGACCAGGGATGGCAATTTATTTGCTAATGAAAGAGCGCTGCTCCTCAGTTATTTCCTAATTAGTCCATACCTCAGGCATCAACCACTGAAAAAAAATGCTCTTTAGAGGAAAACTATGAGTGAGCTATCTTTATATGCTGATTATAGTTGAAAATTCTGAGTGCAGCTGAGCGTGACTATTGACCAACAACACGCTAATCAATCAAACGCTGGCAGAGGGCTTACTTGTTTGTCCAGCTGAAACATTTGAACTCAAAATCAGAGTCAGTGTTGCCTCTACTAAAATGACAAATTATGAAGTACTTTCAATTGGGTCAGTGTATGTTGTGGTCATTGGACTTTCCATTCAGATATCAGTATTAGAAAACAAGTGTTTATTTGATATTCGTTTCAAATTAAAAAGCAAAAAAATAAATATGATGATACATGTTTTATTTTAACTGTTGAAATGAGATTAACCAAAATTTGAGGGATTCGGTTTTAGAATTTGCAGAGAAAAAATAAAATGACTCAATTACAAAAACAAAAAACAATCTGCCTGCAATTTCTATAATCACAATTTCTCTCAAAATATTGTGGGACTTCCGTCTCCCGCACCCCCCCCCCCCCCCCCCCCAGATGACAATAGCACAGCAAGCCATGGGCTCCTGTCCTTCCCCATCTCCTCTGGACCTACGCATAATTCAATCAGCAAAGAAATAGTGATCTTACGAGAGTATTTTAGTATAAATTCTTGCCTAAATCAGTGAATCAATGCAAGATGTTTAGGGCGATGCTCACCTGATTCTGACGCAGGTGCGTTATGGTTAGGTGTCAGACATGCCTGCTCCCCAACATCCTGTCCGCGCACTGAAGATATAACACACATTAATCAGCATATCATGTGAAAATAACTGTCTATATATCTTGTCTGGCTTTCCACCGATCAGATCGGTTTGATCGGATCGGCCGATATTTCACATTTTTTTCATATTTTCTGATCGGTCCTTAACTTTTCATTCACCGATCCGATCAATGGCGTCATTGTCATTTTGAATCTGCTCCGGTAAAACTCTTATTTACACCAATTAACCTTAGAAAACAAGCAAACAGACAAAGCAGAATAGACACGTACTCACTAGTATAAGTATGTATTTTATGTCTTTGTGGCGTTTTTGTCGTGAGTTCTGTCACTATGTGCTGGACAATAAAGTTTTTACAATCCCAAATACGCCACACGTAAAGGATGGCGACGCCGGTTGCAAACATGGCAGCTCTTAGACTGAAAGGACACAGCTCATTTCCTGCATTTCCGCAAACAACAGTTTACTTTGCAGCACAAGTGTTTGTCTCCGTGTCTCCATCAGAGACGGTAAATAACAGGACTCCAGACCGCGGAGACCTCCAGTGTCGACGCTTCGGCCCCGCGTGCTCCTCACATTTCAGCAGGTATGTCACAAATGTTCCTACGCTACGCATGCGTCCACAGCAAATATATTCAGACCACTGTGTGATCCCGACCACATAGCTGCAGCGGGTTGTTCATTCTCACGTCGAGGTTCTTCTGGAAACCGTCACTCGATTAGTTTGACCACTATATACATCATCAGATGTGAGCCCCAACTCTAAGCAGCATTACTCCTTCATTTCACTGTGACTGTAAAAATTTCAGTTATCTATTGGGCTGATTTCCACTCCATTTTTCCTAAAACCTAATGCCCGTTAAGGTTAGTATTTCCTTCCCCCCATCAACAAAATTAAACAAAACCCCTTTTTATATACTCAAAACTATAAATAGAGGTACGAGCTATTTGAATAGATATATTCTTCCCCATTCGGATCGGTGATCGTTTAAAACTCTCATCGGTGATTTGATCGCCCCAAATCCTATCGTAAAGCCTATATCTTCCATTAGCCTATTTTAGTGTGCTTATACCAGAGGACACAGGAACTGCAGAACTGCTCACCCGTACCACTCCTCCCGACACAACATGTCCATCAGCAACTATCGCCCTACCACTAATTTATTATAGATATCTCTTTCATAGGCGTAAACACTAACTTTTGTCTAGTGGCAATGGAGTCTATTCTCCCACTCCATTGGCCTTTTTTTTGTTTGTTTGTTTGTTTCCCCCTCGAAGTAGCACAATAGGCTGAGCCAGTTGATGGGAGATTAGTAACAGCTAGCTTTACCGGTCAGTTTCTTGGTTAGTGTAGCCTATCTAGTCAGTCCAAAAGAGTTGGTAAATGTAAATGTAAATATAAATATAACCAATGATGGGCATAAACAACAGACTAAAACAAATAATGTCTGTTTACCTGTTGCAGATGAGGCGGTCTCAGAAAAGGCAGGCGTGGTCTTTGCTCAAGAGCAGTGCTTTCTCTGCACCCCCTCCCTACTCCCCTCCCCAACGCACACTTGCTACGGTGACAGAGAGGAGAGCAGAGCCGATGCAGAAATTTAGTTTACCTCTGGTAAGCTGTGACTTTCTAAAACTCTATAACTCTATTGCCTACTTTAGTCCCCCGTGACAACAAACGTCCTCATGGAAGCATGCTGTTAGAGCGCATTAGGAGGAGCAGGTGCGTTTTAAATGCACTAGTTTTAGCGACAATATTAGCATTTTAACTGTACAAGTTGCCTCTTTGTGAAATAAACAAAGATGCACCTTAACTCCATCTCTACTATTAGCTAATGTTAGACTGTTATACAGCAGTAAACACTGTATAAGTCACCTCTTTGTGACACAAACGAGATAAACGCAACTGTTAACTTCCATCTCCTGTTATCTAATATAAGATTATTATATTGTGTCCGCCTACACTTCATGTCATGCAGGTTTTACTGGGGCTCATAAATTCAGAAGTTTAAGTTTTCATTAAACTAATTAAAAGGCTCCAACTAATGTATTTAGTTGTAATTCTTTTTAGATGTTTTAAAAGCTGCAACATTGCTATTTAAAGGAGCATCACCTAAATCCCACTTTTTCACGTTAAAACATATGACTGGAACGGAACAGGACCTCAGTTAAACGTGCCAGCACTCCAAGAGTGAAAGTGGCTTCGTCTTTGAGTGCGGGCCTCTCTCTCACTTCTCACCAAATCAGTCACAGAGCGTGCTCCCACAGACACGATTTGATTTCTTCTCTAATACGTGAACAAAGGCTGCGAGTTGCAAGCTAGCCTCTTAGCACCACCTAAGCACTATTACCTCCGCAAGTAGCGTTATGACCAGCTTTGTCAGAAAGGACAACGACAACAAGGAGGGGGGGATTGCTGTGCTGAGTTGCCTCGACAAAATTCAGTTTTCAGTGCTCTAACAGGAGGGATAGCACTACCAGGTGGATTATATTTATTAGGGATGAGCCGATACTCGTTCAGACGAGTTCCCGGTCGGTAAACATTTTGCGAGTACGAGCATATACAGTAAAACTCATCGATATCCTCTCGTGCTAGGAGATCCTCATTTATAACTGACTGTCTCACGCTCTATATTGCCAGTCACACACAGCGCCCGCCTCCTACACACACATCTCTCTTCTCCGCTCCACACACACCAACATCTCTCTTACTCTTCTCCGTTCTTATTCATACTCAATTTTCTTCGGCTTTATTTCTTTTATATATAAATTATGTCTTCAAACGTCGTGGCATTTACAAGACAGAGCTAAACGCAGTCCTCGGTCGCTGCCCCTACTCCGGTCGTCAGTAGGATGTGCAGTCGGTAAGTGTTGCTTCTAATTATTATCTTTTTTAAAGACCAGAAACATGGTTGACGAACGGACAAGCTGAATTTGCTACAAAAGCTAACACTGTTTGGTTAACTCCACGTCAGACGTCTGCTCCTTATATTCACCAGAGTCCAGCCGTTTACTCCACGGATCCTCTCTATCAACCATACCTATTTTATCGTTTTTATCACGTTTTTCTCTGTTGGGACATCATTTTCCTTCACTTGGTCTGTCCCAATAAAACTTTGTTTTGACCTTGACGTTTGCCTCGTGACCGTGCTCACAGAGACCCGACAGGTCTAATTTTCGTGTGTATTCTCGCGACAAACAAAAGTTGGGGATAAAAAGAGGTTAAAATGAGCTCATTAAATTTTCATCCCACCCAACTATAATTAAAAATTCATTTGAAGATAATTTAAGACGGATTGTGTATGTAAAACACCAGGTTATGACTCCTTTAAATCTGGTTTGGTCCCTTGTGTTAAGTGGAAGATGGAACTTTTTGAAGCTTAAAAATGACAAATTTATATTTCTAAGGTGTTTTAGTGAATGAGTCTTTAAAAATATATCAGTTAAAAAGCACCTCCCATTAGCCTGTGTGTTATCACTGTAAGCTGTTTGCAGCCAGTTGTTTTCATTTTAATATATATCGGATATCTTTTTTTTTTTTTTAAAGCCCCCAATATCGGTGTCGGAATCTACCTCAAAAATCCCATATCCGTCGGGCTCTAGTTTTTATTGTGTTAATTTGCATATTAAAGTGACTGACAGTCAAAAGACTGCTAGCGGTGCTTCTAGTGTTAACTAAAGTGGGGCGAACAAGTTAAATAATTTAAAAACAACACGATAAGGAACTGGAAGCCAGAGTGTTTTGTCTGCTCAAGTGCAATGACCTCTATTTACATATAATATCTTAATTGGTATCCTCCAGTCACCTCAGGAGCCAGATTCCTCATGCTGCAAAAATATTTGGGTTATTTTACAGCTCATGAAGGTAGAACTTTAAATTATATACATACATTTCTATTTTTCTCTTCACATGACATTTAAAAAAACATCCTGACTCGTGCCGTATGACATTTTCCTGGTAGCACACTGAGAATGTCACATTCTATGTAATTACCAGGCTCATTACAATCTCTTTCTCTTGAAAAACATCTGTTAGTTTCACACGTCAGTTTGCAAGTTTCCATTTCCACCTATACCTCTTTTTTTACACCTGAGTTTTTTTCATCAGCCCATATCACATTTTATACCATTCATTTTTCTTCTTTTCAAAACACTTTAATAACTGTGCTGTAAGTGTTAATCAAAAAGACCTTTAAAGATTAGTTCTTTTACGACAACTACCTCTGACCATTTTGAAGAAGGCGATCGCTTCAGGTGATGAATTCCATCAAGTCTGTTGAAGTCCCGAGGGCAGGAAGTCACCAAATGTGTAGGTGTTGAAATTCAAAGTGCGGTTTTTCTTTTTCCCCTGACAGCAAAAACAAACAAAAAACACATGAAAAATTACAAAAACAAAACAAACAAAAAAAATACAGCATGCATTTAAAAGAGGAATGTGAAGGTTATTTCAAAATACACTTACATTCACTGCACACATTTCCAGGCTCGAAGCTGGACTCAACTGAGGCTGAGATACAACAGTCAATTAGCAGCATACAAATGGGGGAAAAAAAGTAAATAAATAAAAGACACTTTGGCCATAAAAGATGAAGGTGATGGAAGATGTGAGGAAAAAGGGATGAAGTGAATGAGCAAGTGACTGAACAAGAATAAACACTGAACAGGTTGTTCAGAGATAAATCAGAAAAAAAAAAAAAGTTGTCTTGTTGTGTATTGTGGTGCATTTGCTCTGCTTGGCTCATTCAGTGGAGTTATGGAGAGAAATGCAGTCATGATCATTTCTCCTGCTCAATAATATTGGATAGTAGCTGTGTTTGATTCAAACGTGAGATACACCTGCTACCCCTGCCTGATACCTTTGTTATTTGGTCACCTTTTATTCTTTGGGCTAGAGTTGATACAAAAAATAAATAGAATAAATAGTTGTTGATGGCAGGGAAGTAAGCGGATGGAGATTGTGGTATCTTGAGTTAAGGTTAGATACGGTACTTAATGCTATTTCTAATTAATTTTTCATATACTTATAGAAATTCAACTTTCCTTTTCTGGCTTGCTGTGTGCTCGTGTTCCATCTTGCAGCGGTCAACGAGTCTGATGAGTTTAGATAACTGGGTGCAGTCGGTCTGCAAGGAAGCATTAATGGCTTGGATTTAGGTTAACCAGTCAAGGGTAACTAGTGGAGTTAAATGAGCAATGGGATTTCATGTGCTCTATTTGGTTGATTGAACAGATGTGTTGCACATTCCAGGAAAAAATGGGCCGGAGTCTTTCTGTGCAAACTTGGTAAAAGATCAGTAGTAGAGTTTAGCGATACCCATGTCCTGAACCAGGAGTCTGGTGAACACAATTGAACAACAGCCTTATTTTCATGTAATTTAAAGCAACATTTCTAAGAAACAAACAGCAATTAACGCAAGTCACACAAATAGACTTGTTACAAGGTTTTATGGACATGTGCAGCTCATTTAAGATATTAGAAAGGGGATTATTATTATTACTATTATTATTATTATTTTTCTTTTTTTTTTTTTAAAGAAAGGGCATTATTACATTGTCACTCCTCTGCGGCCGCCTTTTGGCTGTTATGGTTAGAGAATGAGTTGCTGAAAATGACGTAAAGTCCCGCCTCCAGCACTGTGATAGATCCAGCCAATTTTTCACCAAGACAGAAATCAGTTTCCAACAGAGGGTGACCAAATTGACTTCCTGT
>JALJCO010009541.1:0-56693 GCA_023101725.1 Atherinomorus stipes | reverse complement strand
AGAGGCCACTGCGCATCAGCTTTACGGGGGCGGCTGACTCCAACCAACCCCTCACTGCTGATTCTTATGCCGCTGCTGAACTCGGAGCCCTGCAACAAGCCCAAAGAGAGTCATTCCCAGAGGAAGTCACTCAGTTAAAGGCTGGCAAACCAATTACCAAATCCAGTCGCCTTCTTCTACTTGCACCGGAGTTCGATGAAAAAACGGGTCTCATCCGAGTAGGAGGTCGTCTTCGCCGCAATCCCTACCTGGCTGTAGATGAAGCACACCCCATCGTTCTCGACCCCAAACACGCTCTGACCCACTCCTCATTCAGGACTATGATGGCAAGCTCCAGCATCCAGGGCCAGAAAGGGTGTTTGCTGAGATTAGAAGGCGATATTGGGTGTTACGTGGACGTGAAGCAGTGCGTCGCCATCAGAGATCCTGTGCTGAGTGCAGGAAGTGGAAAGGTCACCCAAATCCACCCCGGATGGCAGACCTCCCCCCTGCCAGACTGCGCCTCTTCAAACCGGCCTTCTATTCCACCGGTGTGGATTGTTTTGGTCCATACACAATCAAGGTTGGCCGCAGGAACGAGAAAAGGTGGGGAATACTGTTTAAATGCCTGACCACAAGGGCAGTCCACCTTGACCTGATCCCCAGAATGGACACAGATGCGTCTCCTAATGGCCCTGAGACGCTTTATAGCCAGGCGCGGAAAACCCAAAGAAATCCTCTGTGACCAGGGGACAAACTTTCGTGGAGGAGAACGCGAGCTGCAGGAGACATTCCAAGAGCTTCACCCTAACCTCAAAGAACAGCTTGCTTGCCAGCAGATCCAGTTTGTCCTCAACTCCCCTGGATCCCCGCACTTTGGAGGGTGTTGGGAGCGGGAAATCAGGTCACCCAAGAGTGCTCTTCGTGTCACCATTGGAGCCCAAACAGTCATTAAGGAGGTTTTGAGCACAGTTTTGATCGAAATTGAGGGGATGCTCAATTCAAAACCCCTGGGCTACACCTCCTCGAAGTAGCAGATCCTGACCCCGTTACCCCTAACTGTCTCCTCATGGGGCGGCGGGACGCCCCACTACCGCAGGTCATCTACGAAGGCCCAGACACTCTCGGGCGGAGAAGATGGAGGCATAGCCAAATCCTGGCTGACCATTTCTGGCAACATTTCCTGAGGTACTACCTTCCAGGACTCCAAGCCCGCCAGAAGTGGCGGACTGAATCAGCCAATCTACAAGTGGGAGACGTGGTTATGGTTGTGGATAACCAGCTTCCACGGGCCTTGGGGCCTGTGGGTAAAGTCTCTCAAGTTTTTCCTGGACCAGACGCCCGGATCAGATCAGCTGAAGTGACTGAGAAGAAAAAAACCCCACATCCGTCCAGTGGCTAGACTTGTCAGCCTACCTGCCTTACCCAAGGACGATTAGTCGCCCCTTCTCTCAGCCTTTTAGTTGGTCGTATTCACATGTGAATCCGGGGGCGGCTGTACAAAAGGCTGGCTGAAAGACTGTCATGCTGGCCCTTTAAGGGGCGGAGCCTAGAACACTGCTCCGGTGAGCAGCCTGCATGTGGAGAGAAAGGAGGAGAGACGTCAGGAGAAGTCCATTACAGTTTTAGTTCATTTCGGGACTTTTAAGCTTTGTTTACAGTTTCACTGACCTTGTTTCCCAGAAAGTGCTCCTTGTTCGGGTAGTTAGATGACCTCGCGATCATTGTTTCTTTTAGCTTAATATGTCTTTGGAAACCTCAGTATGAGATACACTTCAACTTTTAGCTCTTTCTTTGAAGGAAATGGTGGAAAGTGCTTGAAAGTTGGGGTGTCTTTCTGTCCTGACTCTAGAAAAGAAGAGACTCCATTTTTGCCAAGGTAGAATATGAGCTTAATGTTAAACATTGCAGACTGAATTTTTTTGTTTACTTTGCATGAAACTTTTTTTCTCCTGATGTTGATGTATAATCTGAGTTCTTCATTGTTACTACAATCTTCAAGAAGTAAACAGGTCAAATGCTGATTGACCACTTATCAACACCTAATGTTCTGCATTCTTGATGAGATGGTTGGTCTTTGTCACGGTGGAACGACCGTCTGATGACCAATACCTCCATCATAGAAACTTTAGAATAAAAAGGTGGTGTTTGTGAGAGTTTCCAGCTCATAAGGTGAACAGACTCTTCAGACAACTTTGACTGCAAAGGAGACACAACATAGAAGAAAGCCTGATCTGCTCTATGGAGAGATTCATGGAAGAAAGAGGTCTGATGAACTGTCTGTGCTATGGGCCCAACATGAGCATTAACTTGTCTATGAATTCAGGAAGTGCTTCTTGTTGGGACGGTCGAATGAGACAAATACTACTGAAGCTACCTGATGAGACCATCACATGGAGACCACTGATGGCTCTTTATAAGTGCTTCTCTTTGGAGTTGTTTCTCTTCTGAGCTTTTTCTCCAAATGACTTTTCCTGAGTTGGTCCCCAAAATGACCCTTACACAGGCACTAACTTGGTTTCTGAATACAGTAAGTGCTAATTGTTGGGGTAGTTTTGATGACCTTTATTATCCAAAAATCTATGAAAATCAGCGCTGTTGTTTGAGCACCAATGGTGTTTGAATAGGTTTTAATGAACAAGCCTTCATTTAACGCCAAGCCACATTTTTGTGTAAAAAAATCACTCTAAGATCACCTCAAAGGAGCCACTAGTGATTCTTTGGTTGACAAGTGCTTCTCTTTGGGGTTGTCTTGGTTGTGACAATGCACAAAACCCAATCAGTATATTTTGAAAAATGTATTTCCTTAATATGTGATGAATTGTCAGCATTGCTACTGAAGCTAGCTGATGAGACCATCACATGGAGACCACCTCAAACAGACACACTGATGGCTCTAGCTTTCATAAGTGCTTCTCTTTGGGGTTGTTTCTCTTGTGAGCTTATCTAAATGACTTTGTCATGAGTTGGTCTCCAAAATGACCTTAACACAGGCACTGACTTGGTTTCTGAATACAGTAAGTGCTAATTGTTGGGGTAGTTTTGCTGACCGTTAACATCCCGAAACGTTTGAAAATGAGGATTTTTGTTTGAGGATCAATGGTGCTTGGAAAGGTTTCAATGAAAAAGTCTGCCTTTAACGCCAAGCCACATTTTTGGTCCATACTCACTCTAAGATCACCTCAAAGGAACCACTAGTGATTCTTTGGTTGACAAGTGCTTCTCTTTGGGGTTGTCTTGGTTGTGACAATTCGCAAAATCCATTGAATATATTTTTAAAAACATATTTCCTGGATATGTCATGAATATTTTGCCACGACAAATTGCAACCAAGGATTTGTCCACCAGTTGTATTTCATAACAAAAATGGTCTTAATAATTACCCCAACACAAACATTGACCTTGTTTCCCAGAAAGTGCTTCTTGTTCGGGTAGTTAGATGGCCTCGCGATCATTGTTTCTTTTAGCTTAATATGTCTTTGGAAACCTCAGTGTGAGATACACTTCAACTTTTAGCTCTTTCTTTGAAGGAAATGGTGGAAAGTGCTTGAAAGTTGGGGTGTCTTTCTGTCCTGACTCTAGAAAAGAAGAGACTCCATTTTTGCCAAAGTAGAATATGAGCTTAATGTCAAACATTGCAGACTGAAATTTTTTTGTTCGCACGAAAGCAACTTTTTTTCTCCTTATGTTGATGTATAATCTGAGTTCTTCCTTGTTACTACAATCTTCAAGAAGTAAACAGGTCAAATGCTGATTGACCACTTATCAACACCTAATGTTCTGCATTCTTGATGAGATGGTTGGTCTTTGTCACGGTGGAACGACCGTCTGATGACCAATACCTCCATCATAGAAACTTTAGAATAAAAAGGTGGTGTTTGTGAGAGTTTCCAGCTCATAAGGTGAACAGACTCTTCAGACAACTTTGACTGCAAAGGAGACACAACATAGAAGTAAGCCTGATCTGCTCTATGGAGAGATTCATGGAAGAAAGAGGTCTGATGAACTGTCTGTGCTATGGGCCCAACATGAGCATTAACTTGTCTATGAATTCAGGAAGTGCTTCTTGTTGGGACGGTCGAATGAGACAAATACTACTGAAGCTACCTGATGAGACCATCACATGGAGTCCACTGATGGCCTTTATAAGTGCTTCTCTTTGGAGTTGTTTCTCTTCTGAGCTTTTTCTTCAAATGACTTTTCCTGAGTTGGTCCCCAAAATGACCCTTACACAGGCACTAACTTGGTTTCTGAATACAGTAAGTGCTAATTGTTGGGGTAGTTTTGATGACCTTTATTATCCAAAAATCTATGAAAATCAGCGCTGTTGTTTGAGCACCAATGGTGTTTGAATAGGTTTTAATGAACAAGCCTTCATTTAACGCCAAGCCACATTTTTGTGTAAAAAAATCACTCTAAGATCACCTCAAAGGAGCCACTAGTGATTCTTTGGTTGACAAGTGCTTCTCTTTGGGGTTGTCTTGGTTGTGACAATGCACAAAACCCAATCAGTATATTTTGAAAAATGTATTTCCTTAATATGTGATGAATTGTCAGCATTGCTACTGAAGCTAGCTGATGAGACCATCACATGGAGACCACCTCAAACAGACACACTGATGGCTCTAGCTTTCATAAGTGCTTCTCTTTGGGGTTGTTTCTCTTGTGAGCTTATCTAAATGACTTTGTCATGAGTTGGTCTCCAAAATGACCTTAACACAGGCACTGACTTGGTTTCTGAATACAGTAAGTGCTAATTGTTGGGGTAGTTTTGCTGACCGTTAACATCCCGAAACGTTTGAAAATGAGGATTTTTGTTTGAGGATCAATGGTGCTTGGAAAGGTTTCAATGAAAAAGTCTGCCTTTAACGCCAAGCCACATTTTTGGTCCATACTCACTCTAAGATCACCTCAAAGGAACCACTAGTGATTCTTTGGTTGACAAGTGCTTCTCTTTGGGGTTGTCTTGATTGTGACAATTCGCAAAATCCATTGAATGTATCTTGAAAAACATATTTCCTGGATATGTCATGAATGTTTTGCAGCGACAAACTGCAACCAAGGATTTGTCCACCAGTTGTATTTCATAACAAAAATGGTCTTAATAATGACCCCAACACAAACATTGACCTTGTTTCCCAGAAAGTGCTTCTTGTTCGGGTAGTTAGATGGCCTCGCGATCATTGTTTCTTTTAGCTTAATATGTCTTTGGAAACCTCAGTGTGAGATACACTTCAACTTTTAGCTCTTTCTTTGAAGGAAATGGTGGAAAGTGCTTGAAAGTTGGGGTGTCTTTCTGTCCTGACTCTAGAAAAGAAGAGACTCCATTTTTGCCAAAGTAGAATATGAGCTTAATGTCAAACATTGCAGACTGAAATTTTTTTGTTAACAAAACTTTTTTTCTCCTTATGTTGATGTATAATCTGAGTTCTTCCTTGTTACTACAATCTTCAAGAAGTAAACAGGTCAAATGCTGATTGACCACTTATCAACACCTAATGTTCTGCATTCTTGATGAGATGGTTGGTCTTTGTCACGGTGGAACGACCGTCTGATGACCAATACCTCCATCATAGAAACTTTAGAATAAAAAGGTGGTGTTTGTGAGAGTTTCCAGCTCATAAGGTGAACAGACTCTTCAGACGACTTTGACTGCAAAGGAGACACAACATAGAAGAAAGCCTGATGGAGAGATTCATGGAAGAAAGAGGTCTGATGAACTGTCTGTGCTATGGGCCCAACATGAGCATTAACTTGTCTATGAATTCAGGAAGTGCTTCTTGTTGGGACGGTCGAATGAGACAAATACTACTGAAGCTACCTGATGAGACCATCACATGGAGTCCACTGATGGCCTTTATAAGTGCTTCTCTTTGGAGTTGTTTCTCTTCTGAGCTTTTTCTTCAAATGACTTTTCCTGAGTTGGTCCCCAAAATGACCCTTACACAGGCACTAACTTGGTTTCTGAATACAGTAAGTGCTAATTGTTGGGGTAGTTTTGATGACCTTTATTATCCAAAAATCTATGAAAATCAGCGCTGTTGTTTGAGCACCAATGGTGTTTGAATAGGTTTTAATGAACAAGCCTTCATTTAACGCCAAGCCACATTTTTGTGTAAAAAAATCACTCTAAGATCACCTCAAAGGAGCCACTAGTGATTCTTTGGTTGACAAGTGCTTCTCTTTGGGGTTGTCTTGGTTGTGACAATGCACAAAACCCAATCAGTATATTTTGAAAAATGTATTTCCTTAATATGTGATGAATTGTCAGCATTGCTACTGAAGCTAGCTGATGAGACCATCACATGGAGACCACCTCAAACAGACACACTGATGGCTCTAGCTTTCATAAGTGCTTCTCTTTGGGGTTGTTTCTCTTGTGAGCTTATCTAAATGACTTTGTCATGAGTTGGTCTCCAAAATGACCTTAACACAGGCACTGACTTGGTTTCTGAATACAGTAAGTGCTAATTGTTGGGGTAGTTTTGCTGACCGTTAACATCCCGAAACGTTTGAAAATGAGGATTTTTGTTTGAGGATCAATGGTGCTTGGAAAGGTTTCAATGAAAAAGTCTGCCTTTAACGCCAAGCCACATTTTTGGTCCATACTCACTCTAAGATCACCTCAAAGGAACCACTAGTGATTCTTTGGTTGACAAGTGCTTCTCTTTGGGGTTGTCTTGATTGTGACAATTCGCAAAATCCATTGAATGTATCTTGAAAAACATATTTCCTGGATATGTCATGAATGTTTTGCCACGACAAATTGCAACCAAGGATTTGTCCACCAGTTGTATTTCATAACAAAAATGGTCTTAATAATTACCCCAACACAAACACTGACCTTGTTTCCCAAAAAGTGCTTCTTGTTGGGGTAGTTAGATGACCTCGCGATCATTGTTTCTTTTAGTTTAATATGTCTTTGGAAACCTCAGTATGAGATACACTTCAACTTTTAGCTCTTTCTTTGAAGGAAATGGTGGAAAGTGCTTGAAAGTTGGGGTGTCTTTCTGTCCTGACTCTAGAAAAGAAGAGACTCCATTTTTGCCAAGGTAGAATATGAGCTTAATGTTAAACATTGCAGACTGAATTTTTTTTGTTTACTTCCGATGAAAGAAACTTTTTTTCTCCTTATGTTGATGTATAATCTGAGTTCTTCCTTGTTACTACAATCTTGAAAAAGTAAACAGGTCAAATGCTGATTGACCACTTATCAACACCTAATGTTCTGCATTCTTGATGAGATGGTTGGTCTTTGTCACGGTGGAACGACCGTCTGATGACCAATACCTCCATCATAGAAACTTTAGAATAAAAAGATGGTGTTTGTGAGAGCTTCCAGCTCATAAGGTGAACAGACTCTTCAGACAACTTTGACTGCAAAGGAGACACAACATAGAAGAAAGCCTGATCTGCTCTATGGAGAGATTCATGGAAGAAAGAGGTCTGATGAACTGTCTGTGCTATGGGCCCAACATGAGCATTAACTTGTCTATGAATTCAGGAAGTGCTTCTTGTTGGGACGGTCGAATGAGACAAATACTACTGAAGCTACCTGATGAGACCATCACATGGAGTCCACTGATGGCCTTTATAAGTGCTTCTCTTTGGAGTTGTTTCTCTTCTGAGCTTTTTCTTCAAATGACTTTTCCTGAGTTGGTCCCCAAAATGACCCTTACACAGGCACTAACTTGGTTTCTGAATACAGTAAGTGCTAATTGTTGGGGTAGTTTTGATGACCTTTATTATCCAAAAATCTATGAAAATCAGCGCTGTTGTTTGAGCACCAATGGTGTTTGAATAGGTTTTAATGAACAAGCCTTCATTTAACGCCAAGCCACATTTTTGTGTAAAAAAATCACTCTAAGATCACCTCAAAGGAGCCACTAGTGATTCTTTGGTTGACAAGTGCTTCTCTTTGGGGTTGTCTTGGTTGTGACAATGCACAAAACCCAATCAGTATATTTTGAAAAATGTATTTCCTTAATATGTGATGAATTGTCAGCATTGCTACTGAAGCTAGCTGATGAGACCATCACATGGAGACCACCTCAAACAGACACACTGATGGCTCTAGCTTTCATAAGTGCTTCTCTTTGGGGTTGTTTCTCTTGTGAGCTTATCTAAATGACTTTGTCATGAGTTGGTCTCCAAAATGACCTTAACACAGGCACTGACTTGGTTTCTGAATACAGTAAGTGCTAATTGTTGGGGTAGTTTTGCTGACCGTTAACATCCCGAAACGTTTGAAAATGAGGATTTTTGTTTGAGGATCAATGGTGCTTGGAAAGGTTTCAATGAAAAAGTCTGCCTTTAACGCCAAGCCACATTTTTGGTCCATACTCACTCTAAGATCACCTCAAAGGAACCACTAGGCTACTAGATTATAAATAGACTAAGTATCAAGTTTAGGTGGATGATGGTGTAACCCATTTTATTTCATTTACAATATGGTTAATTATACAGACTGCACATTATTGTAGTTAATTGAACAGAATTTCAGTGTGATTTGCATGCAGGTTGTTGCAGCACAACAAAAATATATTTCGTAAAGGAAAGAAACAAATCGCGGTTTGTGGCCACATATGAGCCTCTGCCTTTTATTTTACCATCTTTGATTGTTTTCACACGTATGTGGGCGGAGCCAGGCGCCGCTGCAACAGTGAAAAAGGTTACAATTTTTAAATTTTAAACTAGTACGACTCTGTTTCACATCTGCTCTTTGATCACCGTTCCCAGCAGTATTGTACAGACTGGAGTGTTGTGTAACCATGGACACAAGGTAGATGCATCCCAACTGTAAAGCGTGGCTGAGTTGTAATAAAAACACACATGAATGCGAGTGTGTTGAAGACAAGACAGAGTTGCATGTGGAAAACAATGTTGTCATTAGGGATGTAGCAGTATGAAAATTTCATATCACGTTATTGTGACAAAATTGATCATTGTTATCATTGTTATCACAGTATAGGGCTGCACGATTAACCTTAACCGCATCGATATTGAGGTTTAAACTACTGCGATAACCTAACCTCATGTGCCTGAGGTTTTGTTTTTTTTTCTCTGACATTTGAGTGACAAACCCATTCGCCAATCAAAATAGTCGCGCCCTGCATTCCTGGCTTGCTGGCCAATCAGAAATGGTGATACACCGGCTGCAGTCAGCGTTAACATTTCATGAGTTTCTTTACAAACAAAATTGTTTCTATTAGAGAGAAAATCCATGACATCCTCCTAGCTACTAACGACATCTTACCCCCAGCAGGTTTAGAGACATCTGTAGATGCTGAATTATGTCTGGATCATTTCTGTCCTATACAGATATCTGAGTTAACCAAACTAATAGTGGCATCCAAACCTTCTACCTGCATTCTGGATCCCATCCCAACCAAGTTGCTAAAGGAAGTCTTTCCTTTGATTAACACTTACTTACTAGATCTGATCAATTCATCTCTATTGACAGGATATGTACCTGAGTCCTTTAAGACTGCAGTAATAAAACCTTTATTTAAAAAAACCTTCTCTTGACTCAGGAGAATTAGCTAATTATAGACCGATATCCAACCTCCCCTTTATGTCTAATCAACTTTGTGCCCATCTGAGCAGAAATAATCAGTTTGAAAAGTTACAGTCTGGTTTTAGCGCTCATCATAGCACAGAGACGGCACTGGTGAAGGTTACTAATGATCTTCTCATGGCTTCAGATAAAGGACTCCTGTCCATACTTGTCCTGTTAGATCTCAGTGCTGCATTTAACACCATTGATCACAACATTCTGCTACAGAGACTTGAACATGTTATTGGAATTAGAGGAACTGCATTAGATTGGTTTAAGTCATACTTATCTGATAGATTTCAGTTTGTTAATGTCAACAACGGGTCTTCATCACACACCAGAGTAACTCATGGAGTTCCCCAGGGTTCTGTGCTCGGACCAATTCTCTTCACATTATATATGCTTCCTTTGGGTAATATCATCAGACAACATGGCATAAATTTTCATTGTTATGCAGACGACACTCGGATATACTTATCTATGAAGCCTGATGAAACCAATCAGTTTGTTAGATTACAAAGATGTCTTAAGATGTTTCCACCCGCGGGTCTGGGTCGGGTCAGGTCGGGCCAGGCCGGATCGGGTGGGTTTTGGTACGGATGTGTTGATTTCGCGCTGCGTCCCCACAGCAACCTGTACCCACTCTGGAGGCGCTGAACAGCCCTACTACGTGATCGCGTGACATCATCGCCATGCAGCGCCGTTTAACCAAAACACCATGCCACACGTGACAGACACAAAAGGAGTCACCCCGGCTTTGTTTTTACGTTTGGTCAGGAGGGAAGTGAGATTTTTCAACAAATCAATGTATTGCTTTGTGTTAGCCACCTCTTTGGTCCGGATCGGTTAGATCAGTACCCTCATGTTGAACCTGAGAAATCTCTAATAAAAACTACACAGTGAGTTCAATGTTTTGTGATTACTACAAAAATGAGTAATTATAGTTACTGTATTAACTCCATCTCCTAACAGTAACAGCGTTTATAACAGTATTTCAGCTTTGTAAAAAAAACTTGGAAAAGTAATAATTCTGTTACTTTTTAATATTCACATTGGCTTAACTTTAATCTCTCTGTTGAATTATTCCTGATAAAAGTGAATATCAGATCTCACTAATGAATGAAACAGAAACTTAACAGAATAAATTACTAAAAGAATCTTGGACAGTCGGACTGATGGATGTCTGAGGAGCTTCAGCTCTACCGGCTTCCAGCCAACACGTACAAACACGTAGTTTTAATGAACATTTCATGTTGTTTGTGTCTTTAATCTCTCAGAGAAAGCTCACGTTTGTAATTCCAATTTATAAATCTTCCTGTTTTCTCAAGATTCACTGTTGCTGTGTCTTTAGTGGTGTGTGTGTGTAGTAGTGTGCACCTGTGTTCACTTGCGCAGTGCACACGACGACTCGTGTTTGCTGACAGTTCATCAGTCCCCGTCATCACTTGTTTGTCGCTGTTTTATAAACTGGATTCATTGTCGTGGGCTTCTGTCAGGTTTGTGATGCTGCCGCTTCCCTGCAGAGGCTCCACACGAACAACTTCCAACCTGCTTGTGCAGTTGGTCACATGCAGACCAACTCAGGAGTGCATGACGAGTGTCCAGGTGTAACTGTATCACTCCGCCTCCTCTAGTGTCATTTCTTTTCAGAGCATAAATGAATGCCCGGAACAAGGATGTTTCAACACGCCAAGTTTGGACACTGTACATGATGATGTATTTGCAGGACAAGTTGTTCAGCCAGTGATAGTGCACCATTACTGCACTATCAGTGCACCACTTCTGGCAGAAAAAGGAGGAACTTTTTCATGCCCAGATCTGTAATTCACCCTTCATAATTTGTGTTAATTTGGTGGAGGTGGCCTGGGATGGTATGAAATTCCCAGCCTGAATTATTGTCCCAGTCCGCCCCTGACCACTGCTATCATAATAATGTTGGTACTACTGTTGTTACAATGACCTTGGTACTACTGCTACTACTGTCACAATAATGTTAGTACAACTGTTGTAACAATAAGGCTGGTACCACTGTTATAATAAATATTCAAGTTAAAGGTAATTTAATATCAATGCTGGTACTATTGCTGTAATGTTGTCATCGGTTGACTTATCATAACCTGGTCAGGGTGCACAGAATATGCACATGCTCAGCCCACAATACTACCAAACAATTTAAGATAAAATGATCAACGAGAATTATGTACATTTCCTTTTTTCTCTGTTTACCTGAACATGAAGCTCCAATGCCACAAATTACACTCAGCTCACTCAGAAGACCCAGATGTGCTGATCTCCTCACAAGCAAGATGCATCAACCTCAGACTCCTTTCCCACTCATTTACCGCTCAGTCTCACTTTTAACACACCCAACCCCACAAAACTCAGTACTGAGAACTTACCCCTAATGAGGCAACACTTGCAAAGCATTCACTCTGCTAAAGGCTGCACATGATCAGACAGTAAAGAACATCAGAACAACAGCAGGACCATGATTATGCACAAAACCTACAAGGAAATAGTTATCCAATAACTACCAATGACCATGTAAGTTTTAAACTTACTAATGAAATAATCTGATTAAATTACTCATTTAATTCAGTCAGAAAATATCAGAGGGCACTTGCTAGAGCTGTTGTAGCAGTTAGCATTAGCAGCAGTTGGAACCATGACCTATGAAAAATGTTTCCAATACTATAACCAAAACAATTAAGCAGATTATTTTAACTTCTTATATCATTGCAGAAGACACGAGTGGTGGAGTGTAAATACATCTAAAACTGCTTCAACAAGCATGACAGATCAAAGATTACTCCTCCAGCTACTGTTAGCTGTGTCAAGTTCAATCAAATCTTTTGTTGTGTTTGATGTTAAACTCTGCACGGGTAAACCTTAGTGATATTGTTCTGCCCTCGTTGCTTCTCCAGGCAGCTAGGCAGGCAGATAACTCTTTTAGACACGAAGAAACATATGGATGTCCTTTTGTGGCCTTTTATTAGCATGTCACTCGTGGTCTAGACAGAGTAAAACTGAAATGAACAAAACAAATCTATTAAAACCATGCAAGTGGCGTTCACATATAAATCACATAAATCAAACAAACATCATAACAAAATAAACCAATTTACTTAAATGAACAGGTTGGCTAGCGTGCTAATGCTAACAGGCTACATGCTAATTGTGACATGCTAATGGTAACAGGCTACATGCTTATTGTGACATGCTAATGCTAAAAGGGTACATGCTAATTGTGACATGCTAATGCTAAAAGGGTACATGCTAATTGTGGCATGCCAATACCAACAATCTGACTAGTGTAAAAGTGACAAAGCTTTGTATGATCAAGACCAAAGCAGAATTTCTCGACCTGACTGTGAAGTCAAAAGCTCCTTAAAATAAACTTACAGGCTGTGCTCAGCATGGACAACAGAGGTCTTGACAGCAGGTGCTGCAGAAACAACTAACAAACAGGATCCTAGGGTGCCAACTCAATTATAACTTCCCACTTCCTGTTTCCTGTGATGTCACCGTCTAGCATAGGCTGAAACAGCTAAACATACAAGCAAAGGCTCCAAAAGATTGCAGGAGCCTTAACACTCCCCGCCTGACATTGACAATGTCACAACATTACACAACAATTCGCTCATCAGGCAGGAAAAGAACCATGTCTGTTATGGGCCTCAAGGAAATTTTGCAGGCACCGTCTTTGGGTACATTGACATCAGCCTTTCTGATCGCTCCATCTCTCCTGGAGTAGATTTTACTACTGCTCCTATTGGCCAGCAGTTTCTGTTCGCTTGTGCATCCCCTGGGAGAACCAAGTCAACTTCTTGAAGGTTTCTGCGCCATTTCCTGTGGTTCGGTACTGTTGGTAAGTATCTCATTCTCCCTTGATTCCAGAAGGCGTTCCCCAGAGTCTGAGCCTGTCCCCACTGTCGTCTGCAGTTACCCCTTTCTTCAAATTTACCCAATGGTAAGAGGGATGCTCCAAACCTTTCGATGGAGAAAGAAGCTGGTCTAAGGATATGTGGCGAGTCTGAATCCTTCGACACTGAAATTAGAGGCCGTGCATTCTTGATCATTGTAACTTCTGTCCTGAAGTTGATAAACGGTTCTTTGAGTTGTGATTGTTTCTTCAGTGTACAGCGTAGTGAGTTCAGTCGATTGGTTGCCAATGCCTTATTGTTAGGAAGGCAGTGTCTAGGTGAACGAAAAGGGAGTAAAGCAGCCCTGTTGTTCGCACCATTTTGATGAAGCGCTGATTCCGTGATGTCTAAGGTCACTTGGTTGTCACAGGAGAATACCAACTTCTCATTGTTCTTACTTTGTTCTAAAATTGATTTCCCCATCACATTGGTCTTCAATGCTTGTCTATTAATTTTGCTTTGTTGACCACCAAGCCAACACCGTTCTTTTACTTGAATATTGTTCCGACAAGGCAGGAAAGGACTTGAACAGCTATTCTCAAGGACATGTGTTCTGAAGGAACCCACTTCAATAGAGGCACGTGCTCCTCCTAAACAGACTTCTCCTACAATAACCCATCCCAATGTCAACTTCTGGGCAAAGGGGGCGCCAATGGATCCATTGAACTGCTGCTTTACTTTGTGTGCTTCAATGATGTCTCGACCAAGCAACAAAAGAATGTCTGCATTCAAATCGAGTTGTGGGATTTTATTTGCAATGCCCTTTAAATGTGTATGGGCCTGAGCAACATCAGGAGTTGGGATTTCAGATCTATTGTCGGGGAGTGTATTACACTCTATCAAAGTGGGCAGCTGCAGGCTGGACTGGCCATCTGCTGACTCAATAATGAAGTTTCTTGCTCTCCGGCCACACCTTTCAGACGATCCTGTACATGTCTTCAGTGTGTAAGGGGCTACATCATCTTGTGGAATGCCAAAGGCATCAAAAAAGGCAGATTTTGCCAGTGACCTATTGCTTTGGTCGTCCATAATGGCATAAGATTTAATCTTCTTTTCAGGCTTCCCTTCTGGATACACATTAACCAAACATATTTTAGAACAGGAACGGCCTTCTCTCCGGTCCCCACACACCTGGGTGCATGTGGACGTAGCATTGGTTGTCATCAAGTCCATATTTTCCTCCCCGCCATAACCTAAAGATGTGGTTGTATTTTCTTTTGCCCATGGTGCAGGGCCTGCGTGAAGAGCAGCAATATGCCTCTCACTGTTGCATTCTAAACACTTGACTTCTTCTGTACAGTTCTTAGCTTGGTGACTTGTTGACTCACAGCATCTGTAACAAATATTATGTTCTCTAAGCAGTGCCTTGCGGTCTTCCAGAGGTTTCTCCCTAAAGGCCCTGCACACTTTTAGTGAATGGGGCTTGTCATCATGGATCACACAGTTTTTAATTGAATTCATGGAAAGGGTGTTTGAGCTGCCCTTAAATATCGCTCTGTCCACCTCCGTTTTATGCACTGCAAAGGTAGTTTTAGCTCTTTCATGCCGCATTGCATGAGAGTCACCTCTGCTTTGGGCCGTAACTGGTGTTGAAATTAAGCTTGTCAGCCTGAAACTGGGATCACTTCTCATCTTTGCCTCCTGTCGGACAAAGTTGCAAAAAAAGGAAAACGGTGGAAAGCTGACATTATGTCTGTTCTTATATTTGGTCCCTTCTGACATCCATTTCTCTTGTAGGTTAAATGGAAGTTTGTCAACGACTGGGGCAACACCACGTGCAGTATCCAGGTACAGTAGACCTGGCAAGTGTCCATCACTTTTTGCAGAGTCCACCTCCATCAGCAGATCCCCAAGCTCTTGAAGTTTCTGTGACTCTCTGCTGGAGATTTTTGGAAAAAGTTCAAGTCTTTCCAAAAGAGATTTCTCTATAGCTTCGGGTGATCCAAAACATTCTTCTAATCTCTCCCAAACCATCTTCAGGCCTGCCTCTGGGTGGTTTATATGGACTGAACGGAGACGTTTAGCATGCTTAGAAGAATCCTCACCAAGCCATCGAGTGAGTAGGTCAAGCTCTTCACTGGGTTTTAAACTCAGTCCTTCAATGGTGTTCTTAAATGACCCCTTCCATGCCCAATAATCTTCTGGTTTATCTGTGAACTTTGATAACCCTTCTGTGATTAAGTCTCTCTTTGCAAGATATTTAGCAAGATTGGTAAGATTGTTATTCTCATTTGAAGATGAACAAACTTTAAGAGCTGTAACTGGTGCTGGTTGGTTTTCAGTAGAGATGGAATTTAGATGCACTGGTGTGTAAAAGGGATTGGTGGGGTGCTGTGGCACAACTGGCATGTGATCAGGCACCAGAGTATTGACCCAGTGGCTAACATCTGTCTGCGGAGTATAATTTAGGTTTGAGATAGAATCATCGGATATGTTCTCTTGGCGGTTTGTCGAGTTAACTTTCTGTCCCAAAAATGTAGATGGAAACTGCTTTTCACTCCTCAAATCTTCATCTGCTGCAGCAGCTTCGAAAACACTAGCTTCTGCTAGTGCGGCTTCTGCTTCTTTTTCTTCTTTAAGAGCATCTAGTGTAGCGCTCAGCTGTGTTTCTTCGACCTTCAACTTGGCTTGTTTCACTTTAAGTTCAATCTCTTTACGTGCAATGGCTGCTCTTGCACGGGCTGCTTCTGCTCGAGCACGTGCCTTGACAGCAGCCATGCTGACTGATGACTTGCTGGACTGAAACGATTTCAGTGAGGCACCAGAGCAAACAGACCTTATGTCCATTTCTTGATCACCCCCTTGTTGCATTATGGCTGTAAGCGATCTCTTAAGTTTATTCAACTGCTCTGTTTAATATCCATAGAGGAGCCTTTTTACTGTTCTGCCCTCGTTGCTTCTCCAGGCAGCTAGGCAGGCAGATAACTCTTTTAGACACGAAGAAACATATGGATGTCCTTTTGTGGTCTTTATTAGCATGTCACTCGTGGTCTAGACAGAGTAGAACTGAAATGAACAAAACAAATCTATTAAAACCATGCAAGTGGCGTTCACATATGAATCACATAAATCAAACAAACATCATAACAAAATAAACCAATTTACTTAAATGAACAGGTTGGCTAGCGTGCTAATGCTAACAGGCTACATGCTAATTGTGACATGCTAATGGTAACAGGCTACATGCTTATTGTGACATGCTAATGCTAAAAGGGTACATGCTAATTGTGACATGCTAATGCTAAAAGGGTACATGCTAATTGTGGCATGCCAATACCAACAATCTGACTAGTGTAAAAGTGACAAAGCTTTGTATGATCAAGACCAAAGCAGAATTTCTCGACCTGACTGTGAAGTCAAAAGCTCCTTAAAATAAACTTACAGGCTGTGCTCAGCATGGACAACAGAGGTCTTGACAGCAGGTGCTGCAGAAACAACTAACAAACAGGATCCTAGGGTGCCAACTCAATTATAACTTCCCACTTCCTGTTTCCTGTGATGTCACCGTCTAGCATAGGCTGAAACAGCTAAACATACAAGCAAAGGCTCCAAAAGATTGCAGGAGCCTTAACAGATATCCCCCAGATAATTCTCACATTTTCTCTCATCACCACTAGTCTGCAGCTGCTGTGTTAAAATCTTTCTTGGTGTCAGTGTGAGCAACCGGATCACTGCGAGAAGAACCCGCCTTCTTCCACTGAGACCACTGTGACTGGAACACAGTTCACCAACACACACTGAAGGACTTCTTTTGCACACAATGATCGGCTTCATCTCAACGCTGCTTTTACTCCACAGTAAGTACTTCTCTTTGTTTTCAACCACAAATTCACATGATTTGTTGAATCTGGACTTCATGAATGTTCCTGCTGTTGGTTTCAGGTTGGATCTCTGTGTCATCATCAGAGTTTGTCACTGTGGAGGTTCAGCCCAGTGATGAAGTCACATTGATGAGCTCTAACTTGAGCAGATTAGCTGTTCACATATGCTGGTTCAAACCGGTCAACAGACACAATACCAGCTGTATTTCATCCATCTTCAGCCCTGAGTCCAATGCTACTCTCTGGAAAAGGGAGGACCCCCCCCCCCCCGAGAGGTGAGACCTGCTGTTCATGATGTTTCTTGCTCCTGTTCTCTTAACTCCGTTTCATCTTCCACCCCCCTCTCCCTTGCCTGATGTGCTGGAAATGCGGGACACATGCGGGACGGACAGTCGTCCCATTGGTTTTTTTTTTTTTTTTTTTTAAATCCCTTCACGGAGTCTCTATTCGTCTGCGGGGCCGAATGTAACGTGGATTTACCGGTAGTACTGGAACCAGACCACACACACCGCCACAAATCAATTTTAGTTTGCAAAAATATTGATGAACAGAATATCAAATGCATCACAGGTGCGTCCACCTCCAAACACCTCCCAGCTTGAGGTGTGTTGGCTAAAACTATTCCACTTTTTCTAAATGGGATCGCCACTTGACTCATTCAGTTTCACACGTGACAGGAGCGTGTGCGCATGACAGGCGACAGAGAGCACGGCTGCAGCAGCAAAGAACAATGGGGAGTTTATATAAAAGTTAATGATAAGGTGGTGAGGTGCAAGTTGTGCGGCGAGGACTGTGCTTTTCTCAGACCCACGTCTTTTTCCAGGATGCAGGCTCACCCAGAAAAAAAAGAAGCAAGACGTGCTTCATCCTCATTCTCAGGATCAGGCTGGTACAAACATGTACGGTTGAATCCCAAAAGCTGCAGCCCCTTCAGGTGCAGAGTCGGGTAATGCATGCATGAACTGGGCCGATCCTGATTCCAGCTCTGTCCTTCCTGCGGCCAATCAGCATGCGCCTCATTTACATTACTTAAATGAACATTCATGTCAGTCAAAACCTCGTATGAACTATCACGAGAGAAAATGGTGGTATGAGCAAAGGGTCAGAATATGCACTTTGTTAGCGTTTGTTTTTCTAACAAGTTTTTAGATATTATTTTAAGACATTGTAAGGAGAGTGGACTGATTAAAAGACCAGGTGATTACTCCTCTTCTTCACACCCCAATTGCAGCCAATTATTTAAATGTTCTGACACAAAAATTAAAAAAAAAAAATCACCTGTGGAACAGACAAGAATGAACAAACCCAATGAATTTCATTGGATGGGGTTGCTAACGGCCCGTGCTGATAGACTGAATGATTATTACGTCCATCAAACTCGACTGCCTTCTGTCCCTGTCCCACCCTCTCTGTGCGCGCATGTGCGCACTTGCAGCTTGCCGTGAGCGTCTCACAGTGCAGACGAACATAGCAGCTCGCTGCTCTCATCTATGCCACTTTTTGGAAACGTGGTTCCTCTGCTGTTTACTGGGAAGCTTACAAGCTAGCCTCTTGGCTGTTCTCAGTTATCTTCGCCGACAACCATCGGCACACACGCTCCTGTGTTCTGGAGGCGTAGTTTCTGGGGGGATGTATTTTTTTAAAATGTAGCTTGCTGGAACCGTTTTTCCAGGATCCCCCTACCCTGCCTTTAACATCTTGTGGCAGTAAATCAATTAAAGGTGGCCTTAAAGACTGCCTTTTGAAAAAAAATCATGATCCTCCCTTCGGTTGCCGATAGATGATCCGATCAAAAATCACTCCATCCCTAGTGCAAGCCAGGAACTCATATTTTACATTTCAGCTTTTTTAAATCACTGACAACTACAAGAAGAAGACGAACAAAAACAAAGATAAACATGACAGTAGGGTCGAGTTTTAATTTGGTCACTGCCGCTTGTTGGGTGAGAAGCCCTCATGTCACATCCAGCACAGCCTGGATTGTGTTCACAACGCATTTATCCCTGCCCGAGAACAGGTGGCCTGGAACATGGACTACTCTGAACCTGGGCTGCCCAGGCCTGGCTTATTTGACCACAAATTTTGTCCATGTGAAAGCAAATGGTTGCCACTGACTGAGACCTGCTGGGCTCCTTTGTTTCTCCCAGCCAGAACAGGGTTCCTACAGCTTAAAGCAGAACTCAGTAACTTCAGCTCGGGGCTCCCCTAGTGGCATCTTTTCACTGTCGTGTTCAACCCCCCTTACACCCCCCACAGCACACAGACGGCTTCTCTAACTGTCTTTCTTCTATTTTGATCCCTGGATATATTTCTAAGCTTTTTCTAGCTTGTTGATGCTACTTTGCTGCGTTGGTAGCAGCACCTCGTCTCCCTCTGCTCAAAGCAAAGACCTGTCTCTTCTGAAACGGGACGTTTTACCCGCGATTTGCGGGTAAATATGCCGTGGATTATATTTTTCTCTGGTGTTGGCGAGTAGCAGGTAAGAATACGAACTTTTATTTACTTTTTGCGGACGTGACAAGTGATTATTGAGCCTGAAGCAGTGATGCTTCACCCGGCGCCCAGGCAGCGCAGCTACGTGAATCACTCTGGTCCAGCAAAGAGTTGGTTATGAGAGCCAGGAGCCGTGTTTAGGTGGTGTGAAGCTAAAGAAATGTTTTCTTTGAATTAGCGCTGGTAGTCTGGTTAAAATCAGAGCTGGAAGCAGCTCGGTAGATAGGGGACCTGAGTACCGTACAGCGGTTTCTGTTGTCGCAAGTTCTGCTCGGGTCGGCGCAGGAAAAGTTGTATTTAGCTGCTCGCAGGCCAGAGGCCCCGGCAGGAGGGGGGGGGACATTAAACTGCTCCGTAAACACTTTGTTTAGCCCCACAGGGATTCCGAAAAGCATTTATTGAGGTAAAAAAGTTACTGAGTTTCCCCTTTAAGGGAAGTTAAATTTAATACTTTTTAAGACTTTTTTAATGCCATTTGAAATTAAATTTAAGACCAACTTCACAATTAACACAGACTGGCGGGGCGGGGGGCACTACATCATTTACACAGGGTTAGGAACAATTTGACCCAAATGATTATATTAATATAAAACGTGACTTTTTGACCCAGTGAAAAACTTTAATTTGGAAAAACATTTCCCAAGTTGAAGACATGGAAAATACAGAGAAGGATGTACTTATCATGAATCCTCAGAAAAAAAAACAGTACAGGAAGAGAGGTATTCATTTCAAATAACTTCTGCTGCATTCATGAAGTGTTTTGTCGCAATCTAGCATCATAAAACACATTATAATCATTAGTGTTTACTCTTTTTTCATGTCTGTCTTGTCAGAACCGCTTGCAAACGAGTGAGCAATGTCAGAGTCTGGGAGCATTGCACAGAACAAGTCTTCAGCTCCTTTTTAAGTGTTTTCACAGAATAAGTGAATAAGAATGATTGGTGTTCAGAGACAACAGTACCGCTGTTTTCACAGACATGAAAACGGGTCAGGGTTGAAAAAGGTGAGAAGGATACAGCCTGTCTAGGGGGGTCGAGCGGTATGCTCCCCCGGATTTTTTTTTTTTTTTTTTTTGAAGCATTTCATATTTAAAAGCCTAATTTTGGTGCACATTGAGGGATCTCACAATGTTGCCTACTTCTAAGCCATGGAGGCTTCAGCTGTGTGCGTTCCCACAACATGCACAACGTTTTCCGCATAGTACACAACTGGAAAGGAGTGCGAGTCTTTCTATCTCCACCTTCTTGGCAGAGCTTTAAAACTTTGATATTTGTGTCTGAGTTTCAGGTAGTTGACGTGTTTTCTGAGCGCGTTCTGTCCTGCGGCGCGACTGCAGCGCGTCTGCTCGTGCCGCAGACACGTGTCACATCACAGAGAAACAGAGCTGAGCGCGACACAGAGCAGCGATGACATGCAGTCATGTAAACCACATATATAAGATTAGATTGTTTAGTCTATTAACGAAGAACTCAATCACTCACCCCCCAAAGTAGCTGCATCATGAACAACGTGCACCTGATTTTAGAGTCCCGTCTGCAACCGTCACTGTTTTGTTGGTTCTGCTATTGTGATTGCGCAATGTTACCACGGGTGTCATTTGGTAAATTATTAAAAATAAATAAATATTACTATTTCTTTCGAGATTTGAAACTACTTCCAATGATGAAAGCTTTCTAATCATGTGTTAAAATTTTTAAGACTTTAGAAATATGAATTTAAGACATTTTAATGCCAATCAAGGCCTTAATTTTAGATTTATGAATTCAATGCCTTTTAAGACTTTTCAGGATCCGCGGGAACCCTGCAGAAACTCCGGGTGGGACTGATGAATCATTGGCAGGTGAGGGAGGGAGGAGATGATGGTGGTGTGGTGCCAGGCCAATCAGACAGAAGGGGTGAACAGGAGGATTTGCTTGTAATAAAAAAAAATAGACAAGTGTGGTTAACAAACAGCATCACATTCTAAAAGCGAACGATCCAAAATAAAAGACATTTTAATTAAAGGTGTCATAACCTAGTGTTTTACATCCACAATCCTTCTTAAATTATCTTCAAATGCATTTTTAATTCTAGTTGGGTGGACGAAAATCTAATAAGTTCATTTTAACCTCTTTTTTATCCCCAACTTTTGTTTGTCGCAAGAACACGTACGAGAGTTAGACCTGTCTGTAAGCGCGTCACGACGCAAGCGTCAAAGCCAAAACAAAGTTTTATCAGGACAGAGCAGGTGAAGGAAATGATGTCCCAACAGAGAAAAACTTGATAAAAACATAACGGTACGGATGATAGAGAGGATCCGCGGAGTAAAAGGGCTGGACTCTGGTTCACTTCACGTCAGACGTCCGCTCCTTATATTCATCAAACAGTGTTAGCTTCTGTAGCTACATTAGCAACTTGTCCGCTCGTCAACCACTGTTTACTGGTCTCTGACACAAAAAATAATAAGTTACACAAGCAGTAACACTTACCGACTGCACATCCTCACTGATAAATATAATCCACTCCTCCCTTCTGTCCACTCAGGCCGACCACGTGCAGCTGTAAGGTGGACACGCTTCTGCGCAGGAGCCGGTGAAAAAGCAGAGCTCATAACTTTATTTCTGAACATCCGATCTTGGAAATTCCAAGTGTAGATGGTAGCTAGTGTCAAAAATATGAAGGCACGAGGGTTGGAAGCAGCTCTGGGGTCAGTGTATGTTTTGGTCATTGGATTTTCCATTCAGATATCAGTATCAAAAAACAAAAAACGAGTGTTTATTTGATTTTCGTTTCAAAATTAAAAAACAAAAAACGAAATATGAGACATGTTTTATTTTCAATGTTAAAATGAGATTAACAAAAAAATAAAAATGGTTTGATTTTGGTTTTACAGTTTGCAGAATGAAATTTAAAATCACGCAAGAACAAAAACAAAATACAACCCGTTTTTACCGTATTTTCTTACCGGAAGTAGAGGTTTATGCGGGCGAATCACCGGAGAGGCTACAGGAGGACTGAACAAGTTTGCTTCTAATCGCCAAGTTGTGGACGGCAGGGCAATACGATGGAACAATACGTTGTTTTCAGAAATAACAAGAGAGTGTCTTTACGAGAGGATGACATGACTGCTGAGAGACTGAGCCGTATATTTCAGGTAATAAATCTAATCACATACAAGTTGCAAAGTGTAGAATTTTTACCTTTCTACCCTCTGAGGCTAGCCGCTAGCCTGTTAATTTGTCTTAAGTTTAAGTTATAACAATTACTATCAAATATAAACATGTTGCACGTGCAAACACTCATTTTGGTAGGAGCTTAAGAAGTTTTTCTATTTTTTGTCAGGTCTCAACCCAGAGTCTCTACATAACCAACGACGCAAACGTCGCCTTGTTTCCTGGATCATCTGGGGTGTTTAGCTCACTGGACCTCTCTCCAGGAGAACACTATGAGGTTCATGGTGCAGATCAGGACGCCCCATCAGCTCCTAACACGGCCGAGCGTTTTTCTTTCACCCGAACATCTGCAAGCACTGCTAGTGCACAGCGGTCTTTCCCAGCCCTCCCCAGAGCTGTCTCCAAAGTATTTCAAAGGTAACTTTACCAGCAAGTACTTACCTTATATGACATATTATTATTAATATTAATTGTAATAATATCAGTCATTGTTGTCAGTATACATACAGTTACAATACCAATGTTACAGAAGTAATGCGTAATAGATTACAAAAAATGCCATTGTTTTTGCACATACCTTTCTCTCACACCGAGAACATTACATTTATATTATGAATACAATACAGAGCCAAGCAGCCTAATAGAAAGCAAAATTGCCCACGACCAAGGTGAATTCATTTTAGAACATTTTTAAGCTCTTGTATTACTTTTGAATTTATTAAAAAAAAAAAAAACTTAATATATTTATCCTTGTTATATTTTCAGTAATAAAGTTAATCATTTTTTGTAATAAAACATAGGAGTTTGTGTGCAATCAATTGATTATTGATTGGGATGCAGCTAACAATGAATTCACGTTGCAATGTAAGGGATTTTTTTTTAATCATCGCGCATCTCACCCTTCATGAAATAAGGCCCTTTGTAGCTGCATGTGATACATTGAAGGGTCTGCTACTGATGAGAGATAAACTAATGCAAGAAAAAGTTAAGTTTATCTGTGTAATTCAAAAGTAATATAGTAATTATGTAACACATTACATCTCTGAAACTGTACCCTGATATTGAGAGTAACAAATTACTTTTAAATAACAGCAATAAGTAATCCATAATGCAATACTCTTCAGAAGTAACTTGCACAATATTGGCAAAAATTTTACATTTGCCTCTGAAAGACCCCCCGAAATAAGACCTATTAAACAACAGACAATTTGAGACAAATGTCTCTGCAACTAACCTGTTGGGGGTTAGTTGCAGAGACATCTGAATGGAAAGTGACTCATTCCAGTGCTTTTAACACTTATGTGTTTAACCCTTGTTTTATTTTACTCTAGATCAGTGCATCTTGCTGAGTTTGTTGGGGGGAGATTGAGTCCCAGCAGAATGGTAGTGGTGCGCTCTTAGAGTGTGAGGCAAACCTTCAGGGGATCATTGGAAAAGTTCAAGATGCCATTGGAAATCATGACAACATGGTACTGACTGATGCACAGGGGAATGCAATCTTGGACTCAGAGGGAACAAGAGGTGGATAAGTGCAATTTTATTCTATATGCTTTTCAAATTGAAAATATTATGTGTTGTGGTGAATTGTGAACTTGCTAGTTTAGTAATGTTTCTTTGGTTAATGTTTTCATTTAAGGGTCACAATACTGGAAACAAAATGCACGAAAGATTCTTGTTGTTCCAGAACGGGATTTCCAGGAGTTACAAGGGACTAAACGGAGGCGGCGCAGGTATTCTTGATTATACTGTCTGTCTCCTTTTAGTTTAGACATGTGCATCTCTTGGTTAGCAAAATAAAAAAAAAGGTACATCACATTGCTTTCAACTTTCAACTCCAGTTACTTGAAAGCATGTTTTACAGTATGTTGCAATTTTTTAAAGTGATGCCGTGCAACTTTTGACCCAAATATTACTCGTTATAATATATTATATTACAATATCATAATATATTATATTATTTATATTATATATTATTATATGTGTAAGTAATAAAATGAGTTCTTGTAATATACAGCACTTACACATTTGGTCTCCGAGGGGGCCATTCTCAAAAACCAGACATTGTAACTTTGGAGGAGTGGATCCGTCTCTCATTGGATCATGTGACCTGGAGTGCTTTGCTTTATAGCTAGATGACAAATCAGCTTTCAAAGTGGTCTGCAAATATGATTCCAAAACACAGACTGTTTAATTTTGTGACAGTTGTGGTGCCTGTGGGAAGTTACAGGTTTAGAGTCCCTAATGGCCAAAAGTTACACGGTATAACTTTGATTTGTTGTTTAACATATACTGCATACTGTATATTAATTCCCACCACCCCTTCCAAAATCACTGAACCTAACCAGTAAAAAACAGTTTTGTTTTTGTCTTAAACAGCCAGAAAGATGAAGTTGCTCATGCATTGGAGAGGTCACAGAGAAAATAGAAGAGCTTGTCTTGGCATCACAAAGCACCAGATGTAACAGCAACAATGAGAGCTCACCAATCTAGCTGTCAGTCAGAAAGTTACCCTGAGTTCTTCCCAGCACAGACCATCAAGCAGGGTTCCCTGTGTTGTATGTATGAGTAAGTATGCAAAAAGCAGTTATATACTTTTAATCGATTTTATTCTGCGCCAGTGACATGGATACATTCATACATACATTTTACTTTATTTACCAACAACACTTTGTCTACTACAACCAAACATTACTTATGCTAATTATTTTGTTACAGTTTGGGTTATGTTCAAGGGAAAAAAAAAAAAGTACATGTAAATAACAAATGTGCCTTGTTGACATAAGGGTCTCATCTTTGTTTCTAGGGTTTTTTGAGGAACCAGTCTTTGCCCATTGTTGCCGAAGCATTGTTGGCTGCAAAACGTGTGTGGAGCAGTGGCTGGAGACTTATGCGCATTGTGCAAAATGTAGAGGAATCAGTGTTGGCAACAGTGTTGTTGAGGTTAATGGTCTGTCAGAGGTACTTTCTGTTCTGAAATCCCTTTTGAAGATGATTAGAATTTTGCACCTTTTCAGCCATGTACTGTATTTGATTTACTTTATTCAAACACAAATCATCAGTAGGTATGTTGGATTCATTATGTTCAGGCATTATTCATAAGCCTCATAGAAACTAAGGATGTTCAGATTTGACCTCTCGGATTGACATACTATTTGTTATAATTATAATTATACTTTTTTTTTTTTTTTTTTTATACATTAGGAATAGGTTATGAGGTAGAGCAATGCCTCTTTAAGGGTGCAAAGTCATTGTTGACTACTCTTAAAAAAGTTGAAATGTCTGGATATCTTTCTGCAAAGATTCTCAACTGGACTTTATCCTGTTCAGCTAAAATGGATCGTACCCAAAAGAGGATGTGTTGTAAGTGTTGATCCTAACTCCTTTGTAAAGGTCTGCTGCTCATGGGAATGAGGCAACATCTCCTGTGGTATCTTCTTTGGACATCCACTGCCAGCTAATCCATTTGGTACCCCTTTCCCTTTAAAATAAAGAACAAAATGTTGTTTAAGCATCCAAAATCTCCATTTAATTATTTTTTACAGCATTGGTTTACTTCACCTGAATTCGGTGAGCATTCCATGACTCCACCACCCTTTTAAGACCAATCTGGGACAGTTGGCCTGTCAGGTTTGAAACGCAGTACTTCACAAGGCTGTCATCCATGTTTAATTCCTCTTGGTCCACCATCTGAAAAAGGGCTGTCTTAACTGGATAGTTGACACGATTATTAACTTCAGGCCATAATCGTTCCACAATGGATTCTGTGTACAAAACGGATATTTTTCATTAGTAAATTCACTCTGAAAGGTAAATAAAATAAAATATGCATACAGATCTATCACATGATTAGAGTACAAGGATGATATGATGACAAGTGTGTATGTTTCAGTTTTAGTTCAGCATTTAAACTGCTTAAAACAAAACAGTTTCATATTCAATGACATGAACCTCGACAGTAGCAAAGGATAGAAAAGGTATGTCATTTGCACAGAAAATATGCAGTTGAATTGAATAACAGTAATGATCTGATGTAATGCAATGTGTTGCTTAATTTAAGAATTGTACCTTTGTGGATGATGTCTGTAAATAAGGTTGCCGTTCCTGATCATAGCGATGAGTTGACAGCAACTCCTGCATGAACAGTGTCAAATAGAACTCTGTGCCATGATCTACACGTACTTGGTCCCATATGCCATAAGTAAGGACTGCAGGTCTAATGGATGAAAAAACAAGTTTTGATTTGCAAAAAAAAACTTGTAAAGCAGAATTTCTAATCAGGTATATATATTTTACATGCCTGCAGCTTCTATTTTTATGCCAAAATGTAAAGGGTATTAATCTTAAGTTGTTTATCTCTGGTGTCAAATAAAAATCTAATCTTTTTGGTATTACCTAAACATCTTCATAATTGAGAGGTTGTTCTTAACAGGCATTGTAGAATGAGACACAACCTTCTTACTGAAACCATCTATGGCTACAACATGTGTAACTCCAAACATGGCTAGCTTTTCGTTTTGGTCCATATGAATCTTCTGGCCCATGTAGTCAGCTTGATAAGGTGTAGGGTTAAGATTACGGGCACCCTAAAAGAAAAATACAATGATTAAGTGCTTATCTCAAAGAAAAATAATCAAAGCTTTATTTATAAATTAGGGCTGTCAAAAAATTAATCCTAAATTAATCCTATTGTCAAACAAGAGATGCTCTTTTTAATTACTACTGCTATATGCAGAAAATACATTAACTTTTGTTTTACAACTTAAAGGCTAAAACCAAGCTACACATCCGGGAGTAGTGCAGGACTCAGACCCGAATTTCAGCTTCACATTAGGACAGTTGTGAAGTCAGCGTGTGAGGACGTATCAGCAACATTCTGGACTAAACTGCAGCTGTCTGAAGGACTATAGGGAGACATGTGAGGACAGAGTTTCAGTAGTTTAGTCTACTAAAGATAAATGCAGAATTCCTGGTGAGACACCTTTAACCCTAAATGTGTTCTAGAAGTGAAAAAAGCAATGTGATTAATCAGGATTAATTTTTTGACAGCCCTATTTTAAATGCTTTACATACCAAAGGTAACAAAATGCTGTACAGGTGAGTGAAAATAAAAATCAAACTCTCATAAATAATAATGATAATAAGAATAATGAAAGCAATAAAAAAAACAACAATAAAATATACCATACAGATTCTAGCTTAATGATGGTGCTCTCTAGAATCAAAAGAGTTTTTAAAAAGGATTTAAATTCATTCACGGTGCCAGCACACCTCACATTAAGAGGGAGATCTTTCCAGAGCTTGGGTAATAAATTTCAAGTTCAATGAAAGATGAACAACATAAAGTGCAAGACATAAACATACCTGACGCCTAGCTTCATGATAAGGCTGCTGAATAGTTCTGAGCAGTGCTCCTATACGCGTCTCAGCAGCATGCACTCCTTTTGTTGCAAGATACCCCTTCATCATCCTTCTTCCATATGTCGGCCCTGTCTAAATAAAAATGAGCTCAATTTTAAATTCCATTCATCACACTAGTTAATATTTTTCACTGATGTAATACTGGAGGAAATTTCCCACTTATCACATTTGGCTTAAACATTACTTTTTTAGTGCTAAAAACTGTGTACCTCAGTTATAGCTTTTGCCACCTCCATCTCCAGGTGTGTATCAGGCAGCCCCTTCAGACTTAAGCCATGGTGGGCACAAAATCTCCTCACATTTCTTGCGGAAAAACCTCGTGTCCCCCCACTTTGATGCGATATCCTGGCAGAAATTTCTTCAGATGACAGGCCTTGCTTTGCCATATCAAAAATAATCTCTGAGTGCGATTCCAGAGACATTTGTAACTTGGCGCTCGACTGTAACGACACTCAAACCTTTTGACTTCGTAAGTCCCTCCTCCTACATGCGACTCGCCCGCATAAACCTCTACTTCCGGTAAGAAAATACGGTAAAAACGGGTTGTATTTTGTTTTTGTTCTTGCGTGATTTTAAATTTCATTCTGCAAACTGTAAAACCAAAATCAAACCATTTTTATTTATTTGTTAATCTCATTTTAACATTGAAAATAAAACATGTCTCATATTTCGTTTTTTGCTTTTTAATTTTGAAACGAAAATCAAATAAACGCTCGTTTTTTGTTTTTTGATACTGATATCTGAATGGAAAATCCAATGACCAAAACATACACTGACCCTCTGGGTCTTCCCTGGAAAGCAGCAGCGAAAATCCCCCAAACGCAATATCTCGGCGAGAAACGCTTATACGGGCATTTTCAATACAGGGAGCCAGTTAACCATGCCTTTGCGCCTTGAATGAGGATGGATTCATATCTGGGGCTCAGACACTATGACAGGCATCCACAAAGCTGGGCCTCTGCTGGCTTTTGCCACAGCAGGAGACGCAGTGTGACTTGCAACACTCAGGCCGATCACGAGCAGCTGTAAGGCGGACAAGCTTCTGCGCAGGAGCCGGTGAAAAGCAGAGCTCATAACAAAGACGCTAGCTTAGCAGCTCGCTCGCAGCCTCTCTAGTTCACGTCATAACAGCTGGTCATAACTCCTCCGTGGCAGGTAATCAGCGGCTTTTAGGTGGCGCTAAAGAGGCTAGCTTAGCAGGCCGATGCGATTGACGTCAATGCCAGAGGCGGGTCCAAATCGCGTGCTGTGGAGTGCGCGCTCTTGTGGACGATTCTGGGATAGAGAGAGAGCTCAAGCTGAAAAACGAAGCCACTTTCACTTTCAGGAGTTTCTGGCACTTTTTTTCTCAATTCCTACCCCAATACACATGTTTTAACATGAAAAAGTGGGATTTCCAGGTGATGACTCCTTTAAATAGTCATTAATTATTTTTCAAACGCCAGGGAGCCACATCTGAAGGACAAAGGATCCCAGAGTTTCTGACTCCTGGTTTAGACCAAGCTGCAACCTCCGGCGAGAAAAGTGAAGCTACTTCCTGGTTGCCAGAAAATTGTATTTCACTCGTCATCTACTAGCGGCTGACTGCAAAACAGGGCAAATCCCTATAGACTCCCATGTTAAAAAGACCAACTTCACAGCAGAAATAAACATGTTTACAGCCTGGTTCAAAAATCATTTTAGGTTTAATAGGTCAATTTTACCTTCATGTCAACAGTAAAGGAGGTGATTTTTTTTATAACGCATCAGTTTAGATGTTATTTAATTTTGAAATTACACATAATTAGGGGCGTGTCCTTTTATTGACAGGCGGCAGACTGACTACTAGTCAGTTCCTTGTTTGCTCTTGTGATGGCCTCAGTCTATAGCACAATAGAACAATGTTGGTTTTTAGCTAGTTAATCACCTCACTCAGAAGACCCAGATGTGCTGATCTCCTCACAATAAGCAAGATGCATCAACCTCAGACTCCTTTCCCACTCATTTACCACTCAGTCTCACTTTTAACACACCCAACCCCACAAAACTCAGTACTGAGAACTTACCCCTAGTGAGGTTACGCTTGCAAAGCATTCACTCTGCTAAAGGCTGCACATGATCAGACAATACAGAGCATCAGAACCACGGCAAGTCCTTCCATCTCCACTATGATATGCATGAAACCTACAAGGAAGTAGTTATCCAATAACTACCAATAACCATGTAAGTTTTAAACTTACGAATGAAATAATCTGATTAGATTACTCATTTAATTCAGTCAGGAAAATATCCAAGGGTATTTGCTAGAGTTGTTGTAGCGGTTAGCATTAGCAGCAATGGGAACCATGACCTATGAAAAATGTTTCCAATACTATAACCAAAACAATTAAGCAGATTATTTTAACTTCTAATATCACTGCAGATGAAACGTGAGTGGTGGAGTGTAAATACATCTAAAACTGCTTCAACAAGCATGACAGATCAAAGATTACTCCTCCAGCTACTGTTAGCTGTGTCAAGTTCAATCAAATCTTTTGTTGTGTTTGATGTTAAACTCTGCACGGGTAAACCTTAGTGATATCCCCCAGATAATTCTCACATTTTCTCTCATCACCACTAGTCTGCACCTGCTGTGTTAAAATCTTTCTTGGTGTCAGTGTGAGCAACCGGATCACTGCGAGAAGAACCCACCTTCTTCCACTGAGACCACTGTGACTGGAACACAGTTCACCAACACACACTGAAGGACTTCTTTTGCACACAATGATCGTCTTCATCTCAACGCTGCTTTTACTCCACAGTAAGTACTTCTCTTTGTTTTCAACCACAAATTCACATGATTTGTTGAATCTGGACTTCATGAATGTTCCTGCTGTTGGTTTCAGGTTGGATCTCTGTGTCATCATCAGAGTTTGTCACTGTGGAGGTTCAGCCCGGTGATGAAGTCACATTGATGAGCTCTAACTTTAGCAGATTCGCTGTTCACATATGCTGGTTCAAACTGGTCAACAGACACAATACCAGCTGTATTTCATCCATCTTCAGCCCTGAGTCCAATGCTACACTATGTGATGGATGTAAAAACAGTAAATTTGTTATGACTTCCAACAAGACAAACATCTTTCTGACTATCAAACAAGTGAACATTTCTGACTCTGGACTGTATTTCTGTGGATATTATGAAAATGGGCTCCTTGTTCTTTTTGGTGTGACATCTTTACAAGTTAAAGGTAAGATTGACATCAATATTGTAGTTAGTGATAAATCAAGAGCTGATTTTAGTCCAGTGCTGCTGTATATATAATATATTATTTTCTCTCCTGTAGATATGATTGATGGATTATTCAATGTGCCGAGTGTGATCTTTGGCTGTCTGACCATTCTACTGCTAATGGTCGTCATCAGTCTGGTTATCAGAATCGGGAAGTTTCATACAGGTTGGTTTTTATTTAAACTACATTTAAAAAAAATCAATCAATAAATTAATTAGTACATAAAAAAACATAAGAATTTTTACTGTCATTTAGCTCAAACTGAGAGACCAAATCCACATCCCAGTCAGGTAAGGAAATTCTGATTGGTAAATATATTATATATACAGTCGTCCTCAAAATTATTCTTACCTGAAAATAAAAATTAATAAATTCACAATAATAATTCGTATAACACGAAACTTTACAAAATAACCTTGCTCATAACAGGTCATCAGGTGCAGAAGTCTTTTGAACAGTACAGAAAACACTTGATTGCCCCAAAAACAATTTTTTAAAAATTGTGTTTTAATTTTTTTTTTTTTTCATAAACAAACTGAACACATTAGAAACTAAAAAAGCTCTTGGAGAGTGTAGACCTCTGCCAAGCAGCTCATGTCCCCCTCATATTGTGATCCACACCTAAACTTTTATTGCCACGTGTCTTTTAATAAATTTTTTCTGTTTATAAAGTTTAAACTGGAAAGTTCACAGTTCATAATGTACCTGGTACGTTTTTGAACTCATTGAGATCCTTTCTTGTAATTTTATACCAAACACTCGGGTATAAAATTTGCACATAACATTTGTGTCATGTTATGTGCAAAGATTCCAAAATTTGTCCGATCTCACAATGATAAATAATCCTTCAAAACATGCCTGGATCCAGAAGGTGATCCGGATCACCACCAAAATTTAATGGGTCTGTCCTTGGGCTGAGGCACACGGATGGTGAAGATTTTAGGTCTGTCCATCCAGAACTTTTTCCATAAAGTTGTTACAAACAAAAACACACAAACAGTGGCCACAGAAATCAGATGTAGAAATTCCTTGTGTTCATAGGATCACAGGAGCACTCAGACTGTTACTTTTGATGGTTTTGCAACAACTTAACATTTCAAGAGATACAAGTGGAAAAACGAAACAAATTTGTAGAAATCAGGAGATTTGAAATCTTCACAAAATTTCACCAGACAAAATATGAGTAACAAAGAAATAACAATTTATAACCAAGTAAGTGGAAATCTAGCCTCATGGCGAAGGAGTGTCCAGGTCTTGAAGAAAACTGATGTTTTGTATTTGAATTTGTATGTTAAAAAAAAAAAAGAATCTGTAAGTCACATATTCCCTAGGTATTAACTTAAATATCAGTTAACGCCATCCTGTTATTGTAGGTGTATTATCAATTACATTTGAAGTAATCTTTTTTTTTCAGCTTGGACTTTATTTCTAGAAGGATACGTGCTTTTACTCCTGGTAAAGTTTCTGCATCACTTTGAGTCCTTCGGAAGATATTACGCTGACTCGCCCTTCAGTGTTCCTCCAGTAAAATGGGAGAAACGGTGCAGCCGCTAAATAAGACATTATCTGCAGCAAAACTCCTTGATTTTTGCCAAAACTTCGAGTAGAATGAACAAACAAAGGAGTGCTATTGACCCGTGAGTTCAGATTTAGCTTTCTGTTAGTTATCACTTATCAGGGTGTTTTACACACTTTTCAGGGCCGCGGGTTTATGATTTATGAACAACTCGCTACCAGGACAACAAAAACACAATTTGCAAAACTCTGAACTGACGGGACAATAGTACTAATTCATTTGTTCATTCTAGATAAAGCTTTGATAACATCAAGGAGTTTTACGGCAGATAATGTCTTATCTAGTGGCTGCCCCATATCTCCCATTTTACTGGATATACACCGAGGGGCGACCAGTGAATAAATGCACATTTATACTCCTAGAAATGAGGTCCAGGTTGAAAAAAAAAGAAACTTGTCCTTTAAGGAGGCTCAACAAAACTTTGTTTTATTTTTTGTTTGGTTTTAATATTATTGTTAAACCACAATTCAAAATAAAAGTAATGATTTTCATGAATTTTTTTTATGTATTACGTTTTTTAATTTCAACATATTTCTGTGACGGCAGATTTTTTTTCTTATTTAATTAGATGAAATGAATAATTTTGAGAACTACTGTAACTTTATTTATTTACTATGCTTTATTAGTGATTGTAACTATGTTAATTTCCAGAACCAGGACTCTGATGCCCTGAACTACGCAGCGCTGAGTTTCCCTCTCAAGCGAAGAGGACCAGAACGTCCAGGTGGGGAGACTCATGGTGTATGATCCGTGAAGATAGACCCACTAACCAGTTCAGAAGGAAAACAACCCTTTATCATGCTTATCTTTTTTTTTCATCATAAAATCTATGCCAGGGCTATTCGGTTCTGTCCTATGAGGCCCGCAATCCTGCAAGTTTTCAATGTCTCCCTGCTCCAACAGACTTGACTTAAATAGATCCACTAGCCTATCAAGCTCTGCACAATGACCCATTAACTTGAGTGAAGTATGTCTGAGCAGAGAGACATTAAAAACCTGCAGGACTGAGTAGCCGTGGTCTATGCTGTAAAATTTCTCCTGTATGTGTAAGCAAAATGTAAAAGAAGCTGTTAACAATCTGATCTGATGGTGTCCAAAGAAACCACATGTTTAATAAATAAACTGAGAAGATGAACATGAGAAGAAAGATGCATCAACGACGTACCTATCTTCAGATCTTTGGCTGCAAAATACCAAGTAACCACCCAATGTATGCAAAAGGTTCCTCTTCACACCTTAGCCACACTCAGATTTTCCACTGTGGTTTCAGCAGACAGTAAATGAAACCCAACCACAGCGAGACTGCTAGCTGTCTGCAGAATAACCACAAGACAAGAATATGAAAATAACTTCAACAGATTATCTATCTCTGATCTGTAGGGTAAAATGTAGTTGAATTCATCAGTTACAATTCTTATTAATATGTTTTTACCAGCAATATGAGGGCGAAGTTACAGTATAGTCTGATGTTCAGACATGTGTTGAATGGGACTTTTTTATATTCATTTTATACTTTTTGGACTTTCCATATTTTGGATGGAATGAACACAAATCACTGAGCCAGGCAGGTGCTCATCTTTCTTTAAACAGGAAGAAAGGAGTGTGTGTGTTTGTGGGGGAGATTTACTAAGCATGAAATATTAAAAGATTAAAGAAGGAAGAAAGTAATCTTACATGGTGTCTCATATACAGTAAAGCCAGGACACGCTGAAGGCAGTAAAGAGGCTTTATGATGGCCATGAAGTGGTCTTTATCCTAAGACCCACTTATTTTTGTTTATCTGCTTGTGATATTATGCATTGTGAGTTTACTTGCTGTATTTTTTGCTATTTTAAATAAAGACATTTATGATTATTTTCTAATCGAATTTTGATAGATGATGGTGAGTCCCAACCTATCCTTGCTGAGAAAAAAAAATAATTGAAGGATGCTCTTTTTATACAATATCTTGGCACCCTTACCTGTCACCAATTATTTGGTGTTTATTGAACAATGGGACCTGTATGTTTTTAAAGATTTTCTGTCTTTCTTTGCATCTGCCAGATTTCCTGCACCTGTATGGGATTAGATTTGTGCCTAAAAAGTAAAGAAAAATACTTAAAAGATAAAACAAAAATTAAGAAATTGAGAGAAAAAACATTAGTAACAAAAGAAAAAGTGTTTAAAAAAATTACTATTTATATGACACGTTATGTGGGCATCACACAGACTTACTGCACACTAGGTTGTTAAAGCCAGAGTTGGTAATCTGGCTCGGAAACACTTTTTGTTATACTGGGTGAAATGGTCCTATAGTGTTGAATTAACTCTTTCCATAGTGTTGAAATTTCAGAGTAAAATTAACTCATAATTGAGTTAAAATTTAAGACTGGCTTACACTGTACAGTATGAATAGAACTTAACACTGTAGATTAATAACACTGGACAGAATTAATATGATTCCTAGCAGTGTTAGAGTTACTCTATTATGGTGATAAATATACGCAAATGTAAATACTTGCACCTGTATTGAGTTAATGGAGGTGTACAGTGTAAGTGCACAACTAAGTACTGAATTAGACCTTTATACCTTGGTGGCCCAAATTTAACATGGGCGTTATGGGGACACTGTCCGGATTGCACCACGGTGTCCTTGCAGTGGGACATTTCCCATTAACCCCATTAAGACATGGAGGAACATATGGGACATCAGGGTCGGCGAGTGCTGTACCCGATTTCACCATTTGGGGCGCCCACGCTCCACCGCGCTGCGATGATGCCAAACAGGTCCAAATGGGACATAAAGCCCAAATGCATGCGAATTTCCCCTGACAAGTTTATAAATTCATATTAAATCATTCCTCAAGCACATAAACACAGAAATCACCTGTAATACTCAGTTCGATGTCCCGATCGCATGCATCCTACTCTGGTGTTGATATGTGGCTGCTGAACCGAGTTAATTCTGGCAAGGACTTGGAAGCTTGCGCTTTGGAGAGCTTGTACAGAATGAAGGGGTGATTAAATGCTATTAGTTTCATTCCATTGCACCACACGGTTGCAAAGATATGGTCATCAAAAGGGGTGGGACATTTAATATGTACCTAAATGTCCCGTTTTCAATACTTTGGTAAATTTCTGTCAGCAAAGGACATTTGTCACACATTTGAATGGAAGGAAGGTGAAGGTCAAATGTCCCAACCCGTACCCAGGCTTGGTTCATCTTTTGTGGGTGATGCTGGGACAATCCAGACCCCTCCCATCCAGGGACATTTGGGACACTGAAAGTGTCCCTCCCCCCATTAAAGTGTCCCCAAATGTCCCATTTCAATACTTTGAAAAATTTCGGTCAGCAAGGGACATTTGTCACACAGTTGAATGGAAGGAAGGTGAAGGTCAAATGTCCCAACCCGTACCCAGGCTTGGTTCATCTGTTGTGGGTAATGCTGGGACAATCCAGACCCCTCCCATCCAGGGACAATTGGGACAATTAAAGTGTCCCCAAATGTCCCATTTCAATACTTTGAAAAATTTCGGTCAGCAAGGGACATTTGTCACACAGTTGAATGGAAGGAAGGTGAAGGTCAAATGTCCCCACAAGTACCCAGGCTTGGTTCATCTGTTGTGGGTAATGCTGTGACAATCAAGACCCCTTCCATGCAGGGACTTTTGGGACACTTAGGGCCCGATTTACGAAAGGTTTGCGCTTGTTAAAACAGGCGCTATCTTCATTACGTACGCAATAATCCGCCAGAGCTGATTTACAAAGCAGGGCAAAAGGAGGTTTGCGCCTGTCAAGGGGCAAAATAGCGCCGCTGTCCATTTTGCGCATCTGCTGCAGATGAATATTCAAACTGGGCGTTTCTGCCAGAAGGCGCAAAATATTGGGAGGAGACTATGCAAAACCTCAGTTTAACTCGCGCAATGTGATCTATCAACCGTTCAACGGAAAGCGGGGGCAAAAGATTGCGTGTAATTTGGCACGTCTGAAAAGCAGGTATAACTGGCAGCTTTACGCACTGATGGCTGAAAGAATGCTGCACACAGGACTGCAGACATCGGGTCAGAATCATTTTTCATAATGTGTTCAGGCGACACGTCAAGTTTTCATTATTTAATTAAATAACAATCAACATCACTGTTAAACACGGTTATTCTAGACACGAACCAGAACATCTGCAGCTGCAGCATCATGGTAGTTAAAGCTGACATTAATTATGTATTTTTATTTTCTTTTACTTTTTGCCAATGGCATATTTTTCAATTAAAATCATCTCCTGCTCCTCCACACGCAGCGACTGCTGCTGTGTTCTGAGGTTGCTGTCCTGCGTGAAGTTGGCCCCCACCCCACAAAAAACTCAGTGAAAATAACCAGTAACGTCGCACAAACTAATGATACTATTTTTTTACTGAGTTTTGCATGGGGTGGGGGGCAATTACGCAGGTCCAGCGCCTGGCATTGTGCCAAAGAGCGCGCAGTCTGTGCGTAATATCAGATCATCTTCAACAGCGTGTCCTTATCCATGTCCTTAAACTGGCCTCTTCTTACGATCCACAGGGAAACCTGCTGCATTATTTTTATTTATAGTTATTATGAAGAGTTCATTTGCAAAAACAGACAAACGCCACTGTGGAAAAACGGAGTTAACTGCTTTTGTTGCTGTTGGGTACAAACGTCCTATCTCCATTTTACATCATTAAAACTCTCTACTTCACGTGAGCTTGATTTTCTGAAAATATTCAAAAAGTAAATGAAGAGTTTATTTGCAAAAGCAGTTAACTCCGTTTTTTCTAAATGGCGTTTGTCTTTTTTTTTGCAAATGAACTCTTCATATTTATCTTATATTCTGTTTTTTATTTGCCTCATTATATCTCTGAAACTAACATCTCTCTATCAGGATGAATTTCATTTTGCGTTTACCACATGCTCTTCTGAACTTTCCGTGGCGCAGGGAGAGCGCACGCTAAATCCTCATTTAAATCCTGCTGTTTGCGCCTGTTACAGATTGCGCGTGTAATCTTTGTAGATCACCCGCAAACGCTAAAATGACAGCGCACGCTATTTTTTTTGCGAGGCAAAGACATTAGACCCGCAATTTGGAGTCTTTGTAAATCAGGCCCTTAAAGTGTTCCCATATGTCCAGGGACATTTGGGATACTTAAAGTGTTCCCAAATGTCCCATTTCTATACTTTGATAAATTTCGGTCAGCCAGGGACATTTGTCACACATTTGAATGGAAGGAAGGTGAAGGTCAAATGTCCCCACCAGTACCCAGGCTTGGTTCATCTGTTGTGGGTAATGCTGGGACAATCCAGACCCCTCCCATCCAGGGACAATAGGGACACTTCAAGTGTTCCCAAATGTCCCATTTCTATACTTTGATAAATTTCGGTCAGCCAGGGACATTTGTCACACATTTGAATGGAAGGAAGGTGAAGGTCAAATGTCCCCACCAGTACCCAGGCTTGGTTCATCTGTTGTGGGTAATGCTGGGACAATCCAGACCCCTCCCATCCAGGGACAAATGGGAACACTTAAAGTGTTCCCAAATGTCCCATTTCTACCTAGGGACATTTGGGATACTTAAAGTGTTCCCAAATGTCCCATTTCTGGACATCCAGGAACATTTGGGATACTTAAAGTGTTCCCTTTTGTCCCATCCAGAGACATTTGGGAACACTAAGTATCCCAAATGTCCCTAGTGTAGATATGGGACATTTGGGAACACTTTAAGTATCCCAAATGTCCCTGGATTTCCAGAAATGGGACATTTGGGAACACTTTAAGTATCCCAAATGTCCCCGGATAGAAATGGGACATTTGAGATACCTAAAGTGTTCCCATATGTCCAGGGACCATTGGGAACACTTTAAGTGTTCCAAATGTCCTTGGATAGAAATGGGACATTTGGGAACAATATCATTTCTCATGGATGTTAACTTCTGAAGGGTTCCTGAAGCCTCACGCGCGCACGTGAACTGGGGAGGTGCGTGCATGAGTCCCTGTGCACATGCACGCACCTTGGGGACACATGCACAGTACAATGAAGGCTTATGGTGCATGAGTCCCTGTGCACGTGCACGTGTACCTGTTGCGCGTGCACGTCTATAGAGTGCTGTGGGTACATAAATTAATGGGACATTTGTCACACATCAATTGTTCCCAAATGTCCCAGTGGCTAACCCTAACCCTATCCCTAATGACCAACTTTTTCCACTATTTTTGGGGGACACAGGGACATCCTATCGAGATGGGACCAAGATGTATCTGCCCCGTTTGAGCCTGCGAAAAACATATCTAGAAATCCTGCCTCCTCAGCAAGTAGAAAAAAAAATAGGTTTTCCTTGTCCAACCCTACAAAGGGGTGTAAGGACCTACAACCCCAAGAAGATGTGTGCAACCAGGATGAGGACCAACCAATTAACTCCGTTAAAGGGTTTATCTGAGATTTGACAATGGGGGCCAAAGCCACGCCCCCCCACCACCTCACAGTCCAAATCTCATGTCTGTAACTACTTCCTGTGGGCAGTTATGATCGTTTGACATGTTAAAAATTTATGGACAAAAATCCATTGTTCCCAATTGTCCCCAGGGACATTTGGGAACAATCTCACCCTTTTTGATCAGAATTGACACTTCCCGTGCACGGATCTTCACCAAAATCGAACCGGTTCATCCCGGGAAAACGCCGTGCTAGCTAGCCTTGTCGTTTTCATGGAAAATCGAGGAATTCTATCCAAAAAGAGGGTGGATAGACCCTAATGTCCCAGAGGGACATTTGGGAACAATCTCACCCTTTTTGATCAGAATTGACACTTCCCCTGCACGGATCTTCCCGAAAATCGAACCAGCTCATCCCAAGAGAAAGCCGTACAAGCTAGTGTTGTTGTTTTTATGGAAAATCAAGGAATTCTGTCCATAAAAAGGGTGGATAGACCCTAATGTCCCTGAGGGACATTTGGGAATATTTGATTTCCCGCCAAAACTGTTCATTTCCCGCCCAAGAATGAGTACTTGACCATCTGGCATCTCAATGTGATCTGTACCAATTGTCCCTGAAGGACATTTGGGAACAATGTCATTTTCATGAGGAAAAATGAACTCCTGACTGTCCTGACGGGTTCACGCGCACGTGCACGTGCGCACGTGGACTGGGGAGGTGCGTGCATGAGTCCCTGTGCACGTGCACGCACCTGGGGGACATGTGCTCAATTGCAAATTGTTCTGCACGTGCACGAACCACAGTGCGCGCGCACGCGCATCAGATGCACGTGCACGTGCATCAGATGCGCGTGCACGTCTCTTTTGCTCAAGCACGCGCAGAAAGACAAACACGGGTTAGAGCAGGTTCTAACCCCATGGGACATTTGGCACAGATTATAATGGGGACATCTGGGAATTTTGGGGACATTTGGGAACATTTTGAATGGGACATTTGTCGCAAAAAAATGTGCCCAAATGTCTCAGATGGTCCTTAGTGTCCCCATTTTAATGTGTGCCAAATGTCCCATTTGGTTAGAATCTTTATTGACCTTATCTCGCACGTGCACGAGCCTGGATTAGCATGCACGCGCGCAGGGGACCGTGCACGCGCATTAGGGACACACATGCACACCCACAAGTACGTGCACGCACCCCAGAGCATCAAATGGCAATGGGTCAACCCCAGGAGCTCGTGCACGCTCAAAATGCTCGTGCACGCGCACCAGTTCACGTGCACGCACCCGTATGAGCGTGCACGCGCATTGGAGACACACATGCACACCCACAAGTACGTGCACAGACCCCAGAGATCAAATGACAATGGGTCAACCCCAGGAGCTCGTGCACGCTCAAAATGCAAAAACATTTTAATTTTTTTAAGGTTCACGAAATCTTCGAATGTGTTGGGTCTGGGGACATTAGAGTGCACGAGGGACATTTCTCACACATTGAATGGAACAGGTGCCATTAGACCACCTGAACTTTTCATTGAGTGTGCACATGCGTGAAGTCGTGCACGTGCGTGCACGCGCATGCACGAGGCCCGTCTCAGCATATGCAATAATGTGCACGAGCAAAAAACACTTGTTCACATGAAAAACACAACATTTTAATTTTTTAAGGTTCACGAAATCTTCGAATGTGTTGGGTCTGGGGACATTAGAGTGCACGAGGGACATTTCTCACACATTGAATGGAACAGGTGCCATTAGACCACCCGAACTTTGCATGTGATCGCTGCATGACCCACCCATGACAAGTTGTCTCAGCCAATCAGAGTTCAGTTTCTTTTCTGTTGAAACCAAGGGGCAAACTCCGCCTCAGAACAGTGAAGCTCGCTTGCTTGTTGCAAATAGTGTAATCCTCCCTTCATCCGCTAGGGGCTGGCTCCAAGAGCGAGCAAATCCCCATAGACTCCCATGTTAAAAACGCCAACTTCACAGCAGAAATAAACAGGTTTACAGCCTGGTTCAAAAAATCATTTTAGGTTTATTAGGTCAAGTTTACCTTCATGTCAACTGTGAGGGGGTGAATTTTTTTATAACTCATTCGTTTAGATGTTATTTATTCTTCAAATTACACATAATTAAGGGCGTGTCCTTATGACAGACCGGAAGCTCCGCCTGCCGACCGGAGGCTCCTAGTTAGCTCCTTCTTTGCTCTTAATAAGGTCTCAGTTTGTTACAGAGTCGCACAACGGCGGTGTTTAGTCAGCGAATTGCAAGTCTAAGCATGTCTTACCTTAACCATGCCGCTTAGGGGGCTTATCTTTGTTAGCTCCTCTTAGTTTCGTGTTAGCTCAGTTAGCGTTTAGCCCACAGTTCGTCAGCTGTCAATCATTTGCCCCGCGGCCGCGCTGTGCCCATTTTAGGATTTTCCTGGAGTGACGACGTACGTGACACGGCAAGATGGCGACGGTAAGACACGCCCAACTGGCTTCACATTTCTCTATTCAGAAGAGACCGGAAGCTACGTCCAGTAATTATATACAGTCTATGGTTGAAACCAGTTTTGCTCATTCGGCCTGCATCCTCTGGCAAGGTAAGACCTAATTGTCCTGTCTTTTTTTAATTAGTGATGTTTATGAAATTTTAACAGTGTTTAATGTGATAAACAAATGTTATTGAAAGAGAATGTAATTTAATGCTTTACATTGATGTTCAGACAGTTAAAAATTTTAGAGAATGAGATTTTTTGACAACAATTTCCCACTGTTTAACCCTTCTTACAATGGACTTGGAAAACGACTTTTGCATGCAGTTATGATTAAAAATGCACAATTTTACATTATTTCACGAATTTTAAAAGGGAAAAAATAGGGACATATGGGGCAAATGCATGGAAATGAATGTCCCTCTGGTTGAACTTTTTAAAAACACACACATACACGCACAGGCACACATACACACACATGCATACACACACACATACACACATGTGCGTATGTGTGTGTGTGGGTGTATGTGTGTGCGTGTGTTTGTGTGTGTGTGTGTACACACATGCAAAGACATGCAAAAAAATTTTTTTCTGATTTCTTTTTTTACCATTACAGATGACTCTTCCAAAGAAAATCAATGAGTGCCCCATATGCAAGAAAAATTATATAGCTATGTCGAGCCACCTTAATCGGGCGCACGGCGTATCCAATGGAAAGGAGCGTCAAATATTGCTTAACCTGGCATCAGGGAGGGTTAACATCAGGAAGGTTAAGTGCCCAATCTCTGGGTGCCCCTATAATAATTTAAGGCTTGATAAGCATTTATTACAGGGGCACCCAGAGATTGGGGTAGAGGTGCGTAAAGAAAAGCTTTTTCGCTTGAAGATGGAGGTGTCCATCAACCTCCTTAAAGAATCGAGGAAATCAAACCCGGCCCCACCCATGACTTCCTCCCTCGACCTGGACCCAGAGGAGGAGGAGGTCCAGGATGACGTTCAGGGCATCGGGGCTGAGGAGGCAGAGGTCGTGGGGTGCAGAGGATGCGCCTCCCTGGAAAAGAAGCTGGAGGAGATGTCCAGCGACCTCCTCCAGCTCCGGACCAGGTATCGGCGGCTTCATCGGCACCTGAAGAAGATGAAGGGAAAATCTGTGAGTTCATCATTAGGCATAACTAAGAACAAAACATATTATTCAAAACCAATTGAGATATGCTATTTTTTCTCTTTAACAGTTGGCTTCAAAACGTCGTCCACAAACCACCAGACCGCTTACATCAACCCCTTCCAGTAGTGATGGGAAGACCGATTCTTTTGGCTGACTCGGATCTTCCACTCTCGAACAGTAAAAAGAACGAATCTTGAACGAGTCATTTCGTTCATTTTTACAGCAGGTGGTGCTGTAGCCCTGAGTGAGCTCCAAGTCATTGCTCGTATCTCACAACATGACCGAATCACTCAGTTCACTCTGTTGCCCGGCAACGTCGTCACTCGCAGCACACAAACTAAATAACTGGTGCAGTGGAAGCTCACAATATGTGTAGCAGCCGGACTCAAGCCAAGGATGAACCACTCACCTCCTCCCTCCTGGCTCAGCTGCACATAGGACCACACAGTGATAGTGTCAGCTCACGAATCACCTCCTCCCTCCCAGGCTCCGGCTCACAAGTAATCACCTGACTCGGGCTCGAGTCAGTTTCAATACGCCCCCACCCCCTCCTTTCTCCTTCTCGGTGAAAACCCAGAAAAGCAGATACACGCCTCAGTAAAGTCATTCGTGTTCTGTTTCCTCCCTGATATTATTGTTTACAACAGCGCGACAGTGACCAGGCAGCTGTCACATGACAAATGAACAAGGACTCAGGAGTCCGACCCGCCACCGCCAGTGTACTGCTGCCACAGTCTGAGCCGTGAACGATGACCGACGTACTGGTTGAACGAGAACGAGAAGGACGTACTGGTTGTTACACAGCCTGATCCGTGAACGAAGACCAATGAACAGTAACCGAGAAGGACGTACTGGTCTGAGCCGTGAACGAAGACCGACATACTGGTTGAACGAGAACGAGAAGGACGTACTGGTTGTTACACAGCCTGAGTCGTGAACGAAGAGCAATGAACAATAACCAAGAAGGACGTACTGGTCTGAGCCATGAACGGAGACCAATGAACGGTAACCGAGAAGGACGTACTGGTCTGAGCTGTGAACGGAGAACGAGAAAGACCCGTTCAGCCCGAGCTGCTGCTGTCACATGACAGCTGGGAGAAGGGGAAGCGTGAATTTAAAACAAATGTAGACAATTAGCAAAACAATAAAACAAAAGTAATAAAGTTAATGAGATGTTTACGTGGACATTTATTATGTCCAAAATGTATTATTATTATTATCATCATTATTATCATTACTATTATTATTATTATTATTTTATTTTTTAAATAGCAAAAAAACACAATCAATGTGTTATATACATTAAAACATTTATTAACAAACACACTTACGCATCAGAACAGTCACACTATGCACATCTACAAGCCCACTAATCATTTTGATTTCATGATTAATGTATATGTCAGATGTGACAACGGACAAATGAATGAACATAAGATATCAGACATGATTCCTTGTTGGTCTCCTCTCCACAGCCCCGTAACCGTAACGCAGCCCTCACGTGACAAATGGACAAAAGAAAGATCTACTGATCCGTATGAAAGATCATGAACGAACTAAAGTGCTTGCTCCTCCTCACCACACAGCCTGAGCAGCCTGACTGTCAGAAAAGAACGATACCTGTGGACCGACACAGTTGGTTGAGCCATGAACTAATCATTTCTGTTTCCTGTCGTCCTGCTGGCTGGCTGAGCTTACAGCTGCTGCCCGGTTGGCGAGAGAGCGCAGTGCATGAAAATGAACGAATCGCTCTTTGAGAGGACTCATTACTCCCGAGTCATATAAAAGATTAGTTCATATTGAACGAATCGTTCGTGAACGACACATCACTACCTTCCATTCCCCAGTCTTCCAGACCCTCCACCTCTCTACTCGCTCCATCCGTCGAAGATTCTTCAGAATCATCTGTCGACGTTTTCCAGAAGCCAAACTCCCCTTCATCTTCTGGGTCCTCCACACCTCCACGCCTCACTTTTTCCGGCTCCCTGCAGGACGAAGCCCTCATTTCTACCATTAGTCCTGTTCAACCTCTTCCCGATCCCCAGCCATCAACCTCCTACACCCATCCCCTGCCGTCCACCCCGCCGTCCACCCAGCCACCCACCCAACTGTACACCCACCCCCACCTGTCCACCCATCCCCTGCCGTCCACCCAGCCGTCCACCCAGCCACCCACCCAGCTGTACACCCACCCCCACCTGTCCACCCATCCCCTGCCGTCCACCCAGCCACCCACCCAGCTGTACACCCACCCCCACCTGTCCACCCATCCCCTGCCGTCCACCCAGCCACCCACCCAGCTGTACACCCACCCCCACCTGTCCACCCATCCCCTGCCGTCCACCCAGCCCCCCCCCCCCCCCCCCCCCCCCCCGTCCACCCACCACCCACCCAGCCGTCCACCCATCCCCAGCCTTTACCATCTTCCCCAGATCCCCAGCCCTCCACATCTAAAAAGGCCCCGATCAAAAGAAAGAGAGACAGAAACATGAGGGAGAAGGGGACCCCCCAGAAAGCAAGTCTCTGGTGCTCCCCAAGAGTATTGGTAAGAACTGAATTAAATAAGAGCAAGTAAGTTCTCCGTGCTAATAAATGAAATTTTTTTTTTTTATTTTTGTATTAAAGAAAGCTATATCCACGAGTACAAGACCTTCCTGGAGGGCACTTGCCCCACCCAAAAGCACTTGGCCAATGCCTTGTCCAAGGTGGGGAGGACAAGGGTCTTCATATTTGACATGTGTGCGGCCCAATCGGATACGCACACATGGCTTTTTCTTGATCAGTCTCCGAAAAATACAGAAGTGAGTGAACATGCCATGGTTATTGGGATTTAACTGTTGTTGCAAGCTTTCCAGCATATTGACCAATGCTAACCACCTTACTCTTTCAGCTGGACCTCTCTCCTCCTTAAGCAGGGGAAAACAATAACGACCGTAGAGATGTACTTGAGGAACGTTTACCAGTTCCTCAAGTACATGAAAGATACGCCCCCGAAGCACTGCCGCCTTTCAAGGCACCAGATGGTGGGGGCCGTGAGGGCAGTCAGGGCCTCCCTGGCCCAGATTGCAAAAAAAGTGGTGCTACATCAGATAAGCGTCAAAACTGCAAAAACAGCCCGGGCCATCCCCAAGGAGGACCTGGCCCTGGCCATCCAGAAGGCCAGGGTCCAAATCCCACTGCTGCTTGGTAAGGATCAACTCAACTCAGCTCAACTCATCTTTATTGTCAAATGTTCTCTATAGCAGACATACATCACAGATAAAATTACTGTACGTTCAGACCAAAGGCGACAAAAGCGGCAAAGACGCCGGAAGTTCATACATTTTCAATGAGAGTCAGGCGTCCTGGGCGACAAGAGCGTCTGCCGCCCTGTGCCGCGCGTCCTCTGCGACAAAAGCGGCTAAAGCGTCCAAAGCGGCACCAGATAAGAAGTTGAACTTCGGTTAACTTTATGCTAATTAGCTATGATTCGGTTCAGCGGCAACAGGCGGCAGCAAATCAGAGTAGAGGTGTCCTACTATCGAGCAGCCCCAAAGAACAACGCATGTGACTTTGGTTCCGACAACAACACACTTGTTCTGCCGATGCCGAGAGGCTGATTACCTGTTCAGGTCCCTGTTCAGGTCCATCCCTGGTAATGTACTTTTTAGGCTGCCGGGACTTAAAAAGAAAAGAAAACACCTCCTGGATGTTCAACCTGAAGTCCCACTGGAACCGTCTCTGTCCGGCTGCAGCTCCAGCACCCGCCGGCGCCGAGGAAACCTCCTGCACCCGGCGACGCCGTCTGCTTCAGGTGTACAGCAGCATCACAGTGATGTCATCTACATCCATGACGAGTCCAGATGATTTTAAGGGTTAAACGCGCGTATTTATGGTCCTGGCAGACCATGTTAATGATAAAATAATAATTATCAACGGGAATTAATGTCATTTACTGACCGCCTCACCCCTTTCCCCGTTCTTCCAAACGTTTTTCGCCTCCTCTCCCGCTATCTTTCTTTAGAACACGCCACACACGTCGCTCTCCTACTTTGTCTCGGCTGCAGCATATGCGGTGTCCCCGCTTGTCTTTTGTTTCGTGTCATACAGGACTTCGTTCCTGCGCGTGTTTTATGCATTTCTGTGATAAACATATAAACTAAAAATATTTGAAATCATTATCAACATGTGTTAAAACGCACCGCTCTGCATAATTATGAGAAAGTGACCGAGCACGCGCACGCCCCTCATATTAGCAAGCTTTTGAATCTTGTTGGGTTTGTGTGCAGCAGTTTAAATGTCAGTGTTGGGCAGCGGGAGAAAATAATGTGAAGTTGTTCCACATAAATGAAGCCGCTTCACCAAACTAGCAGACGAACTGTGGCTGGATTGATTCTACCGGGCTGAACGGCTGATGATGCAAGATTCTTCCTTTTTTTTTCTCTAAACAAAGATCACAGAAACAGCAGCGCGCGCAGTTTGAAGCCATATTCTGAGTTTATTGTCATTACTGCTTTTTTGTTTCAGCCATATTTTAATGTATTTCAAAGTTATCAAAGTTTGATGATGCTGTGGTGGAGAAATCATAATGCCAATTGTTTGTTTTCCTCAGAAAACAACTCAATCCGCTTGTGACTAAATAGAAAAAACATTTTAATTTATCTTATTGCTCTGAGATTTTTCCCCCTGTATTATAATGACCACACAAACGTCCTGCAGCTCTGCTCTCTTTACTAGGGGGACGTGAGCAACAGCAACAACGCTGTCCAGAAGCGCTGTGCGGCTCCTTTAAATGAGCAGGCGATTTAACTTTGACGTCAGTCACGTGATGAGCGACCAAAGCGGCAAGAATATCTTCCCGCTTTGGAAGCTGTCCTGTTTGTCGCCCAGCCTCGGGCGTCTTTGCCGCTTTTGTCGCCTTTGGTCTGAACGTACAGTTACAGTCCTCTCACAAACCCATGGTGCACACCACCACAGTTTAGTCCCTGTTTCTATGCCATGCTGTCCAAGGTGCTGAAAAGGTTGTGTGCTCTTTTCACCAAAATTCCAGAAAAAATGGAAGAAGACTCCAGCAACCAGCTACGCTGGAAGTTTTATGGGTATTTCGCAGCACTCATCTCGTGCCTCTACGGGCACAGGACTGGGGTGCTTAGTAATATGACGGTTGATGAGGTCGATGCGGCAAAGAAAGCACCCCAGTCCTCGACCGGAGGCTTCGTCATATCTGTAAGTTAAAGGGGTCCCACATGCTCTTCTTTTGTCATTGAGAATAGGCAGAATTTTAATGGTGTACTGTTTGTTTTTTCTGCATCGCAGGTCAGCGAACATAAAACCAACCGGGCTTACGGGATGGCCCAGGTTTATCTGGAGTCAGACGAGTACGGGTGGATGGAGAAATGGCTTACCCTGAGGGCCACACTTAATCCTCCCACGCACCTGGGGTTTTTTTGGGGCCGGTAAAGGCCCCCTTAAAAACCTGGTACGCTACCTTCAGGGGGCGTGGGCGCAGATGGGCCTTCAGGGTAAGCCAACATTTGCAGACATCCGCAGTGCAGTGGCCACCTATGTAAGTATTTCAAATACTAGTTAACCAACAACAACATTGGGAAGTTTATGGTCTGACTGCTCGATATTCTTCAGGCAAAATCCCACACTGCGGATGTGAGAGGACAACTCTCGCGATTCATGTGCCATGATACCACAACTGCGGACAGGTATTATGCGCACAACCTGTCGGCAGAGGACGCCTTCTCCCCCCCCCCCCCTCCAAAACCCCCCGGGGAAGAAGGAAGGGAGAGGAGAAGGAAGGACCGAAAAACACCCCGCGGAACCCCCAAGTGGGGCCCCCGGGGAGGAGATGGCTGACCCTCTAAGGAAAGTCCATCTCCCCCCATGAGGGCTCCCCAGGAGCCCCGTAAGTACAGCTGATTAATCCTTTTTTTCTTGCAATGGTATTAAAAAAAAAATAGTCTGTAGACTCATTGGAAAATTTCTTTATTTGTCATTTCACACAGGCAGAGGAGGAAGGAGGGGAGGGAGGCTGTGGAGGAAGTAGGTGATACCACTGAGGACTTTTGACTCAACACATCTTTCAGTACTTGAGTACTTTATTTCTCGCATTGAACAGGAAGAGGAGGAACCCAGACGGGAAGTGGAAGGGGGAGAAGAAGATGGTGAGGAGGAAGGAGTGGAGAAAGCTGTGGAGGAGGTAGGTGATGCCACTGAGGACTTTTGACTCAACACATCTTTCAGTACTTGAGTACTTTATTTCTCGCATTGAATAGGAAGAGGAGGAACCCAGACGGGAAGTGGAAGGGGGAGAAGAAGATGGTGAGGAGGAAGGAGGGGAGAAAGCTGAGGAGGAGGTAGGTGATGCCACTGAGGACTTTTGACTCGGCACATCTTGCAGTAGTTTGAGTTCTTTATTTCTCGCACTGAGGAAGCAAGACGAGAAGATGGAGGGGGAAGTGTGCTGACTGCCAATGATGGAGGGGAGGGACCAAGCAGGGAAGAGGTGGGTGTATCCAAGGAGTACTTTTGAAAAAAAATTTTTTTTTCCTTAATTTCAATAAGTAACTGAAAGTCTTCATTGTGTTCTTTTTTCCAGTCCCCAAGCAAGCGAAAGAGGCAAAAGTTTAAGAAGCTGGTGGTCAAGCTGACCCCAATTAAAAGTAAACTGCGTTCAGCAAAAACAGTCTCCCAGAAGGCAAAGCGGTCCCTCGTCGAAACGCGCAAAAAAGACAAAGAGTAAAATGTGTTATTGTAAATAGTTTTAATTTAGGATTTTTAAGATGTTCATAGTTTAGATAATTATTTGTTAAGCATATTAGTATAGTATAAGTATTAGCATTAGTAGTTTACTGTTAGTTTAAGTATTAGTATAAGTATTAGGATTAGTAGTTTACTGTTAGTTTAAGTATTAGTATAAGTATTAAGATTAGTAGTTTACTGTTAGTTTAAGTATTAGTATAAGTATATTAGGATTAGTAGTTTACTGTTAGTTTAAGTATTAGTATAAGCATAGTATTTAGTATAAGTGTAGTATTAGTTTGTTTTGATTTACGCTAAGTTTCCGTTCATTGTTAAGTAATATTTTATATTTTAGTATTTGCTGTGAAGTAGTTTAGTGTAGTTTTTTTTAGAAAATAGATTATAGCCAATGTTAGTTTCACGTAGTATTTTATCATTATTTTATTAAATTTGTTAAAAAAATAAATTCATGTTTCAAAATCAGTCCTACTCTGTATTGTCAGTGATTCAAATGAAAAATATGTGTATCCCCAAAAGATGACCAGAGGCCTGATGTTGAAGTTCATCGACTGGGGATGGCCCTGGGCATAACCCACAATTGAGTCACTTCTCCGTGGGTACAGGTCGGGACATTTGGCCATTACACACCTTCCAACCTAATGTGTGACAAATGTCCCATTCATTTGTATGGGACATTTGTCATAAAAAAAAATAGTTCCCAAATGTCCCAGATGTTCCTTAGTGTCCCCATTTTAATGTGTGCCAAATGTCCCATTTGGTTAAAATCTTTTTTGACCTTATCTCGCACGTGCACGCGCATGCATGAGCGTGCACGCACGCGGGGGACTGTGCACGTGCATTAGGGACACACATGCACACCCACAAGTACGTGCACGCACCCCAGAGCATCAAATGACAATGGGTCAACCACAGGACCTCGTGCACGCTCAAAATGCTCGTGCGCGCGCACCAGTTCGCGTGTAGCGCGTGTATGAGCGTGCATGCGCATTAGGGACACACATGCACACCCACAAGTACGTGCACACACCCCAAAGCATCAAATGGCAATGGGTCAACCCCAGGACCTCGTGCACGTTCACCAGTTCACGTGCACGCGCATGTATGAGCGTGCACGCGCGCGGGGGACTGTGCACGTGCATTAGGGACACACATGCACGTGTTCCAAAATGTCCCATTTCTATACTGGTCATCCAGGGACATTTGGGACAGTTAAAGTGTTCCAAAATGTCCCATTTCTAGACTGATCATCCAGGGACATTTGTCATACATTTGAATGGGACATTGGGGAACCTTAACCTCTTTTGTCACAATTGGTATAATTGTTCCCCTTTGTCCGAATTGTACCCTAAATTCCGGGACATTTGGCACACATTTGCATTGGGGACACAAGGGAACACTTTGGACATTTGGGGGGCCATTTGGGAACAATTTGGACATTTGGGGTGGCCATTTGAGAACAATTGGGACATTTCGCAACACTTTTGTGCCAAATGTCCCATTGGACATTTTGGTCAAATCCCATTTGGGAACAAATTGTTACTTTATGTCCCAACCCAATTGTCCCTGATGTTCCCAAGTGTCCCGTCCTTTGCCCCCTGGTGGACAAAATGATGTAGCGGGACAATAGGGAACAATTTCCGTACGTAGCAATAAATTCATTCCTCAGTGACCGTTTGTCCTATCGGAACGCCGTTTGGACTGGAATGTGAGGAAAGATCCCCAAAAAGGTCTGGGACAGTTTTCAGATTTTTAGGAGCTTCCTGGGAGGAGTGGCGGGGTCCGGAAGGATGGGACTTTTGGGGCGCTAACCCATGAATGGGGGTGTGTGCTAAATGTCCGACGGGGGTCTACGGCGTGAAATAATAACATCCATCCCATCGTGAACTGAGCTATGGGCTGAGCCACCGATCGCATTCAAGACAGCATCACAGAATTTGTGACAGTTGTGAAGAATAGCTTATTGCTATGATAGTTGTCAGGTGAGTGCTGGTGCACAGAACAAACTGTCATCTTCTCCAACAGGGATGCCCGAATCCGGTCCTCGAGAGCTACTATCCTGCACATTTTGGTTGCATCCCTTCTCCAACACACCTGAAATCAAACAAATGGTTCGTTACCAGCCTCTGCAGAGCTGCATGATATGTGCATGTGGGAATTAGCCATTTGATTCAGGTGTGTTAAAGGAGTGATGACATAGCAGTTAAAAACTAGTTTATGTTGTTGGCATTACTGCATATGTAAATACTCCAAAGAAAAAACCGGCATTTTTTTCAGCGGAGTATTGTTTTGAAACGCCAGACCTCACTTCCTCAGTAATACAGTTGGGTCCGGTGATGATATGGAGCTTTACCCGGAGACCACGTTGACTTCATTTTGATTGGCTACATCTTATTTGGCTATGACCTTATTTGGAGAATCTAGGTCAAGCTGCCGTCGGAGTTTGCTAAAGGCTAACTGCTAGCAACATGGGCAGTTCAGACAGTGTGAGCACGTTTATCAGACAAGACAGCATTTAGAAAATAAATAAACTTACAGGTAATGACAGGCCCCCTCCCTCAGTGTTGCTGCAGAAGTTTTCTTTTAAATCCATTTGTTTGAAAATCCAGACCTGACTGCACAGAAGTTACTACTAGCTCCATACACGAAGCTGAATCAGACAGGGAGGGGAGGGGGAGCGGACGTTGCATAGACCGTTAAGAGAGAGAGAGGGGGGGGGGCGCTGTTTACTTGATAGTGTGCTCTTATTGGAGCAATTAAATTACGTAGAATGATAGAACTACGTAGAATGATAGCCTGCTGTCTGATTCAACTGTTTCTGAGCAGAGAGACAAAGCTGACAGACCTAAACAGGAACTTTGATTCTCACTCTGACATTCACATGGCCTCATCAGTGCACACAGATCATATTAAACACCCAAAACCCCAGAAAAGTGAAATTTATGTCATGGCACCTTTAAGGGTATGCTCTAAGAATTGCAGGATAGTAGCTCTCGAGGACTGGACTTGGGCACCCCTGTTCTCCAACCTATGCTGATAAACACACACACAAAGGACACCCAAAGGGATCACATATACACTTAACTCGCGGTGCAGGACCATACAGGGAAGTCACAAAGCATGATGGGAAATATTCAAGCCAAAGAGGGCGGAGTCTTCCTGGGTGCACTTAGTTACACTTGATAGAGTCAATGATACACTAAAAGAGGAAACTTGTTTTAACTCTGAAACTTTTCACCAGCACTGGTGGTCATTTACTCTCAATGGTGTTAGAATTACTCTGAAAGAGTTAACATGATTTAACAACTCAGATTTAACACTGGGGATTTTACTGTGTTCCATCCTGACAGTATCAATACATCATATATTCACAATAAGGAAGGAAAAAAGTCAGCCCTCTGTGAGAGCTGCAGATCTGTAAAAACTCTGACCAACTCCTGCCATTCACAGCGAAAGGTAGGAATTGATAATTTGCAACTTATAGAAAGAACAAATCAATGCCTTTATGTCTCGTCTCTGTCCCTCCCCTCTCTCCGCCTCCCACGTGAACCCCCCGTGCACCACTCACTGAAAACAAATCTAACTAACGGACTGCTAACTGCTGCTGCGCCAACAAAACAAACAAAACAAAACAACAGATAAGGATTAAATCTCGAAGGTGTTGATGTTTGCAGTGTGGACTTTTTACACTGCAGAAGGAGTTCGAAGTGAGTGGATTAAAACCTTTAGAAATGTGGTACTGGCCCGTGCCGGGGGGCGTCCGGGAGGTCTGGCCCCCCTGGGTGTTGGCTGGGTCGGGTGGGGGATTGCTTGGGCCCTGGGCTCCGGGGGCACCCTCTGAGGGGATGCATGTCCGTCCCTTTTGGGGTGGCTGGGGTCCGGGCCTCTGGGTGGCAGCTGGGGACCTGGGTCTGGGGCCGTGAGGACTTCCTCCTCCTTGCAGAGACGAGGCTGCATCTGCATGACTGTATCACCATAGAGACCCTTTATTCTGCATGTTGACACTGTGATGCTGCTTCCCGTTGTTCAGACTAGGTTTTACCTCTTCTCTGCGTGGTTCTGCGTGTGTTTGTATGAGCTGATGATACTGAAGCCACCTGCAGGTCCTCCTGTAGGTGATTGTTAGTTTTGTTTTCCAGCAGAGACCTTGGAATGATGTTTAGGGGTTGAGAAGACAAATGTTGAGAAGACCTTCAACCTGCCCGTGTCGCAACATCTAATGTGACTTTGGGGGAGTGGGTAGCGTAGTGGCCAACATTGCGGGCTGGGGCGCGGCAGACCCGGGTTTGAGTCCCCGACACAACACTCAGGTGAACAACTGTGAATGCTAGACCTTAACCCCCACCAACTGTTTCCAGGGTGCTTTAAATACCAGCCCACTGCTCTCAGGTCCAACCTGAGATGGGTTAAATGCAGAGAACGAATTTCCTAGTTGGCACACAAATTGGGATTAATAAAGTATATCTTTTTTAAAAATATATTGTTAATTGTCATCAATTGCAATGTTTCAATTACTATAATTATTTTTCACTCTCTGAAATAGCTGTGCTTGAGTTAGCATGCCCCCCATTGAGGACAGGAAAAAAAAACCAGCTGCCAGTGAAATAAGTTGAAATTGTCGTAAGTAATAATAAATACAAGTTTTATAAACATAGTGACATTGATTTTTAATTGTTGTTCAAAAGAAATAAGTATTAAAAATAAACAAACAAAAAATAAGCAAACAAGCATAATAGGGCTCCTGAAATAAATTGTTGTTGAGCAACACTGTGAGGCAATCACTTCAATCAGGTGTTTTCTGTAACGTCCAATCAGAATTCTGCACCTGTTAACAGGTAATTTGGTTCACTGTTCATGATCACGGTGCTCTACTTTGTCTGGACAGTTTTGTTTGTTTTCCTTTTTAAAAAATATTTTTTTAAATCATATTTCAAAATCAATATTTTATTTGTGACCATTTTCCAAGAGCACTGATTGGTCAGGGGGGTGGTGCTTTTATACTCGTCTGGACCAGGTTAGGCGTTCAGCATAAGTTACCGGGGAGATATAACCCATCAGAAGTGAACCAGCGTCATAAGACGAAAAAGTCAGGGTTAACTCTGAAGTTACCTCGATAAGAGAAAATCTGGCTTAGTGCCTTCACGACGAAGCTGGATTAACATGCCCAGGATTTCTCTCTGTTACCTGAGTTGACTTATCCAGACATCTGCAGTCTTGATAAATGGTACTACAAAGCTGGTTATCAACTCGGTAACTCAACCCATGGTTTTCCAATCTTAATCAGTGCACGCTTACATAAAAGGGGCGGAGTTTGTAGCGTCTGACCAATCATAGACATGGAGAAACAGAGAGTGACATATTTCACCATGGGGGAGCAGACAATGAAACTTAACAAATATGAATTTTTCAGGATTATCATTCTTGAATGATAATTCAAGAATTCCTGAATGATGATTATCATTAAGGATTATCATTAAGCAATGCGGCAACACAGTCGCCGCAGCAAAAGCCAGGAAGGAATGCTAGCTGTTAATGCGCAAGTCTGTGCGATATGGAACAATATCGGACTGTGATCATTTAGTGTTCATCACACTACAGCGCTTCCTCAGTGTATTTGCTTCTCATACTGTACATATGGACATTTCAGGCTCATATTGTGCACGTGTTGTAACCCCTCACCGTGATGGCATGGGTGGGTGTGCGCTCCATAAATTTATCTTTTCTGCATGTGTGACCTCTTAACCACATTATTTCAGATGCAACCCCAGCGGCACAAGTCGATCATGCGAACAAGTAAAGAACAAATACAAAAAAATATATAATCCAAACCGGCCAGTGACAAGATTCTATGTCACCACACTCTTCGTATGAATGGAATTTCATTTAATATTTGTGCAGCCCACAGGAAAAAGCGGGTATTGCAAAGACATGTTTTTGCATACATTTTCAGCATCACCAATGGTGTGCATCAAACTACCAGTGAATGAATGAATGATGTTTTACTGAGTGGGACCATGCAATTTGGCTACAAAAATTAAGCTATTCAGCTACATCAGTACAGCACTAATTTTTTTTCACTCGAGGTGAGGCGTTGGTCTATATTAAAATTTATTTAATTGGTCTAACATTAATAAAACCTCAGTGTGATGCAGAGCATCTGTGGTGTTGTCGGTGCCCGGCTGCGATGCGTTACATTTGTGGTGTACGGCTTTAAGAGCTGACAGATGTAAGGGAGTCCAGCAGAGGAAAACCTACATCTTTCATATAAAATGTCATCTGGCAAATCAAAAGTGTTACACCATCTTTAAATATTCTTTCTCTTTTAAGAACTCCTCTCCCAATCTGCGCACCAGTGTCAACAGAATCTTCTAAAAAAATGGGCAGACCATTTTCCAAGAGTACTGATTGGTCAGGGGGTGGTGCTTTTATACTCGTCTGGACCAGGTTAGGCGTTCAGCATAAGTTACCGGGGAGATATAATCCATCAGAAGTGAACCAGCGTCATAAGACGAAAAGTCAGGGTTAACCCTGAAGTTACCTCGATAAGAGAAAATCTGGCTTAGTGCCTGTCCGACGAAGCTGGATTAACATACCCGGGATTTCTCTCTGTTATCTGGGTTGACTTAACCAGACGTCCGCAGTCTTGATAAACGGTACTATGAAGCTGGTTATCAACTCGGTAACCCAACCCAGGGTTTTCCAATCTTAACTC
>JALJCO010009540.1:0-155904 GCA_023101725.1 Atherinomorus stipes | reverse complement strand
TTTATTTTCAATGATAAGTTATATGTTCAAAAAGATGGTGTAGGAATGGGTTCTTGTCTAGGCCCCACAATTTGCTAATGCATTTTTATGTTATCAAGAGTGCAATTGGCTAGATGAATGTCCTTTGAGTTTTAAACCAGTCTACTATAGACGTTATGTAGATGATACATTTTTGTTATTCAATGATGTAAGTCACATTCCTTTGTTCTTAAATTACCTAAATTCTCGACACCCTAATATGAAGTTTACCTATGAGACAGAAAAAGAATCTAAACTTTCCTTTCTTGATATTCTTATTACACGAGATGGCAGTAAGGCTGATACTTCAGTTTTTCGTAAATCTACATTTACTGGCTTAGGAACTAATTATGATTCTTTCATTCCTGATTTATTTAAAATTAATGCGGTAAAGACTATTTTTAATAGATGTTTTAATATATCCTCAACGTGGAAGTTGTTCGATGCTGAAATTAAGTTTATAACAGAATTTTTCTTAAATAATAATTATCCTTTGACAGTGGTTAACAGAATAATTTCAACGTGCTTAAACAATAAGGTAAACCCTAAACCTAGTGACCACATTAAAAAAGAAACTTACTATATCAAACTTCCTTTCTATGGTCATTTGAGCTATGTAATTCGTAATCATTTGTCAAAACTCCTAAAACAATACTATGTTAATAATGACTTTAAATTTATCTTCATTAACTCGTTTACTATTGGCTCATTTTTCAAGTATAAAGACACACTACCTAAGAATCTCATTTCTAACATTATCTATAATTACACTTGTTCGAGATGTAAATCTCGATACATAGGTGAAACGCGTAGGAATCTCACCTTGCGTTTTGCTGAACATAAAGGTGTGTCTGCCCGTACAGGTAGATCACTGTCTTCTCCTTCACTGTCAGCTATACGTCAACATTCTCAAAGTAATAAACACGAATTTTTTATCGATGATTTTACTATTCTTACTAAATCAAGATCCCATAGTGATACAAAATTATTAGAAGCGTTGTATATAAAGCAGCTTGAACCGGATTTAAATAATCAGATCACGTCCTGCCAGTTAAATATTATTCGCTAGTCACCTGCCCTCTAGTGTTGTCTCGCCGGCTTTCTCTTCGTGTCTCATAGCTTCATTCGAAACTTTCCTCCTTTTCTCGCTGATATCTTGCCTTCAGTATTCCTTGGTGAGTGATAGGTAACTCAACCGTGTGACCTAGGTACGTGTTGTGTGAGCGACAAGGTTTTTTTTTTTTTTTTTTTTTTTTTTTTTTTCTTTTTTTTTCTTTTTTTTTTTTCTTTTTATATTTATTTATATATATTTATATATATATATTTATATATTTATATATTTTTATATTTCTATATATATATATATTTATATATTTATATTTCTATATATTAACATATCTATATATATATATACTAATCTATCCATATATATATATTTATATACATATATATTTATATATATATATATATATATTTATATATAGTTATATATATATATGTATTAATATTTTTATACACCGTAATCAAATTATAGTATATATATATATATATATATATATATATATATATATAGCTTATTATTCCTCTTTTTTAGGAAAACTCCCCTTAATTAAATTATTAAAAATTAATTAAGTGTATTGAAGTCCTACAAGTTTGTTATATATATATATATATATATATATATATATATATATATATATATATATATATATATATATATATATATATATATATATATATATATATATATATATATATATATATATATATATATATATATATATATATATATATATATATATATATATATATATATATATATATATATATATATATATATATATATATATATATATATATATATATATATATATATATGTATATATATATATATATAGAGAGAGAGAGAGAGAGAGAGAGAGAGAGAGAGAGAGAGAGAGAGAGAGAGAGAGAGAGAGAGAGAGAGAGAGAGAGAGAGAGAGAGAGAGAGAGAGAGAGAGAGAGAGAGAGAGAGAGAGAGAGAGAGAGAGAGAGAGAGAGAGAGAGAGAGAGAGAGAGAGAGAGAGAATATATAATTAATATTATTTTTTTTTTTTTTTTTTAATTTTTTTTTTTTTTATTCTTATACAATTACAGTGATGTCCTATAGCCTACGTTGAGAGTTTGTAGCTGAGACATGAACATATAAAGTGTGAGGTCACATGATGTTGAAAATTATACAATTGGTATATCCTGCTGTGTGGTACTGAGCATCTTGACATTGGTATTTCTAGATATTAGGGTCGTTGCGACGGAAAGTGATTGGTGCGACGCTAGCAGTCTATGGGGAGATGGTTGTGTAGTAAGAAGTTTTTCAACTTAGCCTTAAGGGCATGTAGACTGTTACACTCCTTTACATTTGAGGGTAGGTTATTCCAAAGTTTAGGTCCTCTTACTGTGATTGATCTAGAGCCTGTGTCTGTTTTGGTTCTAGGGATGTGTAATAGATTTTGTTGCCTAGTGTTGGTATTGTTTACATTTCTAACTTGTGGGAAGCAAAAGAGCCAGCTAGGGAGCTGATTGTTTATTATCTTGTATGATATTAGGCATTGCTCGTAGATGACTTTCTGTCGGATGGGGAGCCATTGCAGTTTGTTGAGAAGTGGAGTAGCATGATCAAATTTGGAGGCTCCGCCAATGGCCACTTTGGCAGCAAAGTTCTGTAGTTTTTGAACACGCTTCAGTTGCGTGATATTTGCGGTACTCCAGATAGTTATACCATAATTAATATGACTCAGGGCTAGTGTTTCAACAGCTATTAGTCTGGCTTCTTTGCTGAGGAGATCTTGGATGCGGTTTATGTACATAAGTGTGCCGGAAACTTTTTTACTCATTTCAGTCACGTGAACATCGAATGACATGTAGTTATCGAAGTGCAGTCCTAAGTTTTTAACACTCCTGCTGGGATGGATAGAGGCCTCCCCAGCACTGATAGTTGTGTTTCCAGGTATTTTGGATATGAGAGCTCTAGAGCCTATAAATATGCACTGGGTTTTCATGGAGTTCAACAGGAGACCATTTTTGTTGAAGTAGTGTTTAATTTTAGTTAGAGTTTGTTCTGTGTTGTGGATTAGTTGTGGTAGACTATCAATGGTGCCAGTTTGAAGGTACTGAGTGTCGTCGGCGTACTGAATTAGGAAACAGTCTTTTATTTCTTCCGAAAGGTCATTCACATATATGTTGAATAGTATTGGTCCTAAGACAGATCCCTGTGGGACACCATAATGAACCTGTAGTGCAGAGGACATGTCGTTTCCCATTCGCACAGATTGAGTTCTGTTGCATAGATAGTTCTTAAACCAGAAGTTGTCAATTCCTAATTTAGTGCATTTTTTAAGTAGGATATTATGGCTTACACTGTCAAATGCCTTAGAAAGGTCGCACAGAGTTAGAAGGCAGATTTCTCTGTTGTCCATGGCATCATAGATTTTCTTAGAGACTTGCAAGAGTGCTGTTTCAGTGGATAGTTTTGGTCGGAAGCCATGTTGAGTGCAACTAAGGAGAGAGTTGTGCTCTGTGTATTGAACTAATTGATTGGCAACTATTTTTTCTATTACTTTAGAGAAAACTGGGAGAGAGAGAGATAGGTCTATAGTTACCGATTTCTTTGGGGTCACCTTTCTTGAAAAGTGGTGTGACTATGGCATGTTTCCACGCAGCCGGAAAAGTGCCCGTTACGATTGAGGTGTTGATGATACATGTTATGTAAGGTATGATTACAGGTAAAGCGTCCTTAATGAATCTAAGTGAGATGTGGTCAGAGCCGCAGGAATTAGACTCTTTAAGTTGCTTTATGGTAAGTATGACTGTGTTGGTGTCGACAGGTTGTGGGCGGAAGGTGTTTTGGCTGTTAGCGTGTTCGTGATGGAATTGAGAGGGGTTTTCCATACTTTCTGGTGTAATACCTTTTTTTGGGAATCTTCGAAAGCTTCCCTACCCACGTTGGCAAAGAAATGGTTGAATTCTTCGATTTTGTTGCTTTCAATATTGTTACCGTTGCTAGTCTTTTTTGTACTTGGAACAATTTCTCTTATGAGTCTCCAAACAGCAGCTGTGTTGCCTTGAGATGAGTTAAATTCTTTGTTATAATATTCTTTCCTAGCAGCGCTCATCATGGTCTTGACCTGTTTCTTTAATGCTTTATATTCTTGTTGAAGATTCGAGTTTAGTCTGTCTTGTTTTAGGTTTCTTTGTTTGGCGTTCCTTTCATTCATGAGTTGAAGGATTTCATCGGTTAGCCATGGGGCATGAGGCCTTCGTAACTTTGTGCTGACCATCGGGGCACATAAATCAAGACAAGAACGGAAAGTGTTAGTGAGTATGTTGGTTTGTACATCAATATCGTCGGTGTCAAATATGGGCCTTAGAGAATTTGTTTCCCTGCATAGTGTATTACAGAATAAGGCCGGAGAATAGTTACGTAACTGACGTTTTGTAACAACTAGTGGCTGATGTTTGGGTTTATGAAGATTGATAGTGGCAGAGATTAGGTCATGGTCAGCTATTGGACATGGAGTTACTTCAGAGGCAATGACAGTGTTTGGAGTGTTGGTAATAATAACATCTAGTAGTGTTGTGCTGTTTGTGGTGACTCTAGTGGGAGTTTCTACAATCTGGGATAGTCTGGTAGTAGCTATGATATTTCTTAGTTTACTGTTAGTACATGAGTAATCATCGTTAAGGTCGCCGAGCAAATAAAACGTTTTTTTACGAAGACACATTGATCGAAGAATGTCTTGAATGTATTCAAAGGATTCATAAGAGGCTTTGGGGTGGCGGTACAGACAACCTATTATAACTGAGGGAAGTTTACGGAGCTGTAAAGTTATCCACACATCCTCAACACCTGTAGGCCTGTTAACGGTGAGTGTTGGGAGAAGGGTGGCACTCAGGTAGTCTCTCACAAATATGCACACTCCACCACCACGACCTTTATCACATCTGAAAACATTGTACTGAGGGAGGTCAATGAACTGGTTCGGTATATTAGGGAGGAGCCAAGTTTCACTAACACATAACACATCTATCTGTCTTTCTTTCACCAATAGTTCCACTTCTGTTTTATTTCCTAAGAGACTTTGTGCGTTGATGTGTTCAACTTTGAGGTGATTGTTTTCTTTGTTTCATATTTCACACTGTACATTATGATCATACCTGCAGTGAGCGAGATTGCGGTTGAACTTATCACAATTGAAGCAACACTGATTTCTCTTCGTTGTACCAGTCGTTGTAGTCTGTCATTCGTGTATTGTGTTGTGTGTAGTGCACTGTGTTATGTGGGTGCGTGTGGTGTGCAGTGTTCGGTGTGGAGGGTCTGGGGCGATGCGTTCTGTGATATTGTGGGGCGGGGTGGTGGTGGGAGGGCGGTAACTGGCGGTGTGGTGGGAGGGGAGTGGGTAGCCATTATCCTCTCCTGAGGCCCACTGCCTACCCGGGTAGTCTCTGTCAGTCCCTTCCCCCATGTCTTGCTTGCTGTTGGCGGTGGGGGGGGAAGGGGTGGGGGGGGGGGGGGGGTGGGGGGGGGGGGGGGGGTGGGGGGTGGCCTCCCCAGTCTTTTTTGGGCCCCCCCCTACCAACCCCGAAACCCCCCCCCCCCCAAGGGGGACGTGGACAGGGTCTGGGTAGGGAGTAGGGGTGTTGTTGGTGGCGGTGGTGGGGGAGGGGGAGGACAGGCGAGGCGGTGCAGTGTCTGCTGCTGCTCCATGAATCTCTGGGTCCCCGATGGTTGGGGTGTTGGGAGTCGCGTATGTGGGGGCGGCTGTCCCTACGTAGAGAGTCCTTGTATCCCTCATGTCTTGATTCCTGCCGGTTACTTGAAAATCTGCTGTAGTGGTGGTGGTGGTGAGGGTCAGGTGTGGCCGGCCATGTGTTGACGGAGGTGAGGGAGCTGTAACGTGAGCCGTTGGGGGGTCGCTGGCGCTCAACTTGAGTCCATCCATCACTGTTGTGGATTCTTGAGGTGGAGGAGGGCTGCTTGTTTTGTGTTGTGTTGTGTTGACATGCCTTGGTGTTACTGCGTACTTGTTGCCAGTTTATCATATCTTTGAGTGGGTGACATTGCCTGGACATGACGTTGAGCAGTCTGACAGCGCCTCTCCTGTTCAGGATGGAGCCTTGGTGAGGGCTGTAGGGATGGTAGCAGGACTTGTCTATGTCTTCATTGAATAGACGAAAATCCCCGTCTGGCATTAGCATGGGGACGCCGTTGGTATCTGCCCATTTTTTCAGGTTGTCGTTGTATTCGCTGATTTTGTCTTGAAGTGTTTCACTCTGTAGGGTTGGTGCTAGTTGACTTATATATATTTTCATTCTGTCGTTTTTGTTCTGCAGCTCGCTTATTAATTCACCGATTTTGTCAGGAATGTCGGTGAGGGGAGTGTTCTTGAGGATGTCAAAGAGGCCACCGTATATGATGGTTGATGTGGGGACCCATGTGAGTGATTTATTTACCCAGTTTTTCAAATCACTAAAGCTGGCTTCTTTCACTGTTCTTATTTGTCCTATATTATTAAAGTCTGATATTTTTATGTGGGCGATGTTTGAATCACCCAGGAGGAGGGCTGCTTCCTGGGTTTCGCCTTGGCTTAGAGGCTCGGTGGGGCCTGTCAGGAGTGGGGGGAGAGGCGTGTGTGTTTCTCCTCCTGCCTGCTGGCTAGTCGAGGCGGTGTGAGATGTTTGTGTCACTTCTCCTGCCCCTGGTAGTGGGGGGTTGAGGCGTGAGCGACCTGCCTCCTGCCTGCTGGCCAGTCTGGGTGGTGTGAGGTGTGTGTGTTGCCTCTCCTATCTGCTGGGCGGCCAGGGGGTCCTGAGGTGTAAGTGACCTTGCTTCAGTCTGTAGTTCTGTAGTACCTTTTTCTAGGGTGTCAATACGTTGCATGATCATGGTCTGTGATTCTTTATGCTCAGATTCTAGGGTAGTGATGCGGTTGGACAGAGTAACGAAGTTTTCGGGAGGTTTTAGGCCTACACTCTCCAGCGCTGCTACACGTTCACTCAGCTCTGTGAGTAAGATGTTCATGCTTCGTATTGCGTCTGGTTGTGGGTGTACACAGTGGTGATGAGGTGTACTGCTTTCTTCATGGTCTTCTGGTTGGTCTGTCTTGTCTGTGCTGATTGAGCCTTGCGAGATGAGTGTGGTGGCATTGTTCTGAGGTGTACAAGTGCTCTCTTGTGTTTTGCTTAAAATAAGTTCAACAAGCTTACCCTTCGGAGCTGAGGAGAAGCCAGTGAGGCCAAGAGTTCGACATTGGTTTTGTAGCTCAGATTTTGTGAGGTGGTTGAGCTGCTCCTCGGTGAGGCTGTTGGAATGTTGTGATGTTTCCCCATCCGCCATGTTGGTGTGGGAGGTCTAAGGGGAAGGTTGAGCCCGCGGTCAGCTATTGTGGTTCCGGGCACTGCACGTCACTCCCGTCCCTGTTGGAGGGGTGTTTATGGGCGTGTATGGCGTGGGCTGTGGTTTGTTTACACGACAGGTCCCAACGCTGCGCTTGGCACTAGACTGGCACTGTGAACTCAGAACTTGGTTTCTTTAAAATTCTGAGTGATTCACTTGAGACTAAGCTGTAGACCCGAGTTCATGTTGATCACTTGAGAAACACGGATCGTCTCGTACCATAGTATAGTAAATGTACAGTATTTTTTCCCACGAAAAAAAAAAAAAGAAAAGAGACACCCCGCCCCGCCCCGCGCCGGAGGGGACCGAGAGAGAGAGAGAGAGAGAGAGAGAGAGAGAGAGAGAGAGAGAGAGAGAGAGAGAGAGAGACGTTATTTTACGCGCCTCCCAGCGTCTCCCTCCCCATTCTCTCTCTCTCTCTCTCTCTCTCTCTCTCTCTCTCTCTCTCTCTCTCTCTCTCTCTCTCTCTCTCTCTCTCCTATTATAAGAGTAATTTGAGAGCATGTGGTATGATAGATTTGACTATCTTACATTTGATACATTTCTTAAACTGAATCTTTCACCAAGATTCTACATTTTCTGCATAGATTCTACATCTAAAGTTATTCACACCCTCTCATTAAAGACATAAAAAATTCAGCCGCCAGTGAAATAAGTTGAAATTGACTAAAATAATAATAAATGAAAATTAAATGAAAATCATGACACTGATTTTGAATTGTGGTTTGAAAGAAATAATAAAAGCAAAAGCACAAAAAATAAAATAACACAAGCATGATGGGGCTCTAAAGCTAAAATTTTGTTGAGCAGCACTTTGAGACAATCACTGCAATTAGGTGATTTCTCTAATGCTCAAAAAAGACTTCTACACCTGTTGCGAAATATTTTGGTCCACTGTTCATGGGAAACTTGCTGCAATGTGTCCGAGACAGTTTTGTTTGTTTGTTTGTTTTTTAATTATTATTTTTAATCGTGATTCAAAAGCATTATTTTATTTCACAAAATTATTACTTTGTAAATTTTTATTTATCATTAGTTTCTTTAGTTTCTTGTTATTTGAAATACAATTGTGAATTTTTGCCTTTTCTTTAATTGGAAGGTATGAATAATTTTGAGGACGACTGTACATTTTTCGAAACAGTTATTATTCATGAATTGATCATGTTTATTCACAATAACTTTTGTACTTGCAGATTTCAATTTGAATTAAACAGATGCTGACTTAACCTACATCTTTATTATGTAGGATTGTTCTTTTCATAGTATGTGAAAAGGACAACTGGAAAGAGTGTCATTTAAGTGTGAAAGTTGAAAATTGTCTTAAAATGAGCTGTGAGAAAGTAGATATAAAAAGATAGGTGGTGTAAATGGAAATTCAGCAGGTAAAATGAAGCTGATTACTCATTTTTGTACAGGCAACAGAAGGGGTTTGGGTTGGGGGGAGTAAAAAGGATAAAACTCTATATTCTAATCAAACACTTTTTAGTCAATAACTATTGTTAAACAGGACACAGTTTAATGTAATAATTCATTTGATTTTGATTAATATAAAGATTTGAGAATATAAATATGCAACTGGGGTTGGGGGGTGGGATGGTTTACTAAAGTTCAATAGGAATAAACAGATATGAACTACATGTGCTTTTTATTTATTTTTTAAAATACTAGTTTATGTTGTTATTGCAATTATCCTAGCAAGGAAATAAAGGGATTTTCCCCAATTTGTAAGTCCAAACATTTTTCAAACATTTTTTCACCAATTTCTACACTTTTTTTCTATTTTATTTAGATGATTTTATCCATGAGTTTAATTAAAAAGATCAATTTACAGTGGAAAAAATGTTTTCCCCTTTCCTGATTTCTTATTTTTTTAATGTCTGTCACACTTATGTTTCAGATCATCAAAACAAATTTTTATGTGAGACAAAGATAACACAAGTAAACAGAAAATGCAGTTTTTAAATTAAGATTTTTATTAGCGGGGGGAAAAAATCCAAACCTCCATGGCCATGTGTGAAAATGTGACACCCCCCCCCCAGGCCAGATTACTGCCTCTCAATCCAGGAATCACTTAAATAGGACTTGCCTACAAAGTAAACCAAAAATCCTCAAAAGCTAGACATCATGCTCAACCAAAGAAATTCAGGAGAAAATAAGAAACAAAGTAACTAACCATCGATCTGGAAAAGGTTACAAAGCCCTTCAAAACTGACTCCAGCAACCACAGGAGAGCCATTGTCCACAAATCGAAAACATAGAACAGTGGTAAACCTTCCCAGGAGGGCCAGCCAACCAAAGTTACCCAAAACACAGCACACTCATCCAAGAGGCCACAAAAGACCCCAGAACAACATCCAAAGAACTGCAGGCTTCACTTGCCTCAATCAGTGTTCATGACTCCACCAAAGAAAGACTGGGCAAAATGGCCTCATGGCAGAGTTCTAAGACCAAAACCACCGCTGATCAAAAAACATAAAGGCTTGTCTCAGTTTTGCCAGAAAGCAACTTGATGATCCCCAAGACTTTTGGGAAAAACATTAAAATATGGTGGTGGTAGTGTGATGGTCTGGGGTTGTTTTGCTGCTTCAGGACCTGGAAGACTTGTTGTGGTAAATGGAACCATGAATTCTGCTGTCTACCAAAAAATCCTGAAGGTGAATGTCCGGCCATCTGTTCATGACCTCAAGCTGAAGCGCACTTGGGTTCTGCAGCAGGACAATGATCCAAAACACACCAGCAAGTCCACCTCTGAATGGTTTAAGAAAAACAAAATGAAGACTGGAGTGGCCCTGTCAAAGTCCAGACCTAAATCTGATTGAGATGCTGTGGCATGACCTTAAAAGGTGGTTCATGCTGGAAAACCCTCCAATGTGGCTGAGTTACAACAATTCTGCAAAGATGAGTGGAACAAAATTCCTCCACAGTGCTGCAGAAGACTCATTGCCCGTTATCGCAAACGCTTGATTGCAGTTGTTGCTTCTAAGGGTAGCCCAACCAGTTATTAAGCTTAGGGGCCAATGACTTTTCACACAGGGCCATGTGGGTTTGGATTTTTTTTTTTTTACCCCTTGAAAATAAAAATCTTCATTTAGAAATTGCATTTTGTGTTTACTTGTGTTATCTTTGTTGCATATTTAAATTTTTTTGGTGATCTAAAACATATAAGTGTGACAAATATGCAAAACAATAAGAAATCAGGAAGGGGGGAAACACTTTCACACAACTGTATTTCAAACTGAATCATTTCACAGTTAATTCTGATTTACAGCTTCATCACTGAAAATTTTCACACAGTTTGACTTCACAGTGCTGTGTAAAAATATAATTGTTACAGTGTACATCACTGAGCAGTTTAGCCCCCTGCTACTGTTGCTTTACATAACCTCATGTATCTGTCACAAGCTTTCATTCAATCATTAAAACTGTAACTTACCTCGCCACTCAGTGAGGTTATTAACGCTTGAATTCCTCTGTTTTACTTTTACAGGTGACAGCTAGTGAAGCACTACCAGCTAGCATGTTCATACCTGTGCCTAGTCCAGACAGAGAGTCCCAGAGCACCCCACATGCTACAACCAACTCCAACTCTGAAGATACAAAGAAACAAGCTGGTCAGTATCTGAATGTTACAAATGTAGTTTTTACTCCACACTGTAATATTCATGGTAGTTTCAGCTATGTGGGCTATAATGATCTAACATCAATATTGTGATTAGTTTTAACTATTCACATGCTTTTACAAGTAGACTGGGGGAAAAAATCCTTATGGCGGCATCATAGAGGGTTTTCACCCCAGCAGAGTATTGTAAAATATTTTTTGAATGCTTTTGCTTTCAGTCACAAGACCATATAATTGATTGATATTCACAGCCTTTTAAATTAGTCAGACAGTTAAACAGATTTTCTTCAAAGGATGTCTTAATGCCGAACATAATCAGTATTGAAAGAAATTAGCTTAGGAAATCAGGGCCTGAAATTCACTGCGGGATTGCGGAAATCGCGCATAATATGATCAACTCCCGCAAACTTCGCTCTTATAATGTGGGAAATTCCCGCTTGCAGTTGCAGCAACGTAATGTACAGTGAACATTTGCATCGGAGCCATAAAATAACGTAGAATAAAGGGCTTGACACGCTTGAGGCGACACCGCTCCTTCTCCATTCATTCAGAAGGAGTGACGTCGCCTCCCGCGTCGGCATTTTAGCGCGCACTCCCCTTTTCTCTCTCTGACCTGTCAGATGTCGCAGCTTCCCTCTTGTTGATAAACCAACCATTGTTGGCGGATTTTCCCACCGGTAAGACGATACTTTCACAGAGTCTTGTAACGTAAATGTAACTTTAGGTCCCCTGAAGGGAAGCTGGTCTGGCCAAACACCAGTAAAGATCTGCGCTGTGGTGGCGCTGGTGGCGGTCTCGTTAATGACCCAAATCCTCCAGATCCTCAGGTAGCGCCGGTGCTGGTCACGGTACCAAGCAGCCCAAAGAAAAGTTTTAGCCTAACCGGCTCAGAATATATCCATGGATAGATCATAACGATGGAGACACAAGCTGCTAAGTTTAATGTTGGTGTGATCAGCTGATTAGACCAACATCAGCGCTGCTTCACCACCGTTTCTCACACAGCAGCTGAAGAGAAAATGTGAGCTCAATTCATAGATAAAGATAATATTGATAAATGATAGTTTGATATTATGAATAAATTTTATATTTTGACCCATAGGCTAAACAGCATTAAATATGTCATATTAAAAATCTAAATTTAGTATTTTTGGAGAAAGAAGCTGATTTTGGGGATGTTTCCTCATCATTTTCTCACATTCCCACAGCTCTTAACTTGTTCTTGTTTATCTTAGCTTCTTTATTGTATTTTCTGTGTTTTTATTGTCTTTCCTATTAAGTATCTTTGGGTGTTCCGAAAGGTGTTATTAGATGTATTATTATTATATTCATTAAGTTTCTGACAGTTTTCTAGCCTTGCATGTAGAAGACGACCACAGGATGATCCATTTGATGTTACATTGATCCATTCAACATCTTGGGTTGTGATTAGTGAATTTCAGAATTGTGTTTTAAACAACACGAACCTCAGTCTGATGCTCATTTCAGAAGTCCGTCCTCCCCAAGACTAGTTTGATTTTAACAGAACTTTTATCAAATGCTCCTTAATAATCTGAGGTACCAGTAGGACACTGTAAGACCTGTGCTGACCTCCCTGTAAATATCCCCCCCCAAAGTATAACACCCCCCCCCCCCCCCCCCCCCCCCCTCCCCGTGAAGCATGTAAGGCGGGAGTCCCCCCCCATTCTGAGAAGTGAATTTCAAGCTCTGGAAATGTTAGGAAACTAGGAAATGTTAGGAAACTATGTAAAAGCCCTCTGACTTTTTTTTTTACTGATTTATTCACAGATGCATCAGATGGTGTTCCAGAGAAGGGGGTGTCCCTCCCTCCAGACACAGCCGAAGCTCGCAAGTCACCTCTGGAGGATCAGCAGTCAGAAAAAGAGGATGCCACTGGATTTCTCTGTTGGAAGAAAGGCTGTAATCAAATGTTCAAATCCTCTAACTCCCTCCAAATGCACTTCAATGAAGTTCACAACAAAAGGCCCCAGCTGCCTGTTTCAGATCGTCATGTCTACAAGTACCGGTGTAACCAGTGCAGCCTGGCTTTCAAGACAGTGGAGAAATTGCAGCTCCATTCACAGTATCATGTGATCAGGGCAGCCACTATGTGCTGCCTTTGCCAGCGGAGTTTCAGAACACTACAAGCCTTGAAGAAGCATTTGGAAACCAGCCACCTGGAGCTGAGTGAAGCTGATATCCAACAGCTATATGGGGGATTGCTGATGAATGGTGACATGATGGTAATGGGTGATCCATCTCTTGGTGAAGAACATGGTGGTCTGGTAGAAGATGACAAAGAAGGAGATGACAGTGATCCAGAGGAAAAACAAAGTCCTACAGGCAGTGACTCTGGCTCACTGCAGGAAGATTCTGGATCTGAACCGAAACGTGCTTTGCCATTTAGAAAAGGCCCAAACTTTACAATGGAGAAGTTCTTGGATCCATCTCGACCTTTCAAGTGTACTGTCTGCAAAGAGTCTTTTACACAAAAGAACATTCTTCTGGTTCACTATAACTCTGTCTCCCACCTACACAAGGTAAAGAGAGCTCTCCAGGAGTCCACTACTGGTCAACCTGAACCCACCAGCAGCCCTGACAACAAGCCATTCAAGTGCAGCACTTGTAATGTAGCTTACAGCCAGAGTTCCACCCTGGAAATCCACATGCGCTCTGTTCTACACCAGACCAAAGCTAGGGCAGCAAAACTTGAAGCAGCAGGAGGGATTACTAACTCTGCAAGTTCTACAGGTTTAAGTGGTGGGGGCTCCAGCATGAGCACTTCAACATCGAGTCCAAGCCCAGCCAGCAACTTAACAACTAGCTCAGCCAACCACAGTTCTTCTGGGTCTCAAACAACTCAGAGTATTCATGGGGGGAATCATATGAATCAGACTCCTAGCACTGAGAGCCAGGGGAGTTCTTCAGCAAGCTGCCATTCCTCACCATCTGAGAACCATGATGCAAAAAAGACTAAATTTGCAGAGATTCTGTCTGCTAGAGGACAACAACAACTTCAGCAACAACAGCAATTGGCTCAGGCTCAAGCTCAAGCTCAAGCCCAGCTTCAGCAAGAGCTTCAGCAGCAGGCTGCTCTTTTACAATCACAGCTATTTAATCCAGCACTTCTGCAGCACTTCCCAATGACAACTGATGCACTTCTACCCCTCCAACAGCAGCAGCTGCTCTTTCCATTCTATATACCTGGAGCAGAATTTCAGCTGAACCCAGATGTCAACATCACTAGCTCAGCACTTGGCCTAGCAGGATCTTCAACCTCCTCCCTGCTGGAAGATCTAAAAAACTCAGCCCAGCAGGCACAGCAGAGTTGTTTGCAGCAGCAGTTGATGCATCAACACCTTCAGCAGCAGCACCAACAACAGCAACAGCCTCACTCACAGGTTCAAGGCCAGATGGCGTTGCTGCAGCAGAGTGGATCTCTCCTCCAGCAGGCTGAAAAAAAGCAGAAACTTTCTTCTCATTCTGAGAAGGACAGAGAAATGCAAAAGGAGAAAGATGCCATTGAAAAAAAGGAGGACTATGTAAACAAAGAATCTATGGACAGCAAACCAAAAGAAAAGAAGGACATTCAGCATATTTCAATAAACATTAATCAAGACACTGGCTTGCCTCCACCAAGGATTGCTTCAGATGCTCGAGGAAATGCAACTAAAGCCTTGCTGGAAAATTTTGGATTTGAGTTAGTAATTCAATACAATGAAAATAAACAGAAAGCTCAGAAAAAGGGAGCTGGAACTACTGGATCAAGTGGTCCAGGTGGAATAACAAGGGTGGTGGACCCCATTGAGGGATTAGAGAAATTGGAATGTGAAGCCTGTGGCAAGCTGTTTTCAAACATACTGATTCTAAAAAGTCACCAGGAACATATCCACCAGGCCTTCTTTCCATTTCGATCCCTTGAGAGATTTGCTAAGGAATACAGAGAGCATTATGATAAACTATATCCACTAAGACCTCCGACACCAGAGGCTGCCCCAGCTCCCCCACCACCACCTCCTCCCCCTCCACCGCCTCCACCACCCCAAAGAGCTCCCACTCCAAATATTCCAGTCTCTGCTGCTTCACTTACACCTCCAACTGTACCTCCTCCACAGCCACCAGTTCCAATGACACAAATACCCATGCCGATGGATTTGCCCATCTTCTCACCACTGATGATGCAGCCAATGTCTTTACAATCCTTGCCAACTCAGCTGCCTACCCAATTACCATCTGTTGAGCCAAATCTGGCATCAGACCTGGCTCAGCTCTATCAACAGCAGCTTACACCAGCTATGCTACAGCAGCAGCAGAACAAGAGACCACGGACACGGATCACCGATGACCAGCTTAGAGTCCTCCGACAGTACTTTGATATCAACAATTCACCAAATGAGGAACAAATAAAGGAGATGGCAGACAAGTCAGGGCTGCCACAAAAAGTGATAAAGCACTGGTTCAGAAACACCCTTTTTAAAGAGCGCCAGCGCAACAAAGACTCACCTTACAACTTCAATAACCCACCAACAACAACACTAGAGGATGTAAAAATTGATTCCAAACCTCCTTCACCTGAACCTCTTAAACAAGAACTCTATGGAAGTAAGAGATCATCCAGGACCAGGTTTACAGATTACCAGCTGAGAGTACTGCAGGACTTCTTTGATGCCAATGCTTATCCTAAAGATGATGAATTTGAACAGCTTTCCAACCTTCTGAGCCTTCCCACCCGTGTTATTGTTGTGTGGTTCCAAAATGCTCGCCAGAAGGCAAGAAAGAATTATGAAAACCAAGGTGATGGAGGGAAAGAGGGGGAAAGACGAGAATTGTCAAATGACCGATATATCCGCACATCAAATCTGAACTACCAGTGCAAGAAATGTAGTCTGGTTTTCCAGCGGATATTTGACCTAATAAAACACCAAAAGAAGCTGTGTTACAAAGATGAAGATGAGGATGGGCAGTATGACAGCCAAAATGAGGATTCTTTGGATCTTTCCCATGATTGTTACACTCCCTCTGGGTCTTCCTGTCACACCCCAATGCCCTCCTCTTCAAGTCTTTGCCCACTTCCTCCCTCAACTTCAGCATTTGCACACCTTCCATCAACAGAGAAAGAGGAAGCATCACCAGCAACCACCTCAAACCTCTATGATGAAAAGCCCAAGCAGTTACCAGACATCTCAACTGATCAAAGAGAACATCAAACATCCATTAAGCAGGAAATTGTTCACCAACCCCAATCAGAGACTCAACACCATAGATCTCAAAGAGAAGAAAAAATCCAAAATATCTCTAAGCCTGTCAAGCATTCATCTCCTTCCTTCTCTCAGCAACAGTGTGGCCCCTCAGCATCTCAGACAAGCCAGGCCTCATCACAAAGCTCTCACATGGGCCTCAATCCACACCTGGCCTCTGCCACACAACTGGCACAACAGATGATCCCTTACCAGTGTGAGCAGTGCAAGATTGCTTTCCCCTCCTTTGAGCACTGGCAGGAACACCAGCAATTACACTTCCTCTCTGTGCAAAATCAATTCATCCACCCCCAATTCCTTGACCGTCCAATTGACATGCCTTTCATGCTATTTGATCCCAGCAATCCTCTCTTGGCTAGTCAGCTACTGTCTGGGGCAATGCCGCAGATTCCCAGCAGCTCTGCCACCTCTCCATCCACCCCAACTTCCACCATGAACTCCCTGAAAAGGAAGTTAGAGGAAAAGGCTAGCACAAGCCCAGGGGAAAACGACAGTACTAATAGCGGAGAGGAACCACAGAGAGACAAGCGGCTTAGAACCACCATCACACCTGAGCAGTTAGAGATCCTTTACCAGAAGTATTTGTTAGATTCAAATCCCACTCGTAAAATGCTTGATCACATTGCTCATGAGGTGGGATTAAAAAAGAGAGTAGTGCAAGTGTGGTTTCAGAATACTAGAGCTAGAGAGAGAAAGGGGCAGTTTAGAGCAGTAGGGCCAGCTCAAGCTCATCGTAGGTGCCCTTTCTGTCGAGCTCTTTTTAAAGCAAAAACTGCTCTGGAGGCTCACATTAGGTCTCGTCACTGGCATGAAGCCAAACGTGCTGGATATAACTTAACTCTTGCTGGTATGCTACCTGAGCAGGAGAGTATGCAAATGAAAATTGATGCTCTGGAGACATCAAGTTACTCCCAACTAGCCCCCACTACAAACAGTGATGGACAAAGCTCCTCCATGTCACCAGTGAACAAAACTATGGATTTGTCTCCCAGAGGTCTACTGAGCCCTTCATCCATCAAAGTTGAAGGAATGGAAGACTTCGAGGGGGCAACAATGTCTTCTGTGAACCTCAGCTATGATCAGAACAAGCTGGATAATGACGACTGCTCTTCTGTGAACACAGCCATCACAGATACAACCACAGGTGATGAGGCCAATGCTGATAATGACAGTGCTGATGCAAAGCACAGTCAAAACAGTGGTGATTACCTGTCTAAATCTGGTAGCTCAGCTCCAATCCTTGAAAATGATGACCAAATGTCCTCAGGGCTGGTAAGCCCTGCAACAAGCTTTTATGCGAGGGACTATGAAAATGAAAATATGATTGACCACAGTGAGACGTCTAGTCTGGCTGACCCCTGCTCACCAAGTCCTGGAGCCTCAGGTACCAGAAGCATTGATAGTGGAGACAGGCCTGGTCAAAAGCGCTTCCGAACCCAGATGACTAACCTCCAGCTGAAAGTGCTGAAATCTTGTTTTAATGACTACAGGACACCCACTATGCTGGAATGTGAGGTACTTGGCAATGAAATCGGACTTCCAAAGAGAGTGGTTCAGGTGTGGTTTCAAAATGCCCGTGCTAAGGAGAAAAAGGCAAAGCTCAACATGGCCAAGCACTTTGGAATAAATCAGACATCTTATGAGGGGCCGAAGACTGAATGCACATTGTGTGGTGTAAAGTATAGTGCTCGGCTCTCTGTTCGTGATCATATTTTCTCCCAGCAACACATCTCTAAAGTGAAGGATACCATTGGCAGCCAGATTGATAAGGAAAAAGAATATTTTGACCCAGCTACAGTACGTCAACTTATGGCCCAGCAAGAGATGGACCGAATTAAGAAGGCCAATGAAGTTCTAGGACTGGCACAGCAGCAGGCCATGCAGCAGCAGGGAATGTTTGACAACCCTGCAATGCAGGCTCTGAATCTCCAGTCAGCCTATTCAAATCTGCAAGGCATTCCACCTGTCCTTTTGCCAGGGGTTGGAAGCCCCTCTCTTTCCAGCTTTAACTCGTCTAATTCAGGTATGTCAACTTTAAACATTCAGTGATACCCAGTTTAAATTTGATCATTGTGGTTGCAGATTAGCTTTGCAACTGAACTGAACTCCATGAGCACTAGGCATGGGCGATATGGACCAAATTGGGCATCACAATAATTTCTGTGTTTTATCACGATAATAATAAGTGACATTGAAAATTTAATCTATACATTCTGTCTTGAGCCGTAAAATAATACTAGAAGCCACTAAACTACATATATTGACTTCAAGTAGTACACCTGTATTTAAAAAAAACTGTAAGTCTGAAATATTAGAACAAATTTGATATTAGTTCAAACAGTGCAAACAGCAAAAATAACAATGGATAATTATCTGCAAATACAACCTGATAAACTGAATTTACAATTTTTATCGTGAGATGTCAAATTATTACCGTGGGGAATTTCTTTGACGATATATCGGACACGATAACATATCGCCCATCCCTAATGAGCACTGGAAATATGTAATTACACATACCAGATAAACCTTTCAAACCTAGGATAATAGTACAATAATAAAAAACAATATTCTGATAAAACTTGTTTGGTTGCTAGACCCACAAATAAGAGTAACTGGTCTTTGTTAACTAACGTTGGCGATTGAAGAATATCAGGTTATTATCATCCATTATTGTGATGATCCTTTTTCCCTTTTGTGCGTATCTTGTAATAACTAATGTTTTAAAGAAATGTACCCTAAAATTTTTGTCTTTATTTGAAAATCTTCCAGCTTTAACTCCTCCCAAACCTTCAAACCTCCTGAACATGCCCGGTGCCAGTGTTCCTTCACCAAGCTTGCCCACGTCTGGATTGCCCAACAAGCCTCCCTCCTCATCGTCTCTTGCTGCATCCAGCCCAGCCCAGACCAACACATCTGCTTCCCACTCAAGTCCCACCCCTGCATCCAGCTCCACTTCTTCAGCTTCCCAGTCTAACTCACGACCTGAGCCCCCCAAAGAGCGTGATGCTGAGAGGGTAAAAGAGAAGGAGAAGGAGACAGCCAAGGAAAAGACAGAGAAGCCTTCAACCCCCTCTTCAACTGGAAGCACCCCTGCCCCTTCCACATCTGCCGCCAGCGCAAAGAAAGAGAAACCAGACACAGCTGTCCCTGCCACTTCTATGCCCACACCTGGCATGGAGTATGTGGTTGACCCTGCCCAGCTTCAAGCTCTGCAGGCTGCTCTGGCATCAGACCCCACAGCTCTCCTCACAAACCAGTTTTTACCCTATTTCATGCCTGGTTTTTCCCCTTATTATACCCCTCAGATCCCCGGGGCCCTACAGGGAGGCTACCTGCAACCAATGTATGGTATGGAAAGTCTCTTCCCTTACAACCCAGCACTGTCACAAGCACTAATGGGCCTGTCACCAGGGTCCCTACTGCAGCATTACCAGCAATATCAGCAGAGCTTGCAGGAGGCACTACAGCAGCAGCAGCGGCAGCTTCAGCAGATCCAGCAACCCAAGGCAAGCCAAACTCCAGTTCCCCCTCAAACTTTGGGGGATCGCAAAGACTCTGCCAAAGATTCAGTTAAAACAGAGGAGCAAAAGGGCAAATCCCATAGCGAACCCCCCACTTCTTCTTCTTCCTCCACCTCTTCATCTTCCTCTCATAATAAAGTACCCTCTGAGCAGAACGACACGGATGGCAAAGCTGTTGACCCCCATCTAGACCAGTACATCGTCCCCAAGGTGCAGTATAAACTGGCATGCCGCAAGTGTCAAGCTGTTTTCACCAAGGAAGAAGCGGCTATTACCCACCTTAAATCGAACTGTTTTTTCGGTCAGTCTGTGGCAAACCTGCAAGAGATGTTGCTGCGTGTCCCCAGTGGCGGAAGTGTAGGGGTTGGAAGTCTATATGACTGCCTGGCTTGTGACACTACGTTGGATGGGGACAAAGCACTCAGTCAACACCTGGAATCGGCATTGCACAAACACAGAACAATCAAGCGATCAGTCAGAAATGCCAAAGAGCACGCTACTAGTTTATTACCTCACTCTTCAGCCTGCTTCCCCAATCCCAACACCGCATCTACCTCGCAGTCTGCCACTCATCCCATCAGCAGCCCACCTCCCCTGCCAACAACATCAACCACCATGCCATCCTCTGCTGTCTCCTCTTCCTTGTGCTCCTCCTCTACAGCCCCACTCAATACCACAGCTGCCGGCAAACCCTGGCCCCAGGCCCCTTTCTCCAGAGCTTTAGCTGGGAAGCCCAATGCTAGTCCCTCCTCCTCCTCTTTTCCTCCAGCGTCCTCACCTTCAACGGTTACCTCAAGTTCATTGAGCACCTCAGGAGTTCAGACCTCGATACCAACAGACGTCTTTACCGACGAGTCTGACTCTGACAGCAGTCAGAAGTCAGCAGACAGGCTGGGTAGGACGGCGGAGGAGCCGCAGCAGCCTGGCTTTGTCAAAGACAGTAATAGTTGTAGTAGTAACCTTGCTAGTGTAGGAACAGACTCCATCAGATTGTAAAAGAGCTTTCAGTGATGGACAATATGTAAAAAAAACACTAAGAAAATGACAAAAAAAATCACAAATGAAAAAACAAACATAAAAAGCAGCAATGTTAAAAATACATTAAAGGTATACAAACCAATTTCAGAAAAAGATGTGTAAAGACTAACTGCAATTCCAAAGCTTGTAACCAAAAATTTAAATGTTAGTGGATTGTTTTCCCATATCAACATGCTGGTTTTCATTTGTTTTTCTGTTGTTTTTTTTTTTTGTTGTTTTTTTAATCTTTATTTTGTTTTGTTTTTTTACGTATCTGAAGTACATGCATATGTGAGAACAGAAAAGATCAAAGTTCACTGCAGTTTTGTTTTAAGTAAAGATGGAGGAATGCTGTACTGTATGGCAATGGACTGCCTCAAAGTTGACAAATGGCCCAAGCACCCTTTTTAAAAAAAAGAAAAAAAAAGAAAGAAATGCGAGTCAACAAGCTATCCCTTCATTTCTTGATAATTTTTACTTAATAGCACAGTCACAAAAAGCCAGTATGTACTGTATGGGAGAATAGTCTCAGTTTTCTTGCTATTTAAGCATTCAGATACCAATGGCTTGCAAAAGTAAAAGAATGATGTAATATCTATTTTATTCTCAGGTCAACAGCTCACAGATATTTTTTTTCCTTTTTTTGTTCTGTTACAGAAGTCCATGTTTTACACTTTTAGTTTTAAACAAGAAATTAGCTTTTTCTGTGAACTTGATTTAATATCAGAGAGTTTTAATTTCAACTAATTTTGGTAAGGCATTGTTACTGGGCATTTGAAAAGGGTAAATGATTAGTTGATTTGTATTATTCAAAATCCTTTTAAGGTGGGAAAATCACAATCCCAGTACACCCAGATTAGGAGAGCATTGCAGACATCACAATAATGGGCGATTAACAAAGATTTTTGATATGAAAACAAAATCAACCCTATGTATTTATGATAGATATGAGCATTTTTGGTGTTGAGTAGATTGTTGCATTGGAAATAAATTTAAACAGTATAGTAGGCTGGAAAAAAAAAAAAAAAAACTTTGTGTACATTTAGCTTTTGTATTGTCCAATTTTATGACACTTCATTTGATGTTGTCTTGGTCATTCCGATAGTCTAGATTACGGACAAGTAATTAATCTAAACTTTATTTCTGTCTTATTCTTAATCTCTTGGGAAACATTCACCCAAAGGCCCCTCCTGACAAGGCAGGATCCTCTTTCAGAATTATTTAAATTTTATTGTTTGGTTGGTCTAGCTCAAACCAAAACAGAAAGATCCTGGGTGAAATATTGAGAGTTTTATTTTATTTAATTTTTGTGTTACCTTTGTGCACTTATCACTGTCTGACTCCTATTTGTCACTGTTCTTGTTCCTCTCTTCGCACTTATTTTCTCTGCTCTCCTGTGTTTGTAGCTGTGTGTACTACAAAGCAGGCGTTTTTCTTTGTCATGTAGTGTGGCTACAGCCTTTATTTTAATTTTTGACATTTTTGTTGTCATACATGAAAATGAAAAAAGAATACTAATAATAATTCTCACGCTTTAAGACAAAAAGAAAATCCAAAGACTAAACACTTTCACCATTGGTGCATAAAGATGAGTAAAGAGGCTTCTTTATACTTGAGAATTTGTTGCTGTTTTTAGAGGAAAGAAAACAAAGTTTTAAAAGATAAAGGAGTACGCATCAGAGTTGCCGTTTCTGCTTCTTTGCAAGCAAACAGGTGGCTTTTTTACGTAAATACCAAAAACCAAAAAGGGCCCTTGTCCTTGCATTGTGAAGTAGCACCGTTACAGAGCCATTGCAGTTTGTAAGATAGAGGTTATTAATCTTTGTTTGACTTTTGTCACATTCAAATGTCCATTTTTTTTAAGAAAATGTATAAGGTCTGGTCTTCAAGGACATAACATTTTGCTGCTAATGTAGAATTTTGAAAAAGAAAAAAAAAAGAATACCTAGATGCATGCTCATTTTGCTTTTGGCTAAGCTTTAACGAAAACAAACAATAAAACCAATTTCTTGCCTCTGCAACACCTTTTTCTTTTTTTTTTCTTGTTGCAAAAACGGAACTTTGAAGACTGTGAATATATGTTCCAAAGGACATTTTGCTGATTTTCTTTTTGAACAGACCAATGTTTAAAGCCAATGATCTATAACGTTTGTAAAGAACAGTGCATTCCAAATATCACTATGGATTTTCTTAAGCAAGGACTGATCGTCTTTCATTTGATTGCTTTTAATTGTCACAGTCTATTTTTGTTTTTTCCTCATTTTTAAAGTGACTGTAAACTGTTGTGTAAATTTTTTTGCATCGTTGGTCGCTGAACAAAGTGACCCCTATATGTCATTTTGTGCTGGCATGGAACATTGCTGAGAATCCCTCCATCCAGTCAAGGTTGTTGCTCACTTGTTAAGCAAGTAACAGTGGTTACCAAAAAATGTATATAATACATCTGGTACTGATGCGTCTCATAGGTTTAGTGACATTTATGCCAGTTAACTTACAACTAGTCTCAGAGGGAATTAATGGCTGTTTTACTGAGGTATTGCTGACCCACCACCCCTTTCCTTGGAGGTCTGCCAGTGTTGTTGCTTGTGTCTGCAGGGTGCCACTTCTACAGATAGATTACAGGTTTTTAAGGGACATCTTCATTCCAAAGCATTATTTCTGGAAAAAGTAAGAGGTTTTTTGAAGATGTCCCTTGCTTTCAAATAGTTAGGATGCTTTCATATCCAAAGAAGTCATCTACTTCATTTTGCTGCAATGGAAGTGTATGTGCAAAGGTACCCCCACCTTCTCATTAATGATGTGATGATCTAAAATTTTTATTTTCTAAACCAAAACCAAGACATCTTTAAATTTGTGAAAATGCTACTTTTTGGCCTCTATTGTATAGCCAATGTTTTCGCCCATATGAATAAAAAAGGCACAAACAATCTCAGAAGTGTTAAAAAAGTGCTTCTTCTGGCAAAGAAATGTGATCCAGTGTTAAAACCACAGGATACTGTTGAAAGTCAATAGACCTGGTCTGCAAGCTTGATAATTCTAAAGTCCACCTTCCTTGAATACTGTTCATGTGTACTTTTCCTGTTTTAAGAAATTCTTAAGTTGTACAGTTCTCAAATATGTTTGCTTTATTTTAATTTTCAGATAATGTCAGACATTTATTATTTTCTTATAATTATTGTATTTTATTTTAGTTTCTGTGTATTACTTTTTATAATAAATTAACACTAGCTTTAATTTGAATAGCTAAAATTAAGGAAAAAAAATGACCTGGCCACTTTATGGTGTGATAATGTTCGTAATATTCATTGTCTCAATGATATTTGTTCCCTGATTTCCAAAGTGTAATCATCTGGGCTCTTGTGTGGATGACAGAGTTGAGGTCTCCACATTAGAAAAAGCCAGCATGGACTGTGTGTGGGTTTGTATGTTTGTGTGTGTGTGTGTGTGTGTTTCATAAGAGCCAGCATCAATTCAATTTTTCTTTGTCTGCCTTTTCTTTTTGTTCTTGAGTTACACACCAAATAAACAGAACCACAAACCTAGATTATGAATAAATAATGAAAAAAAAATCAAATTAAAGGATAACGATCAGAAACGATGACGATGATACCTAAGCACTGAGCAGTTTTTACGTTGATTGAATATATGAATGTGGCCAAAGCTTTATGCAGTTGACACAAAAAAATAAACAAATTTGTGCCCCAAATAAGTGTATATTTTATTGTGGCACAAAACACTACTGTGGATACTTGGATCCACTGACTTACATTGGGATACTTGATTTTAATAGACAATTACGAGAGAGAAATAATGACAAGGTTTTGTCGTAGAGGTCATCTTTTGCCCACTGTGAAAATGAACGTGTACCTGTATACAGATATAGATATATTTAAAACAAGACATCAACTTTAATTTTCTTTTTTTTTTTTTTTTGCCTTTGAGATGAAGAAGGAATGAAAATTAATTTTTGAAAAAAGGACTCTGGGAAGCTTGGGGGATCTCGTTAAGAGGAGGTGAGAGGCTATGGGCACACCAAAACTGGGCATATGGGAGCCAAAGGCAGGCTCAAAGCAGCTTTAAAAACCACCCCCTTATTTGATTACTGACAACTCTGTAATGGGAATGGACTCTGGAACCGATGGACATGTGTGACACACAGAGGAAAGTTGTTAGATGAAACTGAACTTAAGTGGCTCCAGCTGCCTCTTTCTCCTTTCTGTCTGTCCTTTCTTTTTCCAGCTCTGCCTCCGCTTCTGCTCTTTGATGGACATTTTCCAAATTTCAGGACAGGATGGACAGAGATGCTTGCTTCATTTCTTCCTCTTCACGTTGCTATCCTCTTCATGTCCTTGTGCTTGTCTCTGGTTGACAAGTCCTCCAGTTCAATGGTGGCTCACCCCTCTCTGTGTTTGTTATGTAATCTAAATAAAGAAATTAATAACAGAGAGGGGGGATGGGTTCTTGAAGCTGTCATTCTTTAAGAGGCAGTCACACTGAAAAAAAAAGGAAAAAAAAAGCATATTAACCAAAATTACCAACCAAACTAACAACCAAACAACCATTTGCTCCAACTTCAAAGATGAACTGTTACTTGGAGCGCTCTGTTCCTTTTGTGACTTCTGGTGCCACAATGTTTTTTTATGCTTTTAGTTTTTTTCTTTTTGTTTCCTTGAATTACTCCTCCTTTGAGCCTCATAAGCATGGCTCTGTGGCTCCAGGCAGCCCATCTGAGGGTAGAAAAAAACAGCCTTGCAATGTACAAAAAAGAGCAAGTTAAACCAAAAATGTTGTTCTTGATGTCTTTTCTATACTGTAGTCTTGTTAGCTTTTTTGTTACTGTAATTATATGAAGATTTCCAAACTGTACCAAATTACATGGAAACTAACATACATACAACCACATGGAACTTCAGACTTTTAAAGAAACTTTTGTCACAAAACCTTGTTGTCCTAGTTAAGTTGATTGTAGATGGTAATTGAATATACTCCTTTGAAAATATTTCATCAAGTATGTTTCTTGCTCATTGTGATACATTAAAAAAGTATGAGCATAAAGTGCACTTGTTTGGGTCATTTTTGAGCACTGTAACATCGGATCATTAGCTGTCAGACTGCCATTTGCCAAAGCTCAAAGATTTAAGGACATGTATATGTAACCAACTTCGGACCTCTTGGGACAGTGTCCTGCAGGATTTAGATGCATCCTTGCTTCAACACAGTGGTCTATGGCCGGAGTTTGAGATCCCTGACACAGTATGTGGTATAACAAAATAACTTTCGCTTGGGGAAATTACTTTTGGTGGTTTCTGCACTTTTCATAATTCTATAATTGGTTGTAAATGTGCATGCCTTTGCCATGCTGTCTGCTTGTCACTCTTATGTACTTTGAGTATAGTCGAGGGAGTTTTAGTAATAGATAAGGCATATTATACAACTGGATTTTATGGACACCAAAAATTGTTTTTAGTTGTACAGTATCTGCCAGCAGAAGCATGAACGAGGCATTTATGGATATTTAATAATCTACAAAATTGTGATTTATGAATTGATATTAATCATGAAAAACAAATGTGCCAAAAACAACTTTTACTACATTTGTGACAGTGTGGGGTCCTGTCACTATGCCTCTGTTAGATCATGCGCCCTGGCTACTTGGCCACAGAGATGTCCCTTTGACTGAATGGTCAGTGCGCGTGACTTTCACCTGGGAGTCTAGAGATCAAATCCCACCCTCTGTTGCATACCTTGCCACACATTAATGTAACTTGTACAATAAATAAATGTTAACTCATTTGAATATTTTTGCCGTTGGGTTACTGCTGGATGTTATACACCAGCATGAGACACATAAGCTGACTTTTCCCTCATCATGAAAAAAACATTTTTAGATTAACCACATTAAAGGTTGTTCACCTATGAAAATCAATGTGAAGTCTATTTCAAAGAGTCACTATCTCCCTAAACCATTCAAATGCTGCACTAATGCTTACTTTTAAAAAAAACAATGCTAAATGCACAGGAAGCAACATGTATTTTAGTGTACAGTTCAGGGGGCCAGGGATTTTTGGCCATTCCCAAACAAAAAACAGGGGGACCATGATCTGCTTGTTAAGCAAGTTGACACTGAGGCACACAAAGAACCAACTGTATCTGATCAGCAACACTTTTTAACCTAAAGTCATATTAATTATAACTGTAGAATTATATCTGTATAATTCAATAGGTTTAAGTAATTTTAATTGACATGTAGAATGATCTTGTCAGATTTTTTCATCACTTCAACTTCTGTCAGCTGATGTGTTACAATATCGCTGTTGGTGAAGATTGCTAATATTCCAGCCTAATTAGTACATGTTAAGGAACAACTGTGAACTTCTTTAAATAAGAGGTGACTGTGTGTGACTAACATGATCAGGGGCACTAACATTCAGGTTGAGGTGTTTTTGAATTGCTACATTATAATGAGATTTTAATAATAAACTGCAACTTTATTCTAGTGTTGGCAAGATTATAATGACTCATTAAAAGAAAGAGCTGTGCTTCAGAATAAACTTTTTTGTAAAACTTTAAACTGCACATTTTATAAAATAAACAGCATCACCTGCTGAAGTCTATGTTCATTTGAGTAATACATAGTCAATGTAAGAATATTAGTCTTAGCTTTGACTCATCCGCTTTGTTGTGTACCTCCAATATTTAAAAATGATATCCTATATTTGCTGTTTGTGGAAGAAAATTGCTCCAAAAAAAACAGCTTATCGTAGGGTAAATGATACCTTCCTTTATAATATCAACTACGATTTCATCTAGATAAATTGACATGGATTTGAGAATAATTTTTGAGGGACCCCCCCCCCCCCCCCCCCAGAAAATAATTAGCGGTAATCCTCTCCCCAGTAATCTTTGGACTGAGATTTAAGATCCCAACTGATACAATTGATACATTAAAAACAGAGTTAGTTAATCGAGCCACTTTGTCAGAAAAGTTCGAGGCACCAAAGTCTAAGAGGCATTAAACCTCTAAAATCACTGTGAGGAGAAGAACATACTGTGGCAAGCAACAGGCAAGATTCATTGACCATGCTGAGCCAATTAACACGCAAGGGCACATCCCGAATGAATTAAAAACACCCTAATCCGATCAGTGTGAAAGGCAAGGCCATTTCCTTCACAGGCCTGGACCAGATGGCACTCACACTCAGAAGCTGCATTGAAACAGGCCAGGCCCAGTCACACAGTGTGAAATTGGGTTAGCGCCTGAGTCTAACATCAGCCCTGGGCAATGTGAGCTCCAAAAGCCATTCTCCCCTGGCCCAAAGGTACAGGGGCCACCTTGCCAGTCTTTGACCTCATATTTAATAATTGTTCTCTATGCACCTCGATAACTCAGTCTTTTCAGTCAAACATGCAGCTGACAACTTCTTACAGTCATACTGTACAGTAAGTCTCTAAAAGAATCAGCCTTTTACAGTTCACTCTGAAAAACTGAGGTAATCCCAATCCTAGATCAGGATTGAGGAAATGCTGAGCATAAGAAAGTACAGCTATTTCATTGACAAATGTTTCAGAAAGCGTAGGACCCTAGACTGTGCTGAAAGTTCACGAGGACAATGACCTGGAAGAGCACAGCTGGAGCATCGGATATCTCTGATACCTGTAATGACTACATGTAATGCTTTTAATGCTTTATGTACAGCACATTAAATTGTCTTGTACATTAAATGTGTTATACAAATAAACTTGCCTTGTCTTGGGGAGTCATAAAATTGGCTGCTTAATGGTGGCTATAACCTAATCTTTCTGAGGCCAAAAGTATCTGCAGAGAAGAATAAAAAAGCAGGCCACACTGAAGAGTGAAAAGTTTGTGTCATACCCAATGGGTTATGGTTTTGAATATTTGCACCAATGTGATATTTTAATTTATTATTTGTATTTCATTTGAGAAAATGTCCGACAGACTCCAACATATTCTGATTTAAGCTGGGTGCATGGTGTTGCAAGGCCGAAAGTTGCTTTTGTTGGGTTAAAAGCATGTTGGGGATTCCAGAACTCTTCACTACTTTAAACTTATACAGGAAAGACATAGTACAAATGCTGGGTGATTTTCATACACTAGTAGGGAAGATAGATAGTAGTAGTAGTATAGATAGATAGATAGATAGATAGATAGATTACAAAAACAATGGACATTCTGTGTCAACTTGGGCCTTGTCTTATATATATATATATATATATATATATATATATATATATATGAGAAGAGAAACATTTCTTGAATTGACGTTACCACTATGACACCTCATATTTCAACATCCAAACTTCTATGCAGAGCATCTTTACTGTACTTCCATTCTACCAACAGCCTTAAAACGTGTGTGCTTGTTGGGGTTATTGAACTGATCACTAGTATGATACACTATGAGGAAAAATTGGATGAGAGCGCAAAAGGGTTTGAACCATAGACCAAGTGCAGTCACTAAGTGGTTACTTTTATAAACTTTCTCTTAATTTGTTTTGCTAATATTTCCATATATTTCCATTGTGGATACATTGCTCTGAACACCACTGAAGAATCAAACTGAAGGGTGTCAACAGCAAATACTGTGGGTATTCTGGACATACTTGTGACTAAGCCTATAAAAGACCTAGCTAAGCTGAGATGCTTTGCACATGAGCAGCTTGCACTGCCACTGTCAAGGGTTAACCCCTGACAGACAGTCTGGTGAAATAACAAAGTTGACCGTGGAGAACAGGAATTTCACTGTCAAGCCTGAAAGCTACATAGTCTTCATACACTAACAGCTCTTTCCTATTTTCCACCCTCACATATAGCTCTTTGCCATGCCACATTGTCTTCTTCCCCTATCAATGTCAAAGGAAAATTATGCTACAGCCTTAAGGACAGGTCAAACTAATTCAATATAATCTGGCAGATAAAATGATGGTCGAGAGAGGATCAAAGAGAAATCGAATGGGATAGCATAAACTTAAAAGTAAATCTGTTTAGTTTGAATTATGGCCTGAAGTTCCTAGATTCAAACAAAGATCTTCACATTACATATTATATTCAGGAAAAGTAAAAAGACAAATTATTGCACTGCAACTGTGATTGTTAGGTCAGTCATCTATAAACTACTCTTTTTGTGGGATTCATGCTGTGAAAGGTGTGGAAGGTGTCTTGGCAAACTCTGGACCTTACCAAAGCTTTCCCATCTCCTGAGCACAGGATCAGGTGTCGCCATTTTCACAGCACCTTCTGGTTCTGTTTAATAGGAAATGAAGTCCATCAGAAGAATTCTGACCAAAACTGAGTCAGAATGGGCCCTGACAGGCAGGAATATTAGCCTGTGACGGCAGTCAGTAATTGAATGATCGGCTCCCCCTTACTTGTAATGAAGAGAATATGTGCTGGGAATGTGTTTGTCCTTCCCTATCCTTCAGCTGCCCTTTGTCTTTCCTCACCCAACCCCCTTCTTCTTTTTTTTTTTTTTTTACCCCTTAATAAATCATTTGTGGGGGCAGAAATAAGGGATTATTTTACTTCACTTCAAAGTACTCCTCGTAGTGTCATTTCTGTAACCTCAAAGTGATGATGCATTAAAGAAAGGCTTTGGGTGAGCTCTGCCATAGTGTTTTTGCCTTGAAACAAAGCTGAGCTGATAGTATCGTGAGAGAGTGAGCTGAAGTACATGAGAGATCAATTATCACACCTCATTTTGTTCTCATATGCAAAATGATAATGGGAGGACCATGTCAGTCCTGAGCCATCAGGTAGTGTATCGTTTCTCCATAAATGTGTTTCACAGATTGTCTGAAGGGGTCTGTAAAATCCCTTCAACAGTTAAAAAGCTGAAAGGAAGGAATTTAGCTCCTCCTTGATCTGTCTTCAAATGGCCCTCTGTGGACAAGATTTAAGAGTAATAAACCTACAGGATAAACGTAACACTCAGCATGATATCGCCACACACTTGTAAACACCATTTTCATATTGGAAGGTTTGTAAAAAGCAAGATATGTTGTCTTCCTTGTTTTTGTTGGCAAACAGTAAAACAGCGGTTTATCTATGTGTGAGACACAAAAAGTACATGTGCCACAAAAGAGGTTTGTGTTTAAGGCTGATGCTGCAGAGGAAGCATGGGGCACAGCTTTTAGATGCAGCTTCATATTTCGCATAGCTCTGAGGAGAATGTCAACTCTGAGAAGGATTCTTAATACAGTAATTGCTTTGAGAGTTCTTGTTAATATTTCTCTGACTTTGGTTTAGTATTTTTAAAACCTTAACCAAAATCAGTTGGAGTGTATTGCTGCTGGAATGCCTTGACAGACTGGGCCCTGACCCTGGGCCGGCTGCTATAATGATGGGAAGATGAAAGAGCCAGGCCCATTCCCAGGCTGCCCTGTTAGGGGGTGCAAGCCTGTGAAATGGAGAGATAATGGAAACCAGGTGTGCTGTGGATGCCTTAGACACTCTTCAGTCAGTCTGAGAGCTCCTCTCAGTGAGAGGGAGGGTACACTACTACTGCTGAAAACTCACTGGATCTAGGCCCAGTTCTTCCACCTACAACATACACACATACATATGAATAGATTACATGTGAAACTTCATGCACAAGTTAGTGAAAAATGAAAACACCACCCTCATACCCTTATGCATTTCCAAAATACATTGTGAATTTTATTTTTAAAGGCTGAAGATCAATATTTTGCCTGAATTTTGTAGCATGTCTATGCCATTTTTTTATTAGCAGCATAATTTGACAATGCAAAGCAACTATTTATTTTTTTGTTTTGTTTTTTTTTAGCTTTTTAGCTTTTGTATCTGTGGTTAATTGGAAGTATTGAAGTTTTAAACAACAGGTCAGCCAGATTGGTCACAAAATTGTTTCTAATTGGACAAGACATACTTGCAAAGCTCCGCTGTAATTACAAGCTAATTAGCAAGCAGCTTGCAGAAGCCAACATGCCATTTAACATCAACAGTTTAACCCTTCACAAGAACCCCCTTTGAGAACCAAATTTAAAAGATTATAGCAGATCCTGAGGGAGAAGCAATCTGCCCTACTTCTGTCCTCAGGAGGTCAGAAATGTCAATTGGTAAGAGTTTAAAATGCTGAAGAGCAGTTTGAGTTAAGATGCATCCTTATTAACGTCTTCAACATAAGAGCGAGCTTAATGATAAATGTTATACATTGATTACATACAAATCAGAACAGCTCTCTTTATCATCACTGTGTATTGTCTTCCTGAGATTAGCACATAATTAAATCCAAAAGGGCCCTACAGAGACCTATTTTCAAATAAGTGAATCAGTTTTATTCACACATGAAAAGTGGTATTGACAGTCCCTATATGAGCAAGCATGCAAAGTCAATCTATAAGAAATGAGGATATTGCAGAAAGGCAGATTTCTATTTGATACCCTGCTTGGCTATTAAAACAGCTGTCACTCAGAATGGCTTATCATGTCTTGTGGGCTACAATGTGGTTTCATATTTTGAATTTAGTTTTCCATGTCGTGTAACATCAGCTGAGAAGAGCAAAAGACCAAATTGTTTTGAAACGTCAAAGGAGGCCAACCCAAGCTGTGTTCTCATGCCGTTTGACTGTATTTTATAGTTGGAACATGACTCTAAAGATTGCAGATCCAACCAAATGAAACAACCTTCTGTTTAGATTGGAGAAATGTTGCTGGGCATAGAATCACAGCTTTCAATTTTAGTATGGAGGCCTCTACTGTTAACCAAAGAGAGAGTCCAAGGTATCGATACGCCCATCCTGAAGCTTCACAGCCTCAAGACATTTCAGTTTGAAATGTTAAGTTTCATGAGGTTCAGTGAAGCTTCCCCCTAAAAATGTTTTGTTTTCTACTGACAACATTAAAGATAAACAGTTTTATAAACCTCATTATTGTTCATAATAACTTCAATAACCATCAATGTCTATGCAAAAATAAATCCTTAAACTTGATTAAAATAAGCTGCTGACAGGGATGCTGGAAACAATGAGGTGCACCTAAACTTTTTGCTGGTGCACCCAAATTACACAGTTAGGGGCACCGGTGCAACCAGTGTTGAAAGTTAAGTCTGAAGCCCTGAATGATTATATCATATATGGACTGGACAATCAGGAGTTTTGGCTTAATGTACCGCTCTCTCCTTGGTAATAGTGCATATGTGTGCCATTCTTCCCTTCGTTTCCACGGCAAAGGCAGGCAGAGCCAAAAACGTACAGGACAAGTTATGGTGGGTATGGAAAGTATTCAGACCCCTTTAGACTTTTTACTCTCTTTGTTTCATTGCAGCCGTTTACTAAAATAAAAAAAATAAATAAATAAAACATTTTACTTCTCATTAATGTACACTCAGCACCCCATCTTGACAGAAAAAACAGAAATGTAGAAATTTTTTATTAATAAAGAAAAACTGAAATATTACATGGTCAAAAGCATTCAGACCCTTTGCAGTGACACTCATATTTAACTCACAGGCTTTCCATTTCTTCTGATCCTTCTTGAGATGGTTCTACTCCTTCACTGGAGTCCAGCTGTGTTTAATTAAACTGATTGGACTTGATTAGAGAAAGGCACAAAGCTGTCTATATAAGACCTTACAGCCCACAGTGCATGTCAGAGCAAATGAGAATCATGAGGTCGAAGGAACTGTCCAAGGAGCTCAGAGACAGAATTGTGGTAAGGCACAGATCTGGTCAAGGTTACAAAAGAATTTCTGCTGCACTAAAGGTTCCTAAGAGCACCGTGGCCACCATGGTCCTTAAATGGAAGAAGTTTGGGATGACCAGAACTCTTCCTAGACCTGGCCGTCCTGCCAAACTGAGCAATCGTGGGAGAAGAGCCTTGGTGAGAGAGGTAAAAAAGAACCCATAGATCACTGTGGCTGAGCTCCAGGGATGCAGTCGGGAGATGGGAGAAAGTTCCACAAAGTCAACTATCACTGCAGCCCTCCACCAGTCAGGGCTTTATGGCAGTGACTCGATGGAAGCCTCTCCTCAGTGCAAGACTTATGAAAGCCTGCATACAGTTTACCAAAAACACATGAAGGACTCCCAGACTGTGAGAAATATGATTCTCTGGTCTGATGAGACCAAGATTGAACTTTTTGGAGTTAATTCTAAGCGGTAAATGTGGAGAAAACCAGGCACTGCTCATCACCTGCCCAATACGATCCCAACAGTGAAATTTGGCGGTGGATGCATCATGCTATGGGGGTGTTTTTTCGCTGCAGAGACAGGAAGACTGGTTGCAATTGAAGGAAAGATGAATGCTGCCAAGTACAGAGAAATCCTAGAAGAAAACCTCTTCCAGAGTGCTCAGGACCTCAGACTGGGCAGAAAGGTTCACCTTCCAACAAGACAATGGCCCTCAGCACACAGCTAAAATAACAAAGGAGTGGCTTCAGAACAACTCTGGGACCATTCTTGACTGGCCCAGCCAGAGCTCTGACTTAAACCCAAATGAGCATCTCGGGAGAGACCTGAAAATGGCTGTTTACCAACATTCACCATCCAACCTGACAGAACTGGAGATGATCTGCAAGGAAGAATGGCAGAAGATCCCCAAATCCAAATGTGAAAAACTTGTTGAATCATTCCCAAGAAGACTCCCAAGAAGATGGCTGTACTAGCTCACAGGGGTGCTTCTACTTAGTACTGAGCAAAGGGTCTGAATACTTGCTGTATGACCATGTGATATTTCAGTTTTTCTTCTTAAATTAATTTTCAAAAATTTCTACATTTCTGTTTTTTTTCTGTCAAGATGGGATGCTGAGTGTACATTAATGAGAAATAAAAGTAACTTTTTTTTATTTTAACAAATGGCTGCATTGAAACAAAGAGTAAAAAGTTTAAAGGGGACTGAATACTTTCCGTACCCACTGTACATGCTTGCACACAACTGTAAAGTTGAAAGCTAACTATACTGTATTGAGGAAGAGAGGTGTCAGAAACAACTATGGAGTACACTGTTCTATAAAACAAACATCCAGAGACAAAGAACCATTGCTGGTTTTAAACCCGGCTCAGCTGGACCCCAGTTGGTGAGTTTTGCTGAAGATTAGCAAGAAAAAATTGAAATACCCACATCATCCCAATTGCACTTTTCCTTGCTGTCATGACTCATGAGTTCACATGTTGGTCACTATGTTCTTGTGCATCAAGCCTAAGACGTTATGTATTTTGATGACAGTTCAATGCCACAATATAATTTAAGACAAGTACCACTCCAGCGATTAAGTTAAATGAATCACTGAAGTGGAAGCAAAATTTACTTGTTTCAAGTAAAACTACGCCATTACGAAGAATATGCAGCTTCATGGGAAGGGTGTTTGTTTAGAGCACCACCCTTAATCTGTTTAATGTTGCTGAAAAAACAAACAAATAAAACAACAACAAAACCAACTCAAGTTTAATGAGCACATTCAATATTGTTTTCTTTGGTTCTCCGCTTGCTTCTCTGCTTCATACTGGTTAGTTCACATAACACCACCTACACAGTAACAGGAGTCAGTTATATATCGTCTGAGCAGTTAGTTGCACTATAATACTTACAATTGTGAATCATAGCCAATTAATCTCCAGTATACTTTACTGCCTGAAGCCCATCCCTGCCCCCATCACAAACTCACTCAAGCTAATGCAAACACAGCTTATCATTTGGTTTGCCTCTGTATCCATCTAACCATCTTCCTCAAAGAGACATGACACCCTCCAAATATCAAGTCAAGGTCACTGAACAGCCATTTCAAACTGTTGTAGAGTGAAAGAAGTGAAAGTAATGAAAGTGAGGCCACAATTTAAATGCTACAGCTAGAAAACTCTCATAACAAATGCTGGGCAATCTTCCCACAATGCACTCTTCCATTCTCCCCTTTCCTTGATATATTAATTTTTGACCAAATGTCCCTGCTTGACACCTGTAATGAGGTATGATGTATCGAGCCTTAGCTGTTGCTATGGAGACAGCAGTCCCTTCTTACTTGTCATTAGAGCACAAACAAGCACTGGCATCTAATGTCATTCCAGTCAACATAAGGGAGAGCGATGAGAAAGGGAGAGACTGTTGGATCCCTTACTCCCTCTTTGAATTAGTTTTTGTGTGGATTATTTGGATTGCACTGGATGTTATAGGCCAATATACTCTGTGCAGGATCATTGTTTGGTCATACACCTGGGGAGAGGAACATTCACTGTTGTCTTTGTGCTTCTCAAATCCGCAGCTTTGATGTTGGCCAGCAAATGGATATGTGTATGAATGTGACCAAGTGATTACTGGTCTAAAGTACTCTCCCATGCTTGCTCTGTCCTATAGCTAGACTTGCATATAATTGAAAATTTTCTTTCTGACAAAATGCTCCATATGAGATACTTACAGTACAACAAATATCTTGCTCAAAAGAAGTCAGATAGGATAGTGTTGATGAGAAATATGATAACATCCTCGCTATCTCATTTTCTATACAACTATGATAAAATTACAGGCTGATTGGATTTGGAGAAAAGAAAGCAGACAAACACGCAACATCTTCAAAGCAAAGTAGAGAAAAAAGAAAAGAAACAAATGAGTTTCATCACAACTGGCTGCAACTATGCTGCTTTCTCTCTGTGCAGATCATTGTAAGCTGTGCAAAGATAATGACGTCGTAACTGAATAATGGTGCTGCAGCAGCTCCAGAAATTTTCAGTCCATTTTATTTCCATTTAAGATAAAGCTTGTTGTCTCAGCCTAAAAGTGTGCTTCATTTTCAGATGTTCCTTCTTCCCTCATTTCAGTTTTAATCAGTGGCTGCTTTCTAGTTCCGTTGTTCGAGGTGAAAGTGTAGCCGCATGCCTCCCTGTCTTTTCTCTGAACATAATCTCTTCTTCACACAGAACAATAATCCTACCTTATTTTCTCTCTCAGTGTTGGTCTTTTATTACTTCCAGGTGTTAAGGCCTGGCTTCCCTTGCAAGCAGATGTGCTGGGGGGAACTTTTGTTTGGAATTGTGCTATTCCAAACTGAATATTCAGCTGACAATGCTCTCAGATTGAAGACATCATAAAAAAAAGACCCAAAATAAAAACTAGGTGAATGAGTATTTCCTTTAAAGAAAAACAGAGAGAAACTGGGGAGATTGAGAAAAACAAATGGAATACAGTTCAAACCTGTATGGCAGTGTGCACAAAAAAGTGTCACAAAAAGCTGTAACTCAGAACAAAAAGGACAGAAACTGGGGTGAAGAAAAACCCACAGCAAAACTATCTTTGTTCAAGTTGCACTAGATTCAGTGATTAATGGGAACTGGTGGACTACACATCTGTTAGTGAGCTGTCTGTCGACTGTTCAGTTTACTGATATATGACTTTCATCTGGTATGATCACTGCCCTTTTGGAATCTCTTCTTTTACTCTCACTTTAACGATGTTGGTTTTCTTAAAGACGCTTTCGACTAGACAGTAACATTCTGCTTAATACCTATTTTTCTTGATGTATACCCGCCAGGAGTAATATTTGATTTTGCACACAAGAAATGCAGGACCTTTTGCAGTTTTGTCACATAGCCTCTGAAACATCTGTTTTAAACTTTCTCCGTTTTCCTGCAAGCAGCTTAACTGAGATCACAAGTACTTGCAATGAAAAGTGACAGGAAATTGACTAAAGCATTGGAAATCAATTGAAAGTAAATGCGCTCCCTAAGTACAAGTGAACAGCTGATCGTGGCTTTCTGACTGCCTCTCCATGTGTATTTCTCTTTTTTTGTTTTTCCTTTTTTCCCTTTTTGTCTTCTGTCTCCACTTCTATTCACAATTACATGCTCTTCATCCGTCTCATGTTTAACTATGTAAATTGGCCACTCATCATTCAAAGTGCTTGTACATCAAAATGAAAAGAGTGCGGATAACGTGTTGATTTTTTTCTTCCTTTGAGTAGATGGCATGTCAGTTTTTTAAAAAAAGTATAAAGAAAAAGTGTAATCAATGTGTGGGTGACAGGTAGTTTAATTTCTGCTTTTGTTAACCATCATGTCGCAAAAATTGTCATGGAAACAAAAGTCTAGACTACTGCAAATGAAATGTTTTCAATATACCTATTTCAAAGTCTAAGATTTGGGATGTAGATTACATTTAAATCCATAAAAGTTCAAATAACATTAATGTATTCCTCTGATAAGTCCTGTACTAATATTATTACAATTATATCTATAACTGTAGATATTTTTTATCAATATATGATACGTAGAATTCTTATCTTAGAATTACTAATATGGAATCCAGGAAGTTGTTGGCTCTGATACATTTATTTATGAGCCCTGAAAAATCAACACAAAGAAAAATACTAAACATATAAGGTAAGCACAAAAGACTAAATGCTGTGGTTAAACCAGTGACTATCCTGCAAGTCTTATGCTGGGCTTCTACCAAACGATTTTCATCGTCACAGACTTAAAGGGGAACTTAGTTTTTTTCAATCTGGACCTATTTTCTAACATGAAATACGTTCATTTACTCACCCAGACAGTTTTGCTGCAACTTGAATTCCATCGGGAGATATTTAGACCCACTCCAGATCAGCGAATGTCCGATATAATGGAAGTGATGGGGCAACCGTGTGCAGACTCTAAATAAGGCATTATGTGATACAAACCCCTTCATTTTTTACCAATGTTTTGTTACAAAACATTAGTCGGACCCCCTGTGAGCTCGAAGCGGCTTTTTTGTGGTGATTCGTCCTTATTTACAGACATTTACTTGTTATGGTGTCGCATAATAGTGACGTCATCAAAGCCACCGCAGTAAAAAAGTCTATAAATAAGGATGAATCACCACAAAAAAGCCGCTTCGAGTTCACAGGGGGGGTTCGTCTAATGTTTCGTAACAAAAAATTGGTGAAATGAAGGAATTTGTAGCAGATAATGCCTTATTTAGAGTCTGCACACGGTTGCCCCATCACTTTCTATATATCGGACATTCGCTGATCTGGAGTGGGTCTAAATATCTCCCGAAGGAATTCAAGTTGCACCAAAACTGTCTGGGTGAGTAAATGAATATATGTCATGCTAGAAAATAGGTCCAGATTGAAAAAAACCCGAAGTTCCCCTTTAAGACTGGAAGTCTTTAATAAATCTCAGGAGTTTTACTGGAGTTGCGGTGGCCTCGATCATCAAGTTAGAGATGGTAATCTGCGCTGATTCATAGCAATCTTTTCCTAGTCTTGGGCTTGCGACAATATCAAACATGTTTGACATTATTGCAAGTTGTACCTGTAGTGATGCAATAAAATCAACAACCAATAGCTGGATGAGCTCTGACAGCAGCGGAAACAGGTCCAACTTCCAGAACTGTCAATACTCAGAGCACTAGCTTAGCGAGAAAAAGATATGAGTGCACCAGCAAATACTGGATGTGCCAAAATTATTTTCAACAGTGTTACACCTCTACTAACATTCAAAAGACTATCACTCTTGAATACAACACTATTAACACAAAATGTCTTCACACGATGTGTGCGTTCTATCAGTAATAGTCAACAGTAGTTTACATCAGGTCACAAATGTGACATGCTCTCAAATAAATCAATAAAGTAGTCTAACAGAAAGAGCATACCTCGGGATCTAAAAAAAACCTAACAGTCATCGCTGCCCAATAAGACCAACATTGTGAAATATAACACACTCATGCGCGTGGAGCCATAACTTATCCATTACGCATTACCCATGATCAACAGCTGTTTAACCATCTGAACACAGCTGTCAGGCTTAGCAGCAGAGTAAAAGACACAACCACATCACTGTTTACCTGTGCGCACTGCAGCTGTCAGTTTAAAGGGAAGATGGCAGCTTGGTGCATTTATTGTTTCATCAGTCCAGTTTCTCTGCAAGCTCTTTTTCGAAGATGAGCAAGAGATAATGTTTAGTCTGTCTGTAAGCATCGTAGCTCTGCTGGGGGATTAATCCTGGAAACAGGTGTTTCGGAGCGCAACTTGGAACAGGCAGTGTTACCTGAATGCGCAGTAAACAGTCCATGTTGGGAAAAACATCTTTGTACGAGTCCAACACTTCCATTATGGAAGGAAACTGATGTCCTCCATCCACTTTCCTTTTGATGAGTTGCAAAAACAGTCAGTTCAGAGGCCTCCAAACCAAGTCCATAATGCCTGCTCTGCGTGCATCATGCGTCCAGCTGGTGAAACGCATCTGACGCAGGCAGCAGGGAGGCAGCATCTTCATTATTCTATAACAGTCACTCTGAAAACGGTTGTTCAGGTTGACCAAGCTGTCTTTCAAAGAACAGAGAACTCTGTTTCATCACTATTAGCAGTAGTTAACGCCCTGCAATGCTTGCTGGGTGGGTCTGACCTACAGTCAGGTCAGGAGGTTGCCAGGGTGTGCCAGCTGCTGGCACACTCGTGGTCACAGAAATACAGAGTCGCAACATGTATTGACTTCAATGTAAAAGTGGTCACGTGACACTTTTTTATTTTTATATAAAAGCAGGTGGAAGGCAGGGTCTCCTCTTTTCCCCCCTACTTTTAATTAAAGTGGTTTTTAATAGCCCCGAGCCAAAAAGGTCCTTTGAAGTCCACAAAAACTTGTCAATATTCCTCCATACTGCTCGTCCAATGTAATCCAAGTGTCCTGAGTGGGTAGTGTCCATAATTTACTCGAAACCACGCCACTTAATATATTTTTAGAGCCTATATAGAAGTACATTGCATCTCTTCCACGCATGCCGATGCGCGTTCATGAAACTACGGAAGCCGCGGCAGACGAGATCGCGTGTTCTCTTTTTCTTTCATTCTTTGTTTTAAATCAATATCCAACTCCTCTTGTGTTTGTCCCAGTTCGTCTGCAGCTCTGTTGCTCTTAACACAATGTAAACAGTGAATTTCTTCTTCTACGCTTGTATTATCGGCAGCATAGGCTCTGAACGCCGAGGCTTCCGTAGTTTCGTGAATGTGCAGATGCGTGCTTTGTGGAAATAATATATTCTCCTTTTAGGCTCTAAAAATATTAAATGACGTCGTTTCGAGTAAATTCTGGACGCTACCCACTCAGGACACTTGGATTACATTGGACGAGTAGTATGGAGGAATATTGACAAGTTTTTGTAGACTTTTAACTCATTCACTGCCACTGACGTCTATAGCCGTTTTCAGCGGGGGGAAAGTATTGAACATGTCAACATTTTTCTCCGAAAATATATTTCTAGTAGAGCTATTGGGCTATATGCCAGGCTCCACTACTTCCTGAATTTCAGACAGCACCTTTGCTTCCTGTCTGTTGTGACTGGACGAACTGATTAACCCAGGTGTGTCTGACCTCAGTAACTGGCCAGACACACCTGGAGAATTAGTTCAACCAGTAATGAAAGACAGGAAGCAAAGGTGCTGTCTGAAATTCAGGAAGTAGTGGAGCCTGGCATATAGCCCATTGACATGAACACAATCTGGTGAAAATCTGGCGACATCTGGTAAAAATTACAATACTTTTTTCCCCGCTGTATACGGCTATAGAAGTCAATGGCAGTGAATGAGTTAAGGACCTTGTTGGCTCGGGCTCAATCGAACTCCATTATATGAAAGTTGGGGGAAAACGAGAAGTCGTCCTGATCTCCAGCTGCATTTGAAATATTAGAAAAGTGTTCCAGAGTCTTGCTCACCATGAAGGTAAGTGGAAAATAAAGTTAAATCGTTCTGTGGGTGAACTATTCCTTTAATGCAACAAATGTATGATTTTACATTTCGTTCCTCAAGTGACATGAGGGGCAGCATCATAATTTAAGAGATTTTTTTATTTTTTTTTTACTTTTGTTTAAATGAAAATTAAGGCAAAAATCAATTAAAGGCCAAAAGTTTAGTCTCTTAAATTTTTTGTAATGTTTCTTTAGAGCTTGGGAAACAGTTTAAAGTTTTCTATTGTCCAGCAAACTGCAGTAGCTATTAATATGCTTTTTACTATCAGTAAATAATTTCACAACACCAAGTGTTTCAAATACAGCTACGACATTCAACATTTACATATTGAGCCTAGTGAGGTTTTATGGAAAAAAAATGCTATAAGACATATGTTTACGTTTCACAGAGAAAAGAAACTCTCACATTAAAAGAACACCACAGCCCATGTGGAAATACTAGTTGTTATGCATGTGAGCATTTACTGTGGTGTGTAAAATATGAATGAAGAGGAGTTACTTGTCTAAATATGTGGATTGCATAAAGGGAGCAAGGGGATTATGGGTAAAACAGCCCTGTGGAATTGGTTTTGTAGTTTTGTTGGTGAGGTTCCTGGCTCATCTACTTGCATGTCCTCAGAAGAATGTTTTTCTCTTTTCACTTGATCATTTTAAGCTGAGTGAATCAAGGTTTAAATCAATCAAATTCATATAAAAACAAAACAAAGACAACCATAATAGACTATCTGTCTCTCTGGTTTCAGCAACAAACATTTCCCCACCTAGTGTCTGGCTGCAAAGACTGGTGTGAGTGTGACCAGGCAGGGGTTAAATCCACTGCACCATAAAAAGGAGCTGTTCATAAAATGGAGGAATAAGAAGCAGAAATAATATTTCAAGTATGATTAGTTCATCCGCAGGGCACCTTGTGCGATTGAGAAAGGGGGTGAGAGTGGGAGGGGGTATTGTGCACGGCAAGCAGTAAATTATATCTAGCCTTTGAATGATTCCTGCAGATCCTATTACGACAGTGAGGGGAACCAGGGAGCGGTGGGGGGGAATGGGGCAGTTGGGAGAGAGAAAAGCAGCAGAACGAATCGGATGAATTCTGTTTCCAGCTGTCCGAATGACAGGGCAGATGAGGGTGGGGGCAAGGGTGGGGGTGGATGGGGGGCAGGGAGTGAAAACAGGACAATAAGACAATTATTCATTTTACACTTAAAACACTGTCATCTACACAAGAAAACATACACATGCTCAATATTTTTTCTTCCATCTTTCTCAGCAAATTTTACACCAGATGGAGAAAACACTGTTTCCCATTACCAGCCTCTGCACTTCACCAACCTCCCTGAATATTTGAGAGGCGCTTGTCTGCCATTTGTCACTTTGACTGCTGATATAGTAGCTGATAGTGGCATTAATGTGCTGCTGCTGAGGATAGTCCTCACAGGATAACAGAGACACTAAATTTATTCACCCAGCACCTCCATTTTGCCAACAGATGCCAAATATTGGTAATCAGGTCTTTATCCATTTTTAGTACAGAGACCAAATCAAATCTGATTGTCAAAGATCTACAATTTGATTAATGTAGATTACTCTGAATTCATTATTTAAACATTTGCTTAAAGTTGGAATCTGTGTGCATTTTTTTTAGCCTTGCTCTAAATGAAATTAATTTTTAATCTGATCTTAAACAAACATAGTACCATTTGGAGGGTTTTCTAATGATTTAGACACATTCATCAGTTCTTAAGTTATTTAGTGTTACAAAGTCATTTTTCTACTTAATATTTTCATTTGGCAATTCTCTTATTTTACTAAAAGTAAACTGATTTATCAGATGTGCTGAAATATACTGCCATGCATACTGTATTAAGATGTATCAAATATGCAGGTAAATGTTTTATTGTATAATTGGACTATGCACTTATGTGCTGCTACGGTATATGTCATCTCAAGCTCAAATTCCTCAGAAGTGAGCAATGAAAACAGGTGAGGCGAAGAAATATTATCACCAGCAGTCAACTGCTTCTTGGCATTACACTGCAGTGACTGTCCTTCACCCGTAAATTAAGTCCTCTGAAAAGCAGTTCACACAGCACACAAACCAAACATTACAAGGTCTGATTTGGAGTTTAAATATCACTTTTCAAGCTCTTTGTGGAGGAAATTATAAAGCAACAGACTGAATATGCTATTTCTCAATTATCTAATGAAATATACACATAGTTCAGCCTCTTTAATCAGCCGAAATGTGTTTGATTGACGGTATGAGTTCATTAATTCAGCATTATTTTGGCAAACTGTGTTGCAGAATGGGCCAGTGCCAAAGGAGAGAATAGAGATTCTGGACATGCAGAACATTAATAATATCAGAGGAGGAGACAATGAGGAATTAAAATGAAAGAATTCTGGACCCAACCACCCACTTTAATTGCAAATTTGAATTTCCCATAATGGATTCTGACATCGAAAGTCACCAAAATCCATCATTCTGGAGGGTATTATTCTACAATTAACCTGTCACTCCCGCCAACCTGTGTCTTTCTGCAGGGCTTCAAAAGGAAAGAATTCTAATCACTTTTAAACATAATTCAGATTGACAATCCACCCTTCACCAAAACATACACTGTCCTACAATCTGTAAGTTCTCACCAACTTTAAGCAGACACAGAGGTCTACATGAGTTGTTGATGCATTTATTTAGAGCATGGAATTCAGACTAGAGTGTGTGAATGACCTTTAAAGAAATTCAACAAAGGTCAAAAAGAATGCTGACACATATCCCAAGCTTCCAGCAAAATGCTGCTTACTCAGTGGCATTGTGATAGATGGAAACATAGCATATATGTGTCAGGAGTCAGATTTTATTCCAACAAAAGAAGAACTTTTTCAGCATCAAATCATGGCTAGATCGAAGACTTGTAAGAAGTAGATGATACTCCAAGACATCTTTTAGTGTTATATATATATATATATATATATATATATATATATATATATATATATATATATATACAGCTGATATTACTTTGCACTGATAGAGGACAGGATTATTTTCTAAATACTGACAGACTCCAACTACTTTCTTGGCTTTCCAGATCTTTTTGTCCTCCATTTCTTCATGTGTTCAATACTTATTCCCTGTGTCATTTCCCTATATCACACATAACTTAATTTATGGACATAAATGTCGGGACTTCTTTGTATGCATGCATTACTTGGGTTGTTGTCGACATCTGCTGAAAATTTCATGTCGATAGTTCGACTAGAAACATATTTTCTGAGAAAAATGTTGATGTGCTCAATACTTTTTTCCCCTACTGTGCATGTATATATTAGGGCTGTAACGGGATATTTGTGTCGAGCCGATCGGTACACTCCCCTCCTGGGCAGCCACCTTATTGTGTTGGAGGGGTTTGCGTGTTCTGAGGATCCTAGAGGCTATGTTGTCTGGGGCTAGATTATGCCCCTGGTAGGGTCATCCATGGCAAACAGGCAACTAGGGGAGGGACCAGACAAACACAGCCTAAACACCCCTAATGGAGAAAGTCAGTATTGGATTCACGTGTCCCACGCCCAGACGCAGGTCACCTGGGCCCCCCTCTGGAGCCAGGCCTGGAGGTGTCACGGAGGCAAGTGCGTGGTGGCCGGGCTTCTGCCTATGGGGCCCTGTCGGGCTCAGCCCGAAAGGTTGACATGGACCCCCCTTCTTGTGGACCCACCACCTGCGAGATAGGCCATAGGGGTCGGGTGCACTGTGAGTTGGGCGGTGGCGGTCTGACCCCCGGCTGCAGAAGCTAGCTCAAGGGACGTGGAATGTCACCTCTCTGGTTGGAAAGGAGCCTGAGCTGGTGCGCGAGGCTGAGCAGTTCTGACTAGATATAGTTGGACTCACCTCGATGCACAGCTCGGGCTCTGGAAACACCATCTTTGAGAGGGGCTGAACCTTGTTCCACTCTGGAGTTGCTCCCGGTGAGAGGCGCCGAGCAGGTGTGGGCATACTCATTGTCCTCCGGCTCGGCGCCTTTACGTTGGGGTTTACCCCAGTGGACGAAAGGATAGCCTCCCTCCGCCTCCAGGTGGGGGGACGGGTCCTGACTGTTGTTTGTGCCTATGCACCAAACAGCAGTTCAGAATACCCACCCTTTCTGGAGTCCTTGGACTGTGTATTGGAAAGCGCTCCGTCTGGGGACTCCATCGTTCTGCTAGGGGACTTCAATGCTCATGTGGGCAACGACAGTGAGACCTGGAGGGGCATGATTGGGAGGAACAGCCCCCCTGATCTGAACCTGAGTTGTGTTTTGTTGTTGGACTTCTGTGCTTGTCATGGATTGTCCATGACAAGCACATGGACTTAGGCAGCTGCCCCCGCGACCCAACTTCGGATAAGCGGAAGAAGATGGATGGATGGATGGACGATCGGTACACTGCTCTCGGTTCGGCATGACCCTGTACCGAACTGTTTGACGCCTGATATGTTTATTTAGTTATTTACTGTTTCATTAAGTTTTTGCGTGCCAATGGACATAACTGAGTGACAGACTGTTGAATCTTTGCCTCCACTTGGTGTGGCGTGCTTACCATCCTGTTTCTAATGACGCCTAACATGGCAAGTAAGCTAGGTGAGCTAGAAGAAGCACTGTCTAGCCTCATTCCCTGACTGGAAGCACCTCGGTTTAGATGAAGAGGGAGGAAGAAAAAAAAAAGCCAACAAAACAAAAGCAGCTTGCTGACTCAGTTGGGTATGTACTCAGAAACACTTCCAACATGTTATAATGCATCGAACGAGACACCTCACAAGTTTGAATGTTACTGGTAGCCTACAATGAGAAAACAGACTCATTTAGCGCAAACAAGTGTAAAAACAGCAGCATGTGACTTATTTAACAATTTTTTTTATTCAGGCAATCTGACCAGAAGAGTAACTTTCTGTGATGCTTAGTTTCTGTGAGCTGTCTGTTAAATGCTGCTCTTAAAACTCAGATGGTGAGGTGAAAGTATGTTTTTTTTTTTTTTTTTTTATAAATATGGTCTACAATTTGAAAGTTTGATCATTATTAGTAACCTTATTTAGATGGTGGTAAAGGTCCTATAGTACAATCTACACAATGTGAAGAGCAGAAAAAATGAAAAAAAAAAATCCATCTACTCTAGTGGCTGCAAAAACGTTAACCAATACGAGCCATCCGGCCGCATGGCTTACATTGGTCAACGTAGCTGTTCGTCTTGCTTCTCTCTGCTCTCATTCAATCCCCGGCTCAAGCCGACACTTCCCCGACGCGACAGACTGCCTGTGTTCCGCGCCTCGGCCCCGCCCTCTTTCGCGTTTAAACGTTTTATTCATATATTTATTTTATTTTGCGTTTGAAACTTTCTGCAACAAGTAGCTGAGTAGCAGCTTAACAACAAGAGGAGAATGGGACAGAAAGGCAGCGGCAGCGGGAAGCGCCTCTGCTGGGAGTTGGGAGAAAAGAAAGGCAGACGGAATGTGTGCAGCAGGAGGGAAGGAAGGCCGCGGTAGGTTTGCCGCAGGAGGAAACGACAGGTGGAGAAAGTCTCTGAAAGAAATACAGACAAGGACGAAACTGGACCAAAGCAAGACGGAAGGATGGAAACAGGAGGGAAAATCTGCAGCCGCAGACACGGGCGGAGTGAAAGCAGAGTATAAACAGTGGGTCACCGGCTGGAGGACGCCCCGGGAGGATTTGGGAGTAAAACTGATTCTGAAACAGCAGACGGTTGTTAAACAGGTAGGCAGTTTGTTTTTTTACTTTTATGAGTGAGTTGTACATAAATGTATAATCTATGACGATGCTGCTGATGACTGGAAACACTGCTGGTGGTGGTTTCTGTGTGGACAAACGGCGTCGGAACGTCAGCTGTTTATTTTTAGCATTGTAAGCTAGCTTGTTGTCATTGGTGATGTCCTGAATGCGTTCAGTAACTCGTGAAGTCGCTGGAACGTCGTGGTCTCTTACTGATGCAGAATCTCCAGCTAAAACACACCATAAACTTCCCGGTGGTTGAGAAAGGCAAATATTATATATGTGAGCAGATGTTGTTCATTTCTGTGGGATGAATATTACGCCGTGAAGCTGTTGTGATGAGGCTGGCTGTAGCTGAGGAGGAGGGCTGTACGTATTCGGTGAGAGGGTACAATGAGCAAAGAGGGGCGGGCTGTGTGGGGGGGCAGGTTGCTTTTTTTCTTTTTCTCAAAATTTCTCAACTGATTCTGAAATCGTAGACCATAGCTTTAATTGAAAAGTGTAAAAAACAATCAGCAGGATTTTATTCTAAAACGTTTTCTTTGGGTTTTTTTTTCTCATTCAAACAATATGGTTGAAAAACAAACAGCTTTGATGTTAAATTGTAGTGAACTTATTAAAACATATGTATTTTTTCCATTACTGTACAGAAAAAAAGAAAACAAACCGTGACTTGTGTTCCAAGGTACATACCCAACCGTGATTTTTGTGTACTGTCACAGCCATAGTATATATAGATGGGTTTCTGAGCAACGTCACAGATAGGATGCGCGCGCAACCAGGGGGCAAGAAAACACAGAAAAAGCATTATTGAACTATGAGAAGACCTGTGTTTTACGTACAAGACTCGACTTTTAATGCAGATGAGGTCAAGATATGACGTGAAAGTGTGGGGGAAATATAATGTTTATGTCCTGGTATTTGTTCGGTTGCAAAAATCAAAACATTAATGCATGTAAACTAGGGCTGTGTTAAACGATTATTTTTTAAACGATTAATCTATCGATTATTTTTTCGATGCATCGATAATCTAACGATTCACTTTTTTAGCTCGATTCGATTCGATTATCGATTATCTCCTCATAAATTGACGGACAGCAATTTATATATGCTGATGTAGATATCTAAAATGTAAAAGCATTCAAAGGCACTGGGAGCAGCAGCCTGTCATGGAGTTTTTCATGAACCAACAGAATGTAAAATTGATGTTGAAAACACAGCGGACTGAAAAACAGGCTTTTAATTCTTTCATTTACATGAAAATAATAATAAAAAAGCATTATTGAAATAATATGATCATGTAAACTTGGAGGTTAAGCAAGACAGATATTATTTTCCAACAAAAGATAATGAAGATAAGTAAACATTCAGAGTTGAACATTATATTGAACATGGGTCTAGCTTCCAGAAAAAGAGCACTTCATCTTCATTCTTTAATGCTTAATACGGGTGCCAATCACTTGGAAATGAAATTAAAAATTATTTATTTATCCCAGAAGGATTACACAAACTATTACCAACAAATGAAACACGAACATGAGACGAGACAGCTCCTGACATCAGCTGCAGTTCCACCCACGGCCAGCAGATGGAGCTCGTGCTTCATGCTACCGTCTCAAACAGGCCTACGTGTCTAAGACATGGCGTCCATCTCACGGAAGTTGTCTCATGTCTCATGAGGCTCGGATCGCCATCTCTAATATATAGTTACACCTTCGATAACGAGTGTGGGCCTTCACTCCTTACACCTTGAAACTTGAAACCACTCCGGAACGCGCCGCCATCTTTTTTTAGTCTAGTCGCATGCGCCGCCATCTTTTTTTGTCTGACGTGCATCGGACGCAATTTTCGTCGACTATTTTTGCGTCGCGTAATCGGTTCGTCGCAATCGTCCCACCCTAATGTAAACAGTTGAAAATAGTGATAATAGGACAGTAAGAGTGACTGATTTTCAGAAAACCCCCTCAGATAACTTATTCAGGTTCAGACTACATGATTTATTTAGTCTTTCACCATGGTCACCATGTCGGATTAAACCACCACGGTGGTAGAAATGTTTCCTGTGTTCTAGTCGGGGGGACTGGTAGCCTACTAATGCATCACTGCTGCGATCGGCTGCATCACAACACTGTAGCTGTGTGTGACAGCCGTCCTCTGCTCAGACAGGAAAATAAAAAGAAGAAAAAACTGATTGTGGAGCCGTTTACAAACATTCACGCGGCATAACAATGCATCCTGGAGATTTAATACAAAGTACGGGGGTCGTAAATCAGATGGCGTTTGAGTTTCTACCGTTAGCTTGTTCGCAGTTAGCTAGGCTGTCTACTGTCCACCAGGATCTCACACACAACAAAGCACAACATTACACAAGCAGCTAAACTTACCGACAGCATTGCGTGTTAGTCCCTAACAGTTGGAATCGCCTCCTTTCCAAACGTAGTGATGATGTGGTCTTTGCCTGGTTTAATCCCAAACTAGTGAAAGTTGCTCCTGTATGGAGGTGGTGAAGACGACACCGGAGCTGAACCTGCTGCAGACCGCAGACTGTTGTGGCCTATTTTGGTTTTAACAAAGAGTCTAAACAAAAGTTTAAGCCGCTTTCTAACTCAGGTTTTTCTGGCAAATTTCAAATGAGGTCCAACACAAATAATATCCATGTTTTAACAAGAAAAATGCCATTTCCGGGTGACGACTCCCTTGCCAAGTTAGTGTAATGGTAATAGAAATATAACACAGCAACGCTGCATCTGTATTTTTTTATTTGTCATCAAAATACATATTTATTCAACCTTATTTTAAAACACAACAATCTCTGTTTGTTTCATTAGTTTACTTTACATTTTTATGAATGATATGAGTGCGTGTTTGGCCATAGACTTCAATACAAAACACAGCCTTTTTGCCCCCTGGTTGAGCGCGCAACTGTCAATGTTTGTAAACTGGAAACCCATCTATATACAGAGAGAGAGAGAGAGAGAGACTACAAGCAGGTGTGTTTGGCCATTGTCCTTATGGTTACTGAGGTTAGGGACGCCTGGATTAATCAAATCATCCAATAATGAACGACAGGAGCGTGAGAGACCGAGCCGAAAAATCGGAGAAGCACAGGGAAGTTGGAGAAAAAGTAACAAATTTATTTACAACAAAAAAAAAAAAAAAGATTAAATGATAAATCCCATAAAAGAGGTCAACAAAACCAAACTTAACACAGGAAACTGAAGTACTAAATGACCTTAACAAACAAAGGGGGACATAAGGCTCGTTCAACTTTGGCTATCTGCAGTGCAACTCGGCTGGAAGTGAGGGATTGTGATACAGGAGTGTTGCATGCCGGTTAGAAACTTTGTCCGACTTCAGACTGCGCCTGCACTGCACCGGAAAACGTGACCGTACAACATGATCATCAAACATTGCGGGAGCCGTCCGATTGCAGTCGGATTGTGCAGTTACACCTCAGCAACTGCAGCTTCTGGACCTGCCTCCACCGCCGACAGAACCTGGTCCTGATTGGTTTCACCTCTCACTGATGCAAGCTCTGATTTTTGGACGGGACTGTCCCCCAGTAATAAATCCATTTAGGTGTTTTAAACAGGCTACAAAATTATTTGAAACAGCCTTGGTGTTTCATATTGTAGTTAGGCTGATGTTCATAAACCTGGACAGGCTGATATCTGATAGGGCTGGACAATTAATCCAATTTTAATCGGTTTCAATTTTGCCTTTTCACCATAAAACACAAACAAAAAAAAATTAACCTCGTGCAGCAGGGAGAAGGAGCAAACTGCAGGGAGACAAACGAAGCTGACAGATTCATTTTATTCTATTATTATCTAAAAAATTCTATTTTACTCTACTTTTCAATTTAACTGATTTTTTAAATTATTTAGGTGGCAAAAACCTTTAAAAACAAACGTGCATAACGTTTCAACACAAAAAACAATTTTCCCCCACCAAATCTGACTGCTGCGATAAAGTAACACAAATGTGTTGTAGCAACAAGTTATTTCACTCAGGTAAATATACACTGCCTGGCCAAAAAAAAGTCGCCACCTGGATTTAACTAAGCAAATGGGTACGAGCCTCCTATTGGATAATTATTGCATGGGCGATTATCTTTCAGCTGGCAACAAGTTATTTAACCCCAACTGATGCAATGAGTTGCTTCTCATTTCCTAGACAACCATGTGGAAAGACACATCCATGGTCTTGAAAAAGATGTTAGTCTGTCTGAAAAGGGTCAAATCATTGGCATCAAGAGGTGAAAACATCTAAGGAGATGCAGAAACTACTAAAACTGGGTTCAGAACAGTCCAACGCATTATGAAAAACTGGAAGGATAGTGGACCATCGTCTTCCAGGAAGAAATGTGGCCGGAAAGGCAGATGAAGTGATGCAGCATCATGCCTAGTGCCTACTGTATGAGCCTGTGGGGACAGTGTGATGATCTGGGGTTGCTGCAGTTGCTCAGGTCCAGGTTCAGCAACAGTATGAGCTCAGATAATGAGGTCAGCTGATACCTGAATATACTGAATGACCAGGTTATTCCATCAATGGATGTTTCTTCCCTGATGGCACAGGCATATTCCAAGATGACCGTGCCAGAATTAATCGGGCTCAGATTGTGAAAGATGGTTCAGGGATCATCAGACATCATTTTCACACATGGATTGGCCACCACAGAGTCCAGACCTGAACCCCATTGAGAATCTTTGGGATGTGCTGTGGTCAGACTCTACAATCATCATCAAGATCTTGGTGAAAAAATGATGCAACAGGATGCAAATAAATCTGGTGACATTGCAGAAGCTTCTGGAAACACAGCGAATGCTGCCGCAATCAAAGCTAAAGGCGGTCCAACGAAATGTTAAATGTTGGACCTTTTTTCTGTTGGCGACTTTTTTTTTGGCCGGGCAGTGTAAATCTTAACTTATGGGCCTTTTCCACTAGCACAGGTCAGCTCAACTCACCTAAACTCAACTCAATTCAACTTGGCTTGGTAGCTTTTCAATTACAATCCATTACCCCGACCACAAGTGGGCGGGGTAAGAATGAATCCGCTGCCACGTACTAGATTGTGCAATGCAAACGACAGCAGCAACAGTTCACACTCCCTACCAGTAGGTGGCGGTAATGCACCTCATTAATTGTTAGTAGCCGCCAGTAAAAACAACAACAGAGGGAAAAGACAAGAAAAAGTGTGAGGAGAAAGTAACATAGGAGGGAATGAATGAGATCATCAGCGACACCATCTGTACATGAATTCATGTGGTGTAGGTGGTAGCAATCTTGCCTTATAACCTGGAGATCCCTGGTTCAAATCCCTTTTCAGCCGAATGAAATTCTTTTTTTCTCTCTACAATCTTGTTGCAAATCTGAAATCACTCCCTCACGAGCTCATATCTATCTATCTGCATGCATTCAATAAAGTCTTCTGAATCTGAATCTTTTTATTTATTTAACCTTTATTCAACCAGGAAAAGTCCCATTGAGATTAAAAACCTCTCTCTCTCTCACTCACTCACTCACTCACTCACTCACTCACTCACTCACTCACTCACTCACTCACTCACTCACTCACTCACTCACACAACAAGATCGTGGAGAAAAAAAAACATTGTTCGGCAGAAAAGGGAATTGAAGCCAAACCTTTGGATTGAAAGGCAAATTTGCTACCGCCTATGACACGTGTATTTCTAATAGAAGCGCAAATAATGATATCATACGTCCCTCCCAGATCTTACTCTGTTGCTGTTTTAACCGGCAGCTGGCTAACAATTCATGAGTTGCATTACCGCCGCTTACTGGTAGGGAGTGTGAACTGTCGCTCATTTAATGATGTCACTCTCTGACCCTGACATCTGATTGGCTAACCCCTTGGCCAATAAGTGGCATGCAGTGAGATGACGTCAGATATAGCTCGCTTCAGCACGCTCAGAACCTCGCCAGAGGAGGTACAGAAACTGTATCACCTCAGCTCGGAAAATCCCCAGTGGAAAAGCCCAATAACTGAGGCGAGGTGAGGTGAGGTGAGTTGAGCAGAAAAGGGATGGTGGAAATGGGGCATAAATTATACCAAAACCTTCACAAATCCTCTTCATAATTTGGATTTGTTGGACTTATTGGTGTGTATCCACTTTTCCACATGCTCCCTTTGCACTCCCCCTTCATGTTATGCCCGAGTACCCAAATCCATATATATATATATATTAGACTTGATCACATCTGCACAGTGTTCAGTAGCTTTGAGCTAAATAAAGGCAAATGCTACGAGATCCTCCATTATCGTAGTCTTCTCGTGGCGAACTTGTCCAGCTGAGATGCGCTGTGTTTATGGTCCGCCCACGACAACTCATGCAGCTCTCGTCTGACCACCAAGTCAGACGGCAGACAGACGCAGTCAATCCGAACGAGCCTATTTACACTGGTTGATCAGGCCATTTTGACACAAGACAGGACATTACATGCAAAACTACAACAAAAGACTAAACTAATCAGTACAATACTAAATGGTAACCCATGAGGGAAAAAACTTCAGTAATCAAACTCTCCAAATATAACTAAAGAAAACTAGCTAAATAGAAAAACCTAAACCCCTCCTACACCTCTTCTGAAAACAAATGGAAGAGTCCGATTAGTCCCTATTGAGGAGATCCACTGCAGCTTAGGACTCCTTTCCTTTGGTGGCCTGGCTACGCCTATGCAGCAGCCTCACAGGAACTGGTAACTCAAATGAGAAATATATTAGTTTAAAGTAAAAAGCAAGAAGTGACAAAATGAGTCACCTAGATGTGTGCACCCAATCAGTTAACCCCCTACCAAATCCCATTAATAAAATTATATGAAAATGGTGAAAACTTAAACTGTTGATTTTTAAAGTGAAAAAGATTACCAGACCATTTCACTGTGTGGCTACGCATGTGGCCATCACAAGGAGACAAAGGAGCTGGCTTAAATTCAGGAAGTGGTGGAATTGTGTATAAAGCCCATTGTGCAAGTCTTCATCAAAAGTGGCATATGCTAAGGAGATGCTCTGTCCTTGCTGCTGTTCTGCTTGAACCATTCAGCCAATTAATGAAGAAGACTGGCTGTGGATACTGACTCAGAAATGGGGCCAACATCAGTCACCTCCTCAAGCTGTATGCTTAGAACAAGCAAGAAATTGATTCACTGATCCACACCACCAGGAACTTCAGCAGCAAGTCAGCTCAATGGTAAAAACAAGATTCAAGCAATTAGCAGTTGTGCCCTGCCAGTGATCAGATACCTACTGGGATGATAAGCTGGCCAAAGGAGGAAGTTTCAAAGTTAGAAAAAGCACGAAAGTCACCCACTATGTGTGGAGGGTTCCACCCCAAGTCTAGTATCCAGAGGCTTGACGCAAAGAGAGAGGCAGAAGACTAGTCAGTATCAGAGCCATTATCCAAGATGAAACATCCAAGCTCCATGAATACATTATGATGGCCTTAAGGGATGAAGCACTTAGTGAACGCGTTAGGCAGTGGAAACAGGAGGAAAAGGAGTTGGAGGTAGTGCTGTCACCATACCAGAAATTCAGTAGTCGATACTGTCTATGACCCTCGGTTTTTGTTCGGTTGAAAACCGGGAACCAGCTCTCCAGTAACGGGGTTCTAAGCTGGTGGTGGGAAATGCTCGTCTGGACCACTCACTACCATTATTTCACGAAGTCTGCCCTGCTTCAGCTAGTGTGACTCCAGATGAACAACCTTTGCTCTGGTTCAAACCCTCTAGCCACTCCACTTGTTGATAGCTGCTTCCCTAAACGTCTTCCCACTTGTTCCAATCCAGATAATTTTAATACTCAGGACCAGTATTGAGTATTAGGGCATGTTTATTTGACTAGACCAACCCTTCAAGGCCTCTGGATGTTATTTTCGTTGACCACACCCTGCCCCCAGGCAGAGTTGCAAGATAAGAACCTTATAGGTAAAATAATAACCAAATTTTCTTCTTGCAGGTTAAATTTATTGAAGCTTTGGCACGGGGAAGGGGAAAAACAAAAAAACAGTTCAATCAAAAAACGAGACAGATGAGACAGTTCATTTGAGCTTTAGTCGGGTAAAAAAAATAAATCAGGTGGATAGAGTGGAGACTATTGTTGGTAAAACTCTCCAAAAAATAGAACTTGTACAGGGACTTCTTCCAAACTTCTCTTCGCTCTGTCCCTCAGCAACAGATTCTTGCTTTAAATTCTCTTATTTTCCTTCTCTCGAGACCTGTGTAATCTGAATTCTCCTTTATACCCTTTTGCTCCCGCACCGCATGACCTGGTTCAACACACTGACTCGCGACCGAGAAAGCCCTTACAAGCAAAACCAACCACCCCATCCCCCTGCCCCACCCAACCACCCCCCTCACCCAAGAAACCGCACGGAGGACCAACGTACCATTCCATTTCCCCAAACAAAACCAGGCGCGGGCGCCGAGACCCAGTCGTCCCGACCGACCCCGAACCACCGTACCCCAGCAGTCCAACCCCCACCAACTCTCCCGCGCTAACACCCACTCCTACCACAACGGAACACCAATTTCCCCCCTACCAAACAAAAACAAAAAAAAAAAACCACAGCCATAAAAATCACACCACCCCCACCCTCCCTCTTATTTTCCCGACCTTTAAAAACGCCCAACCACCAAAATCTCCACCCCCTACCCAACCACACTATTTTACCACACACCCCAATTTCCATCCACACGGAAAGCCAACAACCTCTTCCCCCTCTTTAACCCAAAATCAACCCCAAGTTCGCTTTCTCACACCTTTATATATCTCTCGAACACTCCGTCATCTCCATTTTCATATTCCTTCTTACCCCACACTTTATAGCTCCTCTGCCAGCCTTCGCACGCTATCACCCCTATCAGCTTTTTAAACAGCCGTCTTTCCAGCCCACATCCTTATTTTACCACTAAAACTTCTTTCCATTTTCCTCTTCCTGCTCTCACATTACACCTTATTTCATTAAATTCAATCATTCAGTACTTATTACTCATAACCTAAAGTCTGCCATATCATTTCATTAATGTACTATACAATATTACAGCAACACAAATGAGTGCTCAGTGTAAGCAAACAACTTTTTTCACAAAATATCTTAAGTTTCTAGTTTAACCTCACAGCACTAAAACCGCCGCCAATTCACGTCCCAACTCGCGGCTTTTTTCTTTTTTTTTTTGTCTTACTCGTCACCCAGCAACTAACATGCGGCAGTCCCACCTAATATTTGTTTGTGGACACACAGTCAAAGGGTAGAAAAAGGCACCCTTAAATAGCCTACCAAACGACTTCATGCCGAGTGAGCAAGACTCTGAAAGCGGGAGTGCCGGAGAAGATGACATGGTCATTGCAGCAGCAGAGGGAAACACACGGCAGGGGAACACCGATTGGTATGTCTTTGTTATACATTACAATTAGCATTTTTTGTTGTTAGTGATTTGTTTATATAGTAATTTGTGAATAAATGTAACTATTTAAAAAACTGATTTTTAACCTCTCCACACCCACCTGGACACCAGCGCCCATTTAGCTGTGTTTTCAATTAACAACAGCAAGCCACTATATGGACATATACATGGTTATAAAGCTTAGATAAATACATAAATAAATACATAAATAAAAAGAAGCAACTGCATCTTCCTACCTTTGAAGTGGATCCAGAAGCCATTTTATAAGTCCAATCTTCAATTGTTTACATTGTTTACAGTCCTTCTGTTCGCAAGTTCGTAAGGGTTCACCAATTTAAAGTAATCAAAAATATTTTTGATGAAAACGATTCCGTAGTGTGAAAATAGCCGACACACAGAGAAAAAAAAAACATTTTTCACCGTCCAAAAAGTCCGCTCGTCACAGCTACACGGTTTGTTTAGTAACATCTTGCTACGACCCCTAACATAGCTGTTGGGGTGTGCTTGTTTTCCTCACTCTCCTTCCTGCAAAACAAGTGTCCACATCCGTTTTAGTCTAAATTCAACCCTCAGACACTCCTTGTCTTAAAACAAGCGCTCTCAGTTTGGAATCCCATTCGACAGCACACAGCGCTGACAGCACAGCTAAAAGTCCCATAGCTGGAAACTTGAATAAACTTACGCCATTCTTACACAACGCGACGGCATATCTGTAACCTTTAGCCAGTAAAGCTAAAACAAAAGGAGAAACTGTTAGCAAAACCGCTAGCTCTCCAGTCAACAAGCCGGGTGGGCAGTCTTTCGCTGATGTCACATCCGGTTTTGTACTCCTGTGGTGAACAGCGCCACAGTCTGGTCAGAAAAGCAGCGATGTTTTCTAATAACTCATTTATGCAGCTGCGGTTGTTTATGTTACATAGATCATCATGAAGGACGTTTTGGTCTATAAAACATGGCAAAAAATGTTAAAATCGTGTCACCAGCACTTAAAAGGGACACTGTGTAATCGGGAGCAGCTCCCTCGTACTTTTCATGCTGCATTCGCGTGAAACCGGGCAGACCGATGACATCCGCTGCATGTAAAGTTATCACCGGCCTCTATGTGAAGACCTGGTCCGTCAGTTAAAGTGACATCAGTCCACATCTGATTTGTTGTCATGGCGATGTCGTATTGTTTTCCCTGACCCATGTTTTACCGTCTTTCGCTCGGCTTCATTGATTAAAATGACATCTGGTTTGTTACCAACGGCCGTCTGCCCGACTGCACGTGAACCCAGCGTCAGTGAGACGCTAGTCTCTCCCCTCTGCAGCGCGGTGACTTTTCAAAGTCATTACCTCGAACTGAGCTGAAAACTCCGGTGTGTCCGGTGAGTTTCTGTGTTTTCCTACCGTCACGCTTCTCCCGAACACAAAAATATGGCGATACGACATGGCAGCCTTCACCGAGCCGCCCGGCTCGATGTGTAAATGAATGATACGAACGGCAAATTTAGAACTTAGAGGAGCACTTCAGTTTGTTGATGGGAGTGATTACTGATTAATGAAAAAACACTTTTGAACCAAATCAGTTTTTGTAAATAAAACACAGGAGAACTTAAACAATATCCCTTTAATCATTACTGGTAATATGATTATGATTACTTCTTTGATTCTGCTCTAGAGCCTGCGTTGGGCCGGCTTTCTCAGATCAGCTGTTGGCTTCCTCTGGTGGCTGGTTTAAAGTCTGGCCCTGGGGACTTCAAATTACTGAGGCTACTTTGACAATACCACTATCAGTGAATTTCCACGGTACTCGATACCAAATTCGATACCACGGTCAAAAACAAAACTGCAGTATATCCACCTTCATTAAATTATTCAAGGTAGTAAAACAACAGATTGGACCATCATTGAACAGGAACAGTTTACAGATATTTAGGAATCTATCTTGATAGTGCATTTTTCTTTCTCACATCACATAAACATGTTACAATCAAAGGTCAAAGCGAGAGTTGATTTTCTTTATAGAAATCGCTCCTCACTCACGTCTGCAGCCAAACGCTTGATTGTTGAAAGGACCATCCTCCCCTTATTTGACTACGGTGACACAATCTACAGACATGCCTGCAAAGGAACACTTCAAAAACTGGACTCAATTTACCACTCTGCGATTCGACTTGTCACCAATACTCCTTACAGAACTCATCATTGTCTGCTGTACAGTCAGGTTAAATGGCCATCATTACAAATTCACGGCAATTCTCACTGGCTCACTCTCATCTATAAAACACTGCTCGGCCTTTCACCTCCATATTTATGTCAGCTCCTGCACAGTGTCTCTACAGCCAAATACAACACACAGTCTTTCCACAGAATCATGCTACAAATCCTGAAAACAAACTCTCGCTTTGGACAAATGTCATTTTCTTTTGCAGCTTCTGGACTGAAACACATTACAAAAATCTCTGAAACTTGATGCTTTTACTTCTGTATCTGTTTTTAAACACAATTTAAAGGTGATTTTTAACGACAACTGTAAATGTTTTGTTACATTTTGACTCCCCTTTTGATGTCTTAAATTGTTTAAATGTTTACTGATTTTATTTTATTATTTATTTGTGTTCCTCTCCCCCACTTGTCCTACAGGTGCCTATGGCACTTGCCAGGCTGGCATTGTAAATAAGAATCTTGTTCTTAATGTCTTAGCCTGGTTAAATAAAGGTTAAATAAATAAAAAAATAAATAATTAAATAAAAACCCTGAACAGATACAGTGGGTGCAGAAAGTATTCAGACCCCTTTAAAATTTTCACACACTTTGTTTGATTGCAGCCATTTGCCAAAATAAAAAAAAGTTCATTTCGTTCTCATTAATGTGCACTCAGCACCCCATCTTGACAGAAAAAAACATAAATGTAGAATTTTTTGCAAATTTATTAACAAGGAAAAACAGATATCACATGGTCACGAGTATTCAGACCCTTTGCTCAGTACTGAGTAGAAGCGCCCTTTTGAGCTACTACAGCCATGAGTCTTCTTGGGAATGATGCAACAAGTTTTTCACATCTGGATTTGGGGATCTTCTGCCATTCTTCCTTGCAGATCCTCTCCAGTTCTATCAGGTTGGATGGTGAATATTGGTGGTCAGCCATTTTCAGGTCTCTCCAGAGATGATCAATTTGGTTTAAGTCAGGGCTCTGGCTGGGCCAGTCAAGGGTGGTCCCAGAGTTGTTCTGAAGGCACTCCTCTGTTATTTGTCTTGTTGGAAGGTGAACCCTCGGCTCAGTCTGAGGTCCTGAGCACTCTGGAAGAGGTTTTTTTATCCAGGATCTCTGTACTTGGCCGCATTCATCTTTCCTTTAATTGCAACCAGTCTTCCTGTCCTTGCAGCTGAAAAATACTCCCATAGCATGATACTGCCACCACCATATTTCACTGTTGGGATCGTATTGGGCAGGTGATGAGCAGTGCCTGGTTTTCTCCACACATACCACTTGCAATTAACTCCAAAAAGTTCAATCTTGGTCTCATTAGACCAGAGAATCATATTTCTCACAGTCTGGGAGTCCTTCATGTGTTTTTGGCAAACTGTATGCAGGCTTTCATAAGTCTTCCATCGGGCTACTCTGCTACAAGGCCCCGACTGGTGGAGGGCTGCAGTGATAGTTGACTTTGTGGAACTTTCTCCCATCTCCCGACTGCATCCCTGGAGCTCAGTCACAGTGATCTTTGGGTTGTTCTTTACCTCTACCCGACACCGTCTGTTAACAAGGGCGCCGAAATGAAACTGCTGCGCTTCAACGTGCTTCCGCATGCAGTGTGTCCCCAGCGTGACACGGCAGCAGCGGGCTGCCATGGCCGACGTTGCCCCTCTCTTTGGCTGGGGATGTGCCCTGACAGCAGCATCTCTTTTTCCTCTGCGTGATTTTCCTGTCAGTTACGGTAATATGACCAGCGAGGTGTTTGATTCTGCCTCATATGAACCGCCAGAGTCCCGCATGCAGCTCAGTGCTGTATGATTCAGCATCACCGGGCAGTGCAGGAGTTTAAATGTAACGCAGCAGCAGGTGTGGAATTTACAGCGGCATTTAACCTTCGTAAGATTTTTAATCATTAATCATCTGTTTAGAATTTTTTTGGTATAAGAGTCAAATAACTCCAGTCACAGTAAAAACATTTTTAACCAGAAAAGCATTCGGAGAGCGCAGACCTCCGCCAAGCAGTGTGACTCCCTTATTTTTGTGTGTTCGGGATAATAGTATCCGGAATTTTCTCTGGATCCAGATCAACTTTCGAAACATTCTGGAACTCATTTAGATCCTTCCTTGTAATTTTTTTTTACCAAACATTTGAGCCATTTGTATGGAGTTATATGCAAAAATTCCAAAAGTATGGCCTATTAGGGTGATGTTGATGTAAGACTATTTAGGAGTTGGTAAGGAGGTTTGATGTTCACCATGGGGTGTCGGTCAGAACACTAAGGACTTGCTTGTACAGTTAACTATCTTTACTGGTCACTCTTAATCACAACAGCACAGTAATGCAACAAACAACAGACTTACAGGTGAGGAATTCCAGGGCTAGTTAAGATGAATGCCTGGATGGACGTGAGTGTGGTCTATAAACACAGAAATACATAGCCATGAGGAACATTTGTTCAGCAAATAAACACATTCAAGGTATTAATTATTATTACTAATAAATCCCTTATAGGATCCCTTACAGTTAAGACTAAACGTGCATGCATTCAAGGCTAACAGTTAAGCCTGGATCAGACAACACGAATTAGCCTGCAAATGATTCTGCATTGTTGGATTGCAGAATGTCGCATCTTCGCTCCGTGTAGTGTGACATAATCAGCGATTGGCGATTTGGCGTCTGCGACGCTTCATGACCACAATGCAGAAAGACTGGCATGTCAGAATTTTTTGGTTTTGTCTGCCTAGTGTGACATGTCCTGCGACGTGTCCCTACATATTGACCAAAGAAGGACAGCGCACCCCTCACTTCCACCAGAGAGACCACACAGGAGCGCCGGTACACAAACAATGGCGAAAACGGGGAGACACAGCCGCTCTCCGGTGGAGCGGTGGAACGGAGGAGAGATTTGTGGATCTGTGGCATCAGTTTCCGCCTCTTTGATGTGCTAGAAGTCTCATGGGCTAGAAATCTGTCCAACAGTCTTCTCTCTTCATGCTCACTGCTGCTCATAAGTTTCATTTCTGCATCCTGACATCATGAGCTCAGTCCCGCAGCTGCACACTTCTGCCACAAGGGGGCACTCATGCCTCATTAACAGCCTTTCCAACATGGCCTATCTCACAATGATAAAGAATCCTTCAAAACAGTCCTGGATCCAGAAGGTGATCCAGATCACCACCAAAATTTAATGGGTTCATCCTTGGACTGAGGCACACAGCTGGTGAAAATTTCAGGTCAATCTGTCCAGAACTTTTTTCGTAAAGTTTCTGAAAGACAGACGGATGGACGGTCAAACCAACGCTACCGAAAACATTACCTCCTTGGCGGGGGTAATAAGAAAGTACTGTATGTAAAAATCTTAACAAACTGATCCAACCCACTTGAACAGTTGAGGAACAAGTTCTTGCCAGTGCCTGTAAACAGACAAAAACAAAACTTATGTAAGTTAGGTGACCTGCCCTAGGGTCCTCCTAACTGTGTTCACTTGTATATCTAAGAAGGATTTTTGAAAAGTTGTCTCTCTTTTAAGTTTCACATATTTCTGAATCAACCTGTACAAAGTGTAAATTCCATCCCAAACACCCATCTTAAACCGAACGACAGCTGCATCCACATTCACACTTGTGACAACTATGGCCACATCTACCACAGCTGTTGCTCATGTTGCACTATTCAGCTGTCATGCCATTTCTAATTTGTACAGCCTGATCTTGCTTGTGAGCAACAATTGACATTCTTGTTATGGCTTTCTTCTCAGACAAAGCAGTGATTGTCACAGCTGAGGCCAGAGCTTAAGTAACTGAAGATGCAGTTCTTTTACAGTCAGCTCTACTGGTTCTAAAATCAGCAATAAACTATAAAATTAGTTTCAAACAAGGCTATCGGTATCCTTTTTCCTAAAGAGATTAGGCTCTAGTAATTTTAACCGACTCTTTCTGTCCTGTGTATCTGTTAAAGATCTGAATGTCAGTGCTCTCTTCTAGCAATGTGTAGAATTTAACAGATACTTAGGTGTGTCATTGCTTGATTCACAGATGTTTCACACCCATTTCAACCCATCAGCTGTGCCTCAGTTCTGTGTATGATCTGTCAATTTGGATCAAAGTAGAGATTTCTATACCACAACTGTAATTTAGGACACAAAATAATCTTAATAATGATAGACATTTGATGGCTGACATTACAAAATGTAGAAGTTCTAAACCTGGGCTTCCATATTATTAATCTCACAGAAGTATTGCCAGAGTTGCAACCACACTCTTCCTACAATTACTACAAGTATTGTAATTTGAACCATTAGAAACTATTTTTAAAATTCACATTCCACTGGCATCTTTCAGTACCTATAATTAATGGCAATAACCACTGTGCTATGATGATTGAACAAGAACTGTTGCCACTACAGCAACATTTGCATCACACAGTATTTGTATGGTGTTCTGCTTTTTCAATATTATTTTCCTTTATGAAAAGATACAATATGTAGATTGAGAAAGCTGTATTTTGAAATCATTGTGAAATGATGTTTAAACCAATCTTCAATTCAATTAATTTTCATGTATATAAAAGTAAGCTGTAGAAAAAGTTCACAAATGGAAGTCCAGACACGAGAAGTTTTAAGCAAACTAAGGCCTAGTCCACACGGAGCTGAAGCCAGTTCAGGTGTGAAATCGATAGCAGAAATCCAGGGAAAGGTTTTACCATTCCCATGAAACCACTGTAGTACATCGTACAAGGCTGTAGGTGGCGCTATGATGATTAAAGTGTGACACTCCAAACCTAGAACAAGACACTGCGCATGCACATACTGTATGAAGACTCACTGCGTGTCACTGGAAATTAACAAAGGAAGAGCAGAAAAGTAGAGATGGCTGAGGATTTACGAGGCAAACGCTAAAGTTTTCTACACAGTTGAAAACAGTCGCTCACCGACTCCTTTGCTGTCGTGAATTTTTTTTTCAATGAAATTTATTGTTTTTGTGAACGAGACCAACACGCGTTGTCACCCCATGTCTTAGTAGCGAATAAACCAAAAAATAGTACCTGCAATGAATGCAGCCATAACATAAGTGAGGTTAACCATTGCTGCTGTTATATTTACTGACACAGTAACCTTTATTACACCAGGAATAAAAGTCACTGAAATTTAAAAAAAAAAAAAAATTCAAGAGTGACCTGACCAAGACAAAACAAAACACATGAACATAAAACACACTTTAAATTGTTGATGGGATAACTGATTTAACCTGAAAACTTTCTTATTTTAAGCCAATGAATTGTATTGTATTTCTGCTTTTTACCTGTTACTGTTCCTATTTGAATCTTTCTACCTTTCCATTTGGTGATTGTATTGAACTGTTTGCTATTGTGCAGACAGATCCCGTATGCTGTTACTCCTTTCTATTTTCCAGTTCTTGGAGTCTTAAGGGGGCTCTAAACAACCATTCATATGTTACCTTGACGATGTTTGCATTCAGCATGCCTCCAGTTATTCTTAATGCCACAAACAGTTTCAACATAATGGTCCATTAAGAGCAAGTTGGTGATGGAAACAAAGCAGTCATTTTGTGCCATGAGATTCCAATTTTTGCAAAGAGCAGTGGAGTTTAAAGTTCCTCATGTTTCAGTAAGATTTGTAGGTAACTTTTATATGTTAAAGCAAACAATCTGTTTATAATGACCAAGCAATCTTGTGTCTAATGTATCCCAGATCTTTCCTCTTCACTTGATTTTTAAAAGGCTTCTGCTTGCAGGGAAAGTCAAATAAAGTCTGATTATTTTGGTCATCTGACTTGAAAAACTTTGTGCAAAATCTTTGTGTTCCATATTGACTACTCTTACTGTGCTTCCATTAAGAAGGCATTGGATGACTGCATTATAAATCACACACTGTATTTGTTCTGTTGTCGTGTAAGGTTTCTTTAATTTCAATTTCTCAAAAGCATATAAGCAATTTAAAAGTCATGTTGACATTAGTTACTCTTAGCATGACCTACCAACTACCTCAAAATGCAGTTTCTAAATTTTTCTGCATACCAATTTATATAATAGTGACATTTGCGTCCTTATTAGGAGAGTTGAGATAAAAGCTGATTTCTCTTCTAATTAGACTTACAGTAAAGTTTTATGTGTTAATAAATCATTATAATTGCACACAATGAACACACTGAAAGCAGGCCTGGTTTTAATGTATGTCAGGAATGGTCCTGATTTATTAATCTGTACTGTTTGCCAAACCATGTTTTTCAAAAGCCTTCTACCCTCATAAATGTCACCAAAAACGTATTTTGGGGATCTGACTTATTAATATCCTAAAGACAAAGAAGACTGGAGGAACACATAAACATAGATAGTAATAAATGTCAGCATTATAAAGACCAACAAGCAAGCCAAGGAGCTGTGAGCATGTACAAAAACATTTTAAAAACCATGATAAGTCATCTGCCCACTGGCATAATGCAGCTCTAGCTGGAAGTCATGTAGCTGTTGACTGTTCTGTACTTTTGTAATCATTCAAATTTAATTAAAGGCTTGAAGAGAAAATGGCCTGAGCTGATGGTATAATGAGATGCCAAGGGACATCTTTTTAATAATCTTAGTTTGTAACAAAGATGTTGCCAAGTCATAGTTGCATTATGAGTCCTACATAGCCACTTTTACTGGCCAGATAATTCACACCAGCCCCAAGGAGAACATTTCTTTCTGCAAAATCTTCTGACTAAACTGATGATTTCATTTTGCCCATCATTATTAATTAACATCAATATATATAAGAAATCTATGATTAAAATGTTATCATTGTTGTAATCCATGCAATTTTTTTTTTTCTAGAAATAGATCAATTCCTTTTCTCACAACTTCTTCAACAATTGCCCTTAAATGTGAGATTGCCCTCTAGTTGGAAAATTATGTTTAGTGTCTTTTATCACGGCAATATGGCGTGTAGGATTTATTATCCTGCATCAGCACTCTTAGTCCAAAAACAGACATTTAAGTTTAATTCTCTAAAGTTATCTTAACTCTGTTACAAACATCATGTTTTCCATGCAGATAGGCCCACTGATCACATTAGTAAGGGATAAATCAGCCAGTCCGTTTCCATCCACAATTAAGTCGAGCTATGGTTATGATTTGATGGAACCATTCACATGATTCACCTTGTCCCAGTATGCACAAACAGGAGGACAATTAACTGATCAAAGTATGTTGTTATCAGGCTTTTTCTGGTAGATCTATTGCATCAGGAAACAAAGAATTAACATAAACAATTTGCTGGCAGCAAAGAACGAAGTTATAGATTAATCAGACTTCTTTCAGACTCTTTTTTATTTCAAAATAAATGCACCTTTTTCTTTCTGGTCATTCTCTGTTGTCTTTCATAGTGTGTTTTTTTTTTTTTTCCTGCTGTTAGCAAGCATAAACGCTTCGGCCAATCTGAGCCTCACACAAATAATTTGGCTTACCGCCACTCAGGAGGTTTTCTTCATTCTTCTTTAAAATATGTACTTCAATTTTTATTTGTTTTTGTTTTTTCAGTTTAAGTTAGACAAACACAATTTGATAATTTTAAGTTATTTTAACATAATGCAAAAAAAACCAAAAACTTATCTGTTGATCAGTGATTTAAATGATAATGTGCTTCGTTTTTACAAATTGGTTCTTCCATATTTACACTTTGTTGTTTAAACTGAACTCAAGACAAATGCACCCTAACTTGTTTCTCTAAAACCTGTTACAGTTGTTTCACTATATATTCCATTTATACCCCAAACTGGATGTTCAGGTCAAAGTTAAAAATGAATTACTTCCAAATGGACACAAGCAAACATCATTTGCTCCAAATAGTGTCCTCTTAATCATGACTACAGTCCATCTTGACCCATAAGAGGCCGTCAGCTCAACCAAAATTCTCCAATTAAACTTTGATTTTTCCACCCTCTGCCACTGAAGCTCTCCCCGATTTCCCTATGCTGTAGATAGCTATTGATTAGCTGTTAATGAGAATTAATTAAATGTTAACAAATATTCAAAAGTATGAAAAATAAAACAGCAACAACAAAATCTAGTTGTAAATGATAACAAAACACAACTAACATTAGGTTTATAGTTAATTTGCTATTCTCAAATTAACTCATTTAAAAACTAGGCAAGATGAAAGTCAGTTAATAGTTATGATGAAGGATCTTGCTTGGATCAGACTGTAACACTCACAGAATGCATAACTTTTAAGAAAACATCATGGATTTTCTGCATCAAGGAACCAAAAAAGGGAGAAAAAAAAAAGAAGCTGCATCACTTCAAAGATCTAATTTCTCTTTTAAAAGTTAAATATTTCATCAGACATTTTACCACAATAAATATTTTATTAGGATTTGCTCACTTGCGTTAAAGTAACAAACTATGGCACAAACCAAACAACAGTAGCACACAGAGAGAGACAGATGGATACAAATTGCACAGCACACATAATTTCTAGTACGCATGAGCATGTCTGATGTTTTCAGATGTTCACAATACATTGCTTGTTAATTTAGCAGGAATAAAGAGGATTAAGACAGGAAACAATGAGGTGAGAAAATGTCAAAGGATCTGAGTGGCCTAACAAACAATAACTACAGCTAGAGCTTCAGATGACCTTTTCTTTTACAGCTATAAGTAACAGCTAATAAAAGCTATACTTATATACAGTATATAGCTATAATATATATAGCTAATACAAACTTGATGAGGCAGCTGATTACTCTGGTGAAATCAGTGCTTAATTAATTCAGCATGGACTTGTCAGTCAGTGTCAGAGCTGTAAGAGGGACTACAAACTCAGGGGTACCTCTCTGCATCCTCAGCACTCCTTCTAATCACAGTCAGATACAGATACCTGCAGATGACCAGTGAGAGCTGACCTGTAGCAGGTGGTGTATGAACTGCCAAGCAACATTTAGTCAGACAAAGGACAGATTGTTCTGCAACTTTCCATAATAAAATGAGTCAGCTGTAAAAATTGGATATTGTGGTGATTAACGATAAATATTTTTATATCAACTTTACTTAGGTATTATTCACACCATGGTGAAGAATTAATCTAAAGATTGAATATGCTATCAGAAGTCTTCTCTTTGCTATGCTGAATAAACCTCTTTTTTTCTTTTTTTTTTTAACAGAAAACTACCACAAAGAAATTTACCATACCACATTATTCTGGTTTTCTAAATTCCGATGCAAATTAGATGGTAGCTGTTTGGCTGTCTCTGTCTTTGGAAAACCAGAATAATGTGGTGTCTGACTGTGATTAGAAGGAGTGCTGAGGATCCAGAGAGCTGCCCCTGAGTTTGTAGTCCCTCTTACAGCTCTGACACTGAATGACAAGTCCATACTGAATTAAAAACCCACTTCACAACCCAAAGGGCCCAAGGAAGTTATTACGAATGTCACAGAACCCTTTGGGTTGTGAAGTGGGTTTTTGTGTATTGGGCTTGATGCCATCAGATCCAAACAGATTTGTACACTGAGAGTTGAAAGACTGAAGGAACACTTCCCCCCCCCCCCCCCCCCCCCCCGCCTAAATCTGTAGTAATGGCCCAGGATCCAGGCTTTTGCTGAAAGACATGGAAACAAAAGCATTGTAACTCTTTTTACCTATCAGTGGTTTTAATATTATGCCTAATCCAGTGTTTCTCAATCCTGGTCCTCAGGGACCCCTGCCCTGCTGGTTTTCAAGATATTCCTACTTCAACACACCTGACTCAGATGAAAGGCTCGTTAGCAGCTTGCAAAGAACTTGATGAGCAGTTGAGTTGATCTGAATCAGGTGTGGTGGAATTGGAAACCTGGAATACATGCAGGGAAGGGGTCCCTGAGGACCAGGATTGAGAAACCCTGGCCTAATCAGTGTATGAACTTCATGATGGCCTCAAGTGAAAGCCGCATGACTAAACTTTGGCAGATTCTCACTTTGGCATCCGATTAGGCTAATTTGACATCCCTCTTGCATCCTGTTTCTTCTCTGAGCTTTTTCCAGCCAGCAAAAACCAGTCTGATGTCGACTCTTATCTCTTGCTCCGTCACTCTCTCTCTTTCTTTTCCTGTCTTCCACTGATAATGTTCACTTATGTTTCTTCTCTGAATCAGCCATGGTGTGTGATCAAAGCGGCCAATGTGTTGATACCCAGTTAGTGTGTAAAGAAAGGCACAGCTGTCACATGATGCCCTTGGATGGGGAAATAAAATCGCGGTTTTGCAGCTTTGGGATGCTGCGGGGCAAAGACAGATCCAGAAATGAGTATAATGAATTAAATTAAATTAAAAATATCTCATATTCAATTTTTTTGGGAACAAAATGTTTTATTTATACGTATGCACAATAAAATTGAACCATGCTCACAAGGCCAGACAAGCGTTGTTCCAACAAGACTGTATGCTGCATCTATTTTTTTCAAAAAATAAAAAACAAACAAACAAAAAGACTATTTACAAGTCGGCGAACATTTAGAAAACAAACACTAATTCATGGCAATCTGTATATCCACACAAAGGCAAAAAAAAAAAAAAAAGCTAAAAAAAAGTGGAGTAAAGGACACGTATCAAAATAAAAACCCATATACAATCTCAAATTGACATTCTAAAATAATCAATTACAGGAGCTCATTTGTTTAGGAATAAGTCAGTTTTCAAAAGGAGTTATACTGTTATCTTTTCCATTGAAAGCAGCATCTACAGTCTGTCTTTCCATTGATGGAGGGTGGGTGGATGTGGTTTAAGCCATGACAGGGTTATCATTTTCCTCGCTACTAGCAGATACTATACTTCCAACTGGGGTCGCTCTTACAGTAGGACATAGTACAGTGGATCTAAAGTTAAATCAATATTCAAAATGGCTAATATTTCTGTTTGAATCTCCTCTCAGTATGGCTTGAATTTCAGGCAGTACCAAAAGATATGTGTGTATATAAATAAATAAAAAATTAAATCTTATATTCTATGAGGAAAACTGTAATAATAGTAATCATAAAGGTATAAAAATATAATAATATACTCTAATAATAATGAACATCATGAAACCATCAAAATTAGTCAAAATCACTGACTTTTAAGATCAGAAGCTCATGTAATGATACTTTAGTTTTCAATCTGTTTGGCTTTGTTTGTTTTAAACAGGGATTCTGTCTGTGTACAAAGTCAGTTTCATGAAATTTGGCTTATTTAATGATGGCATCATCATAGCAGGCTACAAAACATTTCAAAGACGGGTTTTAAAATGAATTAAGTGAATTATATTAATTTGAAATTATGGTAATAATAAATAAATTCAACATCATTTTTGTCAAACGTGCATTTTACTGTTCCAAATAATATGCCATATACAGTATATATATATATATATATATATATATATATATATATATATATATATATACATTATTAAACATTATATAACATAAGAGAGCAGTAGATCTTTGTCAATCTATTAACATTTTATCACTGTATTTCCCTCAGAGGTTTAAGGTTTGAAAACCTGTTATTCTCACCAACGTGTCAAATTTTCATTCAGCAATTATGACTGTGTAAAGAAATTAGCTTTTTAAAACATTCGCTAGGAAGAAGAGTTAGGCATTGCAACTTAATGAATAAAGATTGGGTAATGGATTTTTTCACATGCTCTCATGAATGTTAAATAAAAGTCCGCTTACCTGTATTTGACTCAACTTCCTATATAAACAGCTATGCGCCATGTCTTTGCTACTGGTCATGTGGCTAAAAGGCTACTTTTTCACCCAAAAGGCTACTTTTTTGACCAAGATAGATGTTCTAAACGAAATAACATTAAGCACATATATTTGTATTGTTTTAAAAGGAGGTTTACAGTAAAAACAAAAATAAGTTGAAGAAGTGTTATGACATAACATGTCCGATGAACTGAAAGCACTGCTAACAGACTGGTACTAGCACGTTTTGCCAGTTTTTAGAGCTACGGATAAGCAATTTGTTTATGACAGAGAAGGACAGGCTGCCACACCTCCAATTATTTCACGTCTCCAGGGACTGGAACTGCCAAAGCGTAAACATTACGACCAACTAAAAAGGTACTTACATGTGGATATTTTATAAGCAACTGTGTTGATCTGTTGAAAGGGTGAATATGTCAAGAAACCATTTTCATAGTACTTATTATATCACTTCTGAAACAGCGTCAGCATGTCACGTTGCACTGGCCTACTGTAACGGAGCATTCATAATATCGAAACTATGATTACATATCAATTTCTATGAGAGAGATTGTATTTTAACCTTTTCCAATTTTAGTGGCTTTTTAATGGAAACATATGCATGTTTTTGTTAAAAACAAAAACAAACAAAAAAAGTAATAATATTAAATTGAAAGATAGCAAAAGGCTTGTATGTCTTTGTCACATAAATGCATCAGCATACCATGCACACAATCAGAACCATGAAGCAAGACATCTAAATCAAATTAGCCAAATAATCAGTTTTATTATTGTCACCTTTTTTTTTAAAATCTCTAAACTACCAAGTCAAGACATCAAATTAGTGGAATGGGACTGTTTAATTTCACTTGTACAGTGTGTTGGCATATTTATTTCTTTATGCCTACACAAGTTTCTTTAAGTCAGTTATATTCCTATGTATATTTTTCTTTATGTATACTTATTTATTTAGTTTACTTTGCTAAAGTTAAAGGTTTCTTCTTTCCTCTGTAATGGTTTTAAACTTTTCAAGGTTAGGAGATGATGTTTTGTTGGAAACATCAATTCTGCCTGTTTGTATTCTCTCTCTCTCTCTCTCTCTGTCTCTGTGTGTGTGTGTGTCCCTCTCTCTCTCTCTTTCACACACAGTTTGATCACTCCAATCCAATCCCTAATACAGTATATTACTGGGTCCTGACGGAGATAAGGCAAACTGGGGGATGTTGGTGTATCCATATGAATTAAATAGACAGGAGCTCTATCGAGATCATCCAGCAGGTCAAGGCAACTCTGCAAGGAGATATGATGTAGCCAAACTGATTTCTTATACAGCCTCACCTTTATATACCCCCATACCCACAGATTATCACCACCTATCCATGGTAATGAAAATAACAACATCCCCTCTTTGTTTTGTAGAGCACAGTTAGCTGCAGCTTTTTGTTTGTTTTTGTCTTTTTTACAGTTAGATTAATCTAAACTTTAACCTCTTTAATCGGTGACTTTTGAAAACATTTGTCCACTGAGATTGCAGCTGATCAGGATGCTCAAATGTGTTAGCTATACATAGAGACATAAATATAATTTTGTTTAACACCGTTCAGTCTAGGTTTGTGATTTATCTAGAAAACATGGTTTACTTGTTCTTTGTGTGTGTGTGTCTCACAGTGGTTTAGATAAGTCCAGGCTGCCTATCTTACTGTGTGGAGACAACCTATCACCTGTACCTAAAGTTGCTCATAAGCAGGCCTGAATCAACTGTCTGTATTTAATTATTACCTCCGCCAAGGAGTTAATGTTTTCGGTAGCGTTGTTTTGTCCATCCGTCCGTCCGTCTGTCAACAATTTTACAGAAAAAGTACTGGACAGATTGACCTGAAATTTTCACCAGCCGTGTGCCTCAGCCCCAGGACGAACCCATTATATTTTTGGTGGTGATCTGGTTCACCTTCTGGATCCAGGAATGTTTTGAAGGATTCTTTATCATTGTGAGATAGGCCGTGTTGGACAGGCTGTTGATGAGGCGTGAGTGCCCCCTTGTGGCAGAAGTGTGCAACTGCACATGATGTCAGGAAGCAGAAATTAAACTTAAGAGCAGCAGTGAGCACGGGGAAAGAAGACTGTTGGACAGATTTCTAGCCAGTTGAATATGGTGAACTGTGCGTCTTTGAAGAACTGTAAGTAACTAGTTGTATTTCTGCCTAAACAGGATGTTTATTTAGCCTTAAATGTTATTTATCTGATTTGCTTATTCAGAAGTGTTCCTCCATTCACCATTTGCCTTTTTATGCTATTAAGCTAGCTGACCTGTTACATGCCAGTTACTGTAACTGTTAGCCTTGAACACATATGCATGTTTAGTCTTAACTGGAAGGGATAAGTAATATTGACAGTAACACCTTGAATGTGTTCATTTGCCGAACGAATGTTCCTTTATAGCTTTGTATTTCTGTGTTTATAGACCACACTCACTTCCATCCAGGCATTCACCTTAACCAGCCCTGGAGTCCCTCATCTGTAAGTCTGTCCTTTGTTGCATTGCTGTGCTGTTGCGATTAAGAGTGATCAGTATAGACAGTTAACTGTACAAGTGAGTGCTGTGTGTTCTGACCGACACCCCATGGTGAACATCAAACCTCCTTACCAACGCCTAAACAGTCTTACATCAACAACATCACCCTAATAGGCCAAATTTTTGGAATTTTTCCATATAACTCCATACAAATGGCCCTAGTGTTAAGTAAAAATTACAAGAAAGGATCCCAGTGAGTTCTATAATGTTTCGAAAGTTGTTCCGAATCCAGAGAAAATTCCGGATACAACGATCCAGAACACACAAAAATAAGGGAGTCGAGCTGCTTGACTCTCCGAGTGCTTTTCTAGTTTTATATTAGTTTATTGTTTTTGTGTATGAACATTTTAGAAAAGCTGTGCCATACCATTTATTTAAATGATGATTAAAAGAGAAACCAAACTACCTTGGAGTACACTGCTTGTGGTAGTTCTTCATACATAGTTACAGAGATGTGTGCTGAGCAAGAACTGACAAGGATTCAAGTGTTATTCAAGTGTGTTACTGAAGTCATTTATTGCAGAGATTCAGCTTTTGTAGACAGAGAAGAGCTCCACAGAGAGCTGCATAAGTATTACGTTACTATATGTGAGTTCATTATATATTTCCTCCTGACATGAATAGGATGCTTTAATGATTTAATGATTAGACGTAACTTTTCTTTGCATTGACAGGACTATGGTGGTACCCTGAGAGCTGGTAACTGGGGTGTGCGCGCTGAACATACTAGAAGATCACATGGATGCCTCAAAGGTTATCACAAAGACACTCTGCACCATTTTGCACCCAATTGTTTGCAAAAATAGACTATAAATTGAATCAAATTTATATAAATATAGAACTTTTCATACAAAATTTGCAACACAAAGTGCTTAACAACATAAAATACAGTAAAAAACATTGAGAAATTTGAACCCCGTCCCTCTCACCTCCATTAACCCATGCATGTGCACACGCATGCACACACACTACACACATTCCGTAGAGTGTAGAGAAACCCCCAATAACTTATACAGAGTTAACTCTTAACTCATAGGACAATAATACTCATTTGTTCGTTCATTCTACTTAAAGTATTGGTGAAATGAAGGAGTTTTTCCTGCAGACAATGCCTTATAGAGAGGCTGCCCCGTCTCTCCCATTATATGGATGTACGCCAAAGGGTGACTCAACAAAATATCTTACGAAGGAGTCAAAGTGATACAGAAATTTTACCGGTGAGTAAATGCACGTATTAACTCCTAGAAATAAGGTCCAGATTTAAAAAAAGAGAAAGTTATCCCTCAAAGAGCATGTGTTCATGCACTCTGTAACAGCTATCTCCCCATTACTGACACGTGATAAAATAACTACATCATTTCAAGTTATACTGTGGAACTTTGGGCCACTAGGAGCGCTAAACCTGCAACAGCGCCAATGTCTCACAGGCTTCACGGCAATGATGCAGATTTAAATCTCCTCTCTCGTGTTTGGATGTTGAAATAAACGAGTCCATCAAGATTCAAGAATTTTCTAAAGGATTGTTCACCATTGGAGGATCTGCCCCTGGCAGAGGTATGCGCCTCTAACTGTCCCAATATATATATGTTTACACAGCTGAAACATCACACACACAAACGCACAATGCAAAGATAAATGCGTAATCAAAACCGGCCACGAAACCAAGTTGTAGTTTTGTGCACTGAATGAAGTCGTAACTTTGGCAAAACTCATGTTTGTTATGAGAACGTCTGGATTAGCTCAGTTTACGAGACATTACAGTGGCTCTGCTTTCTTCTGAACAGCGTATGAAAACCATATAACCATAACCATATCTATCGTAATTCTAGCCGCGTTTCACTATCGGCAGCTTATATGGCTCTGATTGACGTTGTTTTGAATAAACGCTGACTGAAAAAAAAAAAGAAAAGCATCACATTTTCGTATGTTTACACAACAGCCAAACTTACCAGTCTAATGATACCGTGGCAAACAGAGAGTGGGTTTTGCTTCCACACTGCTGTTTCAGAAATCTCCAAAGACTGAATTGTTTTCCAATGTCCACTTGTGTTTTCGATCTGCCGTGATTCCTTTGCCTCTTTTTTTTCTGGCCTGCTCAGACATCACTTTCACCATTTTACTCTGTTCCACCATGACTAATGCTTCGAGTAATGAGAGAAAAGTAGAGCTTTCTGTGTTTACGGAAGAGGAGCCGTAAAGCAACTTGCTTTACGGCACTTTCATCGACGGCCCGCCTCTCCAAAGTTACGATGGCTGGTTTCTGCAGAGGGCTGCCGGCTCAGAGTCCTGACACGTGTCAGTCACTGTACATTGGCCCGAAAAATCATCTAATACTTCTCATTTTAGGCTTAATGTCAGAATCAAAAGTTACACGGTATAACTTTAATAATCATGTGACACCTAAAAGCTGTGAGGTCACATCACATTTCTAAACTTCATCATGGACTAATTTCACATAAATGACTGAAACAAGGTCATTAAAAAAAACCATGATGAAAGAAAAACGTCCTGATGAGACTGTTACATTCAGTGGAGTCATGCTGAAGTTCAGATCTTGGATAAGTGGTGACATATTTAAAACCTACAAATGATCCAGTTTATTTCCATGAGCACTAGATCAGCAGAAGAAGTTGATGGCCATGTTACTGAGGCCAGAATCAAAACTTCGGCAGCCTTATGCCTCCCTTACATCTGAAGACTTTTTAAGGATTTGGAAAAGACTCCTGGAGGACTACCATCTTACACTAGCTCACATCTAAAGACAGTTTTTAGTCTTAGCCTATTCTCAGACTGAAATTTTACAAAGACTGGGAAAATAAATGTCTATCTATCTATCTATCTTGCAGGGTCACTATTTATAAGAGTACAACTAGATTCTTTCAGCATTTTTCCCATCATGCAATTTGTTCCCATCATCATCATCATCATCACATCATCATAAAAAAACATAAAGTTTAGTTGAAAGCACCTCATCAAAGCGCACTGATACTGTATGAACACAGATAAAACATTAAAAACAGTAAGCTAAAACACTAAAAATGCAAAACATAATCTGCTCTCTCTAACCCAAGAACATTTAGTGAGCAGCATGTCTGTGCAGCACCTGTGTTTGTTTAGTGTTTAAAGTCAGTAATCTGATTGCTGCTGTGTGTTCTGCAGTAAGATATGACGGTGCAGGGTTCACACAGCATTTTCTGTGAGTTACATGACCACTTTTACATTGAAGCCAATGTATATCACAACTCTGTATTTCTATGGCTCTTGTCACCATTATATTCAGCTTTGACTATTGACGGCTTTGGAAGTTGGCTTTCAGAGCTCATCCAGCTGTTGGTTGGTGATTGTGCTGCATTGCTGCAACTTGCGATAATATTAAACGCGTTTGATATTATAGCAAGCCTAAGACTAGGAAAAGATTGCTATAAATCAGTGCAGATTACCATCTCAAACTTGACGATTGAGGCTGCGGGGGCGCACCGTGACTCCAGTAAAACTCCTGAGATTTACTTAAGACTTTCAGTCTTAAGATTGCGACGGTGAAAATCATTTGGCGTGAGCCCAGCATAACGCGCAGTGTGTGATGCATGTGGTGGGAACGACGGCACTGTACACAAGCTTTGTTTTAATCTCTTTACTTAAAGGCCCTGTACCTGATTTTATTTTAATTTCTTTCAGAGAAATGCTTTCTACACGGTATAATATGTGTTAAAAGAGGTAATTTCATAAAAATAAATCACTCATTGATTGCGTATATGCATGAATCCAGGTCTTTTTAGTTTAGATTTCTAAGGATGGCGTGACGCTCTCTTCATGCCAATGCGGTTCGTTCTACATAAGTTTCGGTTTCCTATCAGCCACTCACAGCTTTTTCTAACGAGAAGCCCCCTCCTCTCTAGCGTGCACGGCAGCACTTGTAAACAGAACGACATGGCGTCTGCCAAAGGGAAAGTGGCGATACCTCAGCAAAACAGCCTAAAAGCATAAAAACTGAGGAGGAGAGAGGCTTGAAACACAGGAGAGACCAAAGAAGGAATAAAGTTCATGTTCTCGGTGGATTGTACTGAAGGTAGAGAGCAGCCGGACGCCTCGGACTGAATGTGGACTGGAAGTCCGCCTAGACAGGTATTTTTTTCAATAATTTTCTTCTCAGTAACATTTACGTCCTCGGGTGCTGGCGCTTCCTCTGCTGGTCTACCGTATATAATACATAGTGATATTTACAACGTAACACCACGAAGCTTTACATCACTGCTTCTCGAAGTGGCCGCTAGAAACTTTATCAAGCTGTCATGTTGTAACGTCGCCGTAACTGTGCATCTGTGTCAAGCGGCAACCTCCGGTGGCCAGCAGTGATGCAAACCCGGAACTTGACATTTTCTGTAATATTCCCTTCATCCGCTAGGGAGCTGGCTCCAAGAGCGAGCAAATCCCCATAGACTCCCATGTTAAAAACGCCAACTTCACAGCAGAAATAAACAGGTTTACAGCCTGGTTCAAAAAATCATTTTAGGTTTATTAGGTCAAGTTTACCTTCATGTCAACTGTGAGGGGGGTGAATTTTTTTTATAACTCATTCATTTAGATGTCATTTATTCTTCAAATTACACATAATTAAGGGCGTGTCCTTATGATTGACATGCGGCAGACCGGAAGCTCCGCCTGCCGACCGGAGGCTCCTAGTTAGCTCCTTCTTTGCTCTTAATAAGGTCTCAGGTTGTTACAGAGTCGCACAACGGCGGTTTTTAGTCAGCCAATTGCAAGTCTAAGCATGTCTTGCCTTAACCATGCCGCTTAGGGAGCTTATCTTTGTTAGCTCCTCTTAGTTTCGTGTTAGCTCAGTTAGCGTTTAGCCCACAGTACGTCAGCTGTCAATCATTTGCCCCGCGGCCGCGCTGTGCCCATTTTAGTATTTTCCTGGAGTGACGACGTACGTGACACGGCAAGATGGCGACGGTAAGACACGCCCAACTGGCTTCACATTTTTCTATTCAGAAGAGACCGGAAGCTACGTCCAGTAATTATATGCAGTCTATGATCTGTGTCTGGCCATTTGCTGAGATCAGACACACCTGGATCAATCAGTTCATCCAATCTTGAAAGACAGGAAACAAAGGTGCAGTACTAAGTTCAGGAAGTAGTGGAGCTGTGCATAAAGCCTATTTCAGATGATACTCGTACTCTTGTCATTCGTTCTAAAACAGACACTGAGATTAAAAGGAGAACAAATGACAGAAAATAAGATAAACTACCATCCTGCTTGTTTCAAGAGATTTCTGCCACCTTGGCAATAATTAAATTTGATGTTTGCCAAAATTAATAAGTATATAGTTTATTTAATTCAAAGTGCTGCTTTCAAAACAACAGAGCAAAGATTAATTTTGTTGTCATATTTGTTTAAAAGGAAACTTAAAAAACCCCTTGCATCTTGATGTTTTGTTAGGATTTTTCTTTGATATTTGTGGTCTTGGTCTTGTCTTGGTCTGGACCTCTAAATGTCTTGACATCGTCTTGGTCTCGGTTCTCCCTGGTCTCGGAAATGTCTTGGTCTTGGTTGGTGTGGTCTTGACTACAACACTAGTCTCTCTGTTCAGAAATGGTTGAATCAGACAGCAGCTTATTGTTCTACGTAGTTTTAGCATTCTATGTAATTCATTTGCTCCAATAGGAGCACACTATAAAGCAAACAGCCCCCCCCCTCCCCTTGTTGTGAAAGACATATTTTGGAAGGAGAAACCAGGCAGGGTTCTGGTAAAATGTTTTCATTTGTCTCAAGCAAGAGTACCCGGAGAGAACCAATGCATACACGGAGAAAACATGCAAACTCCACACCGGAAGGCCGCTGTCGGGATTGTTCGAACCCCCCTCCCCAGCTGGGAATTGAACTAGTGACCTTCTTACTGTAAGGCTGCGGTGCTAACAACCACACCACCGTGCAGCCCTGCTTTCAAATAGTGATGCAATTAAATCTTTTTTTCACTCAGCTGAGCCTTCTCAGCTGATCAGTGTCAATGACACTCTTTATTCCTGAACGTCACACACTCATCCCGGCATGCACTGCAGTCTCATTAGGAAATGCAGCTTTTTGATATGTTTTTATTGTTCTCGAATACAAAAAATTTTCTAAATATTTGTTGAAAATAAGTATTTGTAAAAAACGTTATTTGTGCCATTCTGAATACCAGATTGGGCTCCAGGGTGGCATGGTGGTTTAGCACCGCAGCCCCACAGTTGGAAGGTTGCTAGTTCGATTCCCAGCTGGGGAGGGGGGTTTGAACAATTCCAACAATGGCCTTCCTGTGCGGAGATTGCATGTTTTCCCCATGTATGCATGGGTCCTCTCCAGGTGCTACAGCTTCCTCCCACCATCCAAGACATGCATGTTAGGTTAATTGGTTAGTCTATGAATGTGAGCATGAATAGTTGTCTATCTCTCTGTGTTGGCCCTGTGACAGACTGGCAACCTGTCCAGGGTGTACCTTGCCTCTTGCTTGATAATAGCTGGGATAGGCCCCAACAACCCCCGTGACCCTGAACTGGATAAGAGGTACAGAAAATTAATGAAATAATGAATGAATGAGCGAAAACTGAATTTGGATTCGGCTACACCCCTAAAGCATAATAGATTCACTAGCAAGGACCACGCTAAAACAATATGAGTGAGGATGATGATGATTTATTGAACAAATGAAAGAACGTAATCCGATGATGAGCCAGAGGAAGATCTGTGGTGGGGGGTGTAGTCTTTCGGAAGTAAGTCCAGCTTAGGGAACCCCCTCAAATGGAACCTGAAAGGAGGTAGGAAGGAGGCAGATGAGGAACAAGTAAAGTAAGAATGGTGAAGGTGGTCAGATGATGGGAGAGAAGGAGGAGAGTAGGAAGGAGAAGGGAGGGAGAGGGGGGACAGGAACAGAGACTAGGAAGGGGCAGCAGAATGAGGAAGGCCCAACGAAGCAGGCAGACAAGACAAAAGGGAAAGGCAAAAACAAAATGCGCAGAAAGGAAAGGGTGGGAAAGGAGGGCATCGAGAGAACAAGAAATTGAGTTGAGGAGGTGAGCGAGTATCTAAAGCCCCGTTTCCACCCGCGGGTCAGGTCGGGCCAGGCCGGATTGGGTGGGTTTTGGTACGGATGTGTTGATTTCACGCTGCGTCCCCACAGCAACCTGTACCCTTACTCTGGAGGCGCTGGACAGCGCTGCTACGTGACCGCGTGACATCATCGCTGTGCAACGCTGTTTAACCAAAACACCGGCGCCACACATGACAGAAACAAAAAAGGAGTCACCCCAGCTTTGTTTTTACGCTTGGTCACGCGGGAAGTGAGATTTTTCAACAAATCAATGTATTGCTTTGTGTTAGCTCCACCTCTTTGGTCCGGATCGGTTAGATCAGTACCCCTACCGAAGGGTGCCAAAAAAGTAGGCCGGGTCGGGTCGGATATAAGGGTACCCATCCCAGTTTTTATCTGTGGAGACGCAAAAAAACGTGGACCGATCCGGCCCGACCCGACCCAGACCCGCTGGTGGAAATGGGGCTTAAGGCTTGCTTGGTGATTAGTGAGATTGGAAGCAGGTGTGGTTGAGGTGTGGCCCTGTTCCCGAACTTAAAGTGCTGATTACATGTTTTTGACATTTTTTGCCATGTTTTATCAACCAAAATGTTCTTCATGATGATCTATGTACAGTAACAGAAACAAGCACAGCTGCATAGATGAGTTATTAGAAAACATTGCTGCTTTTTCAGCACATCTGACTGTGGCGCTGTGAGCCGAAACCGGATATGACGTCTGCAAGAGCCTCTTCTTCGCTGCTTATTTAACATTGAAGTGGCTTCATTGTGGTTTTTAAGTTCCTTTTCCAGTTTTGCAGACAAACAGTAACGACTCAGCCTTCAAATTGTATTGACAGTTAATGGTTAAAAGCTTGTAAGGTCAGCGTTAGTTTATTTAGGTTTCCTACAGATTTAGAATTTTGTGCCGGTAAAATATCTGCAGGAGTGGTCTTTAAAATTTTAATATAATGTGCGGCCACTTTAGGAGTTAGGTAGCATTTCCTTACAATTCTTACCGAGGCCTCCTGATGGCTAAAACTGATGGTGTTAAAATACACACACTAATGGTCAGACACAGCCAAGTCAGCAACAGAGGACACACCAGCAGACAGGCCATAAAATATGACCAGGTCCAGGGTGTGTCCTCTGTTGTGAGTTGACTGTGTGATGTGCTGTTTAAAATCCAGACAGGTTAAGAGGTTGAAAAATTCTCTGGATATTGGAATGGGAATGTGGTCAACATGTAAATTGAAATCACTAGTTGAAAATTATATTGTAAGTGGAGTGAATGATCGATAAAAGTTCAGAGAATTCACTCATAAAAGAGGTGGAATGATGGGGTGGTCTGTAGACTATGACAGAGTGGGAGGACTGCTAAAAACAAAGGCATGATATTCAAATGTAGGGATGTAACGATTACCGGTAAAATGGTGAACCATGATAAAATTCCCAACGATTAGTAGTACCGTTTCAAATTTTAATTATTGTTAAAACCGTGACTGCACTTTGAAAAACACCCAGTGATGCTGCTCATTGGCTGGAAAAGCAGTAGCAGTTGCAGTTTGCATTGTCTAATTTATGAAAACATGGCGGAAAGCAACAAAGGCACCCACATGGACGGCTCTCTTGAGATTTTTTTCCCCCTTTAAAAAGCACAAAGTAGACATTTAGACCCATTTTGGATGTTTTTAAAGATGCTGGGGGGTATTTCTATAATACCGCGATGAAATGATAACCGTGATCATTTTGGTCACAATAACTGTGATATAAAATTATCAAATCGTTACATCTCTCTTCAAATGATGAGTAACTTATAAAAGAAACCTCATGTTTAAGGTTATTGTTTTTACCATGATGGAAGCAGTTTTTGTTGTTGTTTTCTGAGTTGAAATGTAAAGTTTATTTGGTCAAATAGTTTTAAGGTGAAGTTGTGGTTTTAGAAAGCTCTGTATCAAGCATGTACTACATAATTGCTTAAAGAAGGTGATGCTGTGAAATAGTGGAAAAGCCTCTCCTTGAGATCCAGTTATACAGTCCATATTCTGATACTGACACAAACAGGGCCTATTTTCTTTAGTAGAATGAGGATATTCACTCTTTTTATTAGGGTCCTAATGTTTTAAGTCCACAGCATAGAGTGAATATGCGCTGCTGAGAAAATATCTTCCTGTGTAGGAACTGATATGGTGGATTTGCCCTGACATCAAACTGCATGCAAACCAACAGGTGTCTTGTGTTTTTTTAAGACAGGTTTGTCAGATGTCTACTTCAGTTTGTCTCAATTTCCATGCCTCTTAAAGATGGTTTTAGGTAACCAGTCCTGTTCAGTCTTGGATGACTTATTACTGTTTCCCATTTCACATTTGCTGGAACAAACCCCCCCCCCCCCCCCCCCAAAAAAAAACCCATCTTCCCTAAAAGTTTCCTGTACAGATAAAAGACTTTATATATATATGTATATATATATGTATGTATATATATATATATATATATATGTATATATTTTAGATTTAAATTTGGGGGTGATACAAATGTTTGTAAAGTGTGTTTTATAAAAAACATATCACAAGGACACATCATATCATATGTACATATACAGCATAAAGCCAATGTAATACGGCAGAAAGCCACAATATCAATGACACATGAGAAAATGATTAATAAAAAAAAAAATGGTTATAGAATTTTGTTTTTGTCAAAATGGCTAAGTTAGAGAATGGTAGGATGTTGCCTGTAGCACCTTTTGTCGTCCAAATAATGTAAAACAAAATGTGAAGTGATGAGTGGAATATGAGGTGTGAGAACCTTTCATGCTGATAGGGTTTGTGCAGTTGCCAGAGTTCTGTTGTAAGATGGTGTTGTACTGTTAATGATGTTGATTTATATGTTTATTTATTTATTTCCTTCCTGATTTGCATTGTGGCTACAGTTTTGAATTTTGTGATCTGCCCACACAGTGGCACAAGCATGGAATCTTTCAGTGAAAGTGAAACTCCTTTAACCCAATACATAGCTACTAAAAGGTGTTGTGTTCTAAAAGCTTGACAGGTTCATCAGTGTTGTTTTATGAATTAGCGGTGCTACATCAAAAAGCTTTTTGCCACTGAGGAAAATTCATTAAATATTTTCAACTGTAAGGAAAATGTCCTTTTTACCAAATGCTTATTTGAGAAAACCAGAAACATGAAATATTAGTGCTCTTTGTCCGTGCAAATTTATTACTTATTCATTTTTCTCCTCTGCCTTTTGCAATATAATGTATTATCCCCATCATCTTCCCTAGAGAATAATGAACATTACAAGGTTGAGCAGAACACCAGCCCTTCGAAGTCTGCGTATTGTGTCAGTGGCCTTGAGATTAGATATTGCTTTCTCAATGACCTTAAGCACAGTTTTTATAATGTTACAGTGATAAGGGCTTTTCAGTAAACTTGTCACACAGTTTCTTGGAAAATATATTAATTCTTGTGCCTAATGTTTTCGAACAAATATACAAAAAAAAAAAAAAAACAAACAAACTTGGCAGCATTCCTGATGGTCAGGATAAATCTAAAAAAACACCTCCCATATCTTGATTGCTTGACATTAACTGTGTCTCTTGCATTACAAAAATGACTGATTAGCCCACAAGGTGGGGTGGATGATGTAGATGTAAATGGTGAATGTAACAGGAAAGTAAACTCAGCAGTTGAAGTCTGAAACAAAGAAATACAGTGGAATAAATTGCATTGACTTAGCTATGTTGTGTCTCTCTATTTGTATTCTCATTTTGAATTTGTTCAGGACGTAGAATAAGAACAAAATGTTGGTGAATTTGAATAAGTACATGGAGCAAATGTAGTGAGTCCTTATCATGCTTTCTCTTATAATCCTATGTGCATAATTTGATAATTTAATAGTTTTGCTTTTGTTGATCCGGATATCTAATGTTTTTATAGCTGCTACATTTACGCAGTGGAATAAATAAACACAGGTATTGATTTGATACCATATCATGTCTCTTGACATCCTGCATGACAATCTACACTTATTCATACCAAAACATTGCTGAATGGTACATGAGTAAAACACAACTTTGTTGATGAACATTTGTATTTTTTCAGTTTATAGAACCTCCTATGTGACTGCCATGCACTCTGATAGTCTTGAAGACCTTATAGACGTAAATGCAGATAACATAATTCAGTCATACCGCTGGTTTCAGACTGATCTACAGGTGGCAGTAATCTGCCAGTTAAAATAGTAATGCATTAACTAAAGACAGAGAAGAAGACTGCAACCATAAATGTAAGTTGTGAAATATTTCATGATCTGCATGTGATTTGTAACAAACAAAAGGCATTAAGGTTTGCTAGACCCCAAGATGCATAAGATTTGTTGAGTAAACTTATGTTTGCAAAAACCAAAGGTCATCCTTGACATTGTCGACCTATGTAGTCAACAAATTAAGCTATTGCAGTTTCTTACAAGAATATGTTGAATAGTACTCTTTGTGTCACAATATATGGAAATTAACTTTACTGTAAATCTACAGTAGCGCTTGAACAGTTGCTTTCCTCAGACATTTTTAATCTTAAAGCAGCATGTCAGAAATCTAAGAGATGAATAAGTAGCACTTAGATTTTGTCTGTGCATCTTGTTTGTGAGTATGTGTGTGTGTATGTGAGTGCATGCGAGTGAGAACAGTCAGTTGGTGGAGATGGAATGGATGAGGCTAAGAGATGGCTAAGATGAGAAGCTGTCTGTTTGTGGTCAGGATCTGGCATACTGCTTGTGTTGTGTGATACTTGATCTGATGTTAATGTGCTGCTGTGTGTGTGGGAGGGAGTGAGTTGAAAGAGGCAGAGGGGAAGATGGGCAGATAATCCCGTCTGCCTGATGAGATTGAATGCTGGGATTGATTGATCGCCTAATCATAGGAGGAAATGGGCCTGAAAATGAATGGGACTCTGCCCCTGGCTTGCTGTGGAGCAGGGTAGTTGGGTTGGAGGGGATGTTAGCTGCAGAAAGACATGGCCTTAATGTGCATGAGACCTGATTTCATTTGTGTCTGATATACAGTTATATGATCCTGGCTAAATGATCAAATAAAAAAGGAAGAGGAAGAACAGTGAAGGGGATGTAAATCAAAGTTTATTGCTGGAATATTACTTTTTCATCTCATGTGAAATGGATGCTGTGAGAAAAGAGCAAAGATAAAAATCCATCATCGGTGTAGATTTGATGGAACTGTGTGTAGGTACAGAAACCTTTTGTCCTGAGTTTAGTTGACTGGCTTGAGTGGACTATACTATTAAATGTGACATTATTTACTTTGTTGTATATTATTTGTCTTGGTTGGAAAATGCATTTGGCTATACTGTTAACATGGTAGATTTGTGGTTTGAAACTCTCGAACAGATAACATGCTTCTGCTGTTACTTCGTCTCCACTTATATGCAGTTCAACGTACATAAAAAAAACTAAGTAACTGATCATTTAATCCTTAAGAAACGTTAAAGAAATTTGGCAATACAGAGATGCCTTTATACAAATATAAGCAGGTCAGCCTCTTTGTACATCTCCGACAAGACAAAAGGAAAACTTGTATACTGTATAGTTTCCATCAAACTATACAGCGTAATGAAGTAACTTTAGCATGAAAAGAAGTGACAGTGATGACTGATCTGGGTCAATGTAATTATCAATCTTCGTTGGGATCCTCTCTTTGTCTCCCTCTAGTGTGCATGTTGCAGCTAATGGTGACCAAATCGTAGATTGTTGAAATCATTGTGTTCTAGAGTTTGAAGTCTAAGAATGGAATGACAGAGGGGAAAGAAGTGTAAGTACTGTGGGCCAAGTGATCAATGGTATTGATCAGACAGTCAATCCTGGAGTCTCTGTTTACACTCTCCCACCGCTGCGGAGTTAAACTGAGCGTGGTCTGAGCATCCACCTTAGGGATGCTCTAAAAGCCAGCTTCACACCCATCATTGATTGACATGTGGACTTTCTAGGGAGCTGTTGACAGCAGAGTTGTATGCCATCTTAAACATGAATGATGATGTGGAGCTGTTAGTGCTCCAAGTTACACTCCATGTTAGAGAGGGGAATTTATTTTTAAATACAGTTTCATTGTTAATGAAAGACATTATTTAAAACTATTTAATTATAAAAACTATTTAAAAGTATTTATATATGAATTGTGCTCAATGTCCTGTTTAAACTGATTTCCACACATACATTTGCAAAAGAACAATTATCATATTAAACTGTATAGATTATGTATAGATTATATAAAGACTGTAATCGAATCAAAACTCCAGAATTTTCTTGGTACTTTGGCTTGAGCTTTTTGCTTATACTCAAAATTTTGCTAATCATTTTTTAATTTGAACTGATAGAATGCCTTGATTTTCCACTCTCTAACTGTACGTTCAGACTAAAAGTGGCAAGGACGCCGGAATTTAATACATTTTCAATGAGAGCCAGGTGTCCTGAGCAACAAAAGCATCTGCTGCATGATCTAGAGGTGATGATCCAGGGCGACAAAAGCGCCTGAAGCGTCATAAGCAGCACCAGATAAGTTGAACTTCAGTTAACTTTATGCTAATTAGCTATGACGTGGTTCAGCGGCAACAGGCGGCAGCAAATCAGAGTAGAGATGTCCTTCGATCAAGTGGGCCCCAAAGAACAACAGATGTGACTGTGGTCCCAACAATGCACTCGTTCTGTCATGGAATGCCGAGAAGCTGATAACCTGTGTTCAGGCTCATCCTTGGTAATGTACTTCTTTTTGGCTACCGGGACCAAAGTTAAAAGGAAAAGGAAAGAAAAAAAAACCTGCTGGACGTCCAACCTGAAGTCCCGCTCGAACCGTCTCTGTCCAGCCGCAGCTCAAGCACCCGCCGAGGAAACCACCTGCACCTAAACCCTGAGAGAGAAACCCGGCGATAGCGTCTTCTTCAGGTGTACAAGTAGCAGCACACATCACAGCGATGTCATCCACATCCATGATGAGTCCATATGATTTAAGAGTTAAATGCTCATATTTATAGTCATGGCAGATGGCAGACCAAGTTAATGATAGAATGATAATTATGAACGGGAATTGATTTCATTTACCGACTGCCTCACCCCTTTCCCCGTTCTTCCAAAAAGTTTTCCGGCTCCTGGGTATTTTTCTTTAGACCTATAGAACACACACACACCCACGCACACACATCCTTGTATGTCTGTCTTAGTGAGGATATTCATTGACATAATGCATTCCCTAGCCCCTTACCCTAATCTTAAATACCACAACTGATTGCCTAAACCTAACCCTAATTGTAGCTTAATCGCTAAAACCTAATCTTGACCCTCAAAACAGGGGTTGGACCCGTGGGGTCCAGGAAAATGTCCTCACAAAGGCAAAACGTCCTCTCTGTGATGGTAAAATATGGAAAATGCTCCCCACAATGTAGCATAAATGCACCCACCCACAAACACACACACACACACACACACACACACACTGCTTCGCTTTTGTTTCATATCATACAGGACTTTGTTCCTGCACAGTGTTTTATGCATTTCTGTGTTAAAACGCACTGACTCTTGCATAATTGTGAGAAAATGACCAGGATTCAGACACACGTTCTGCTCATTACATTCGTACAGCTTGTGAATTTGTGTTTAGTTTGTGTGTGCAGCGAGTTTTATATGCCAGTGTTGGGCAGCTTGGAGAAAAATGTGAATATGCTCAACATTAAAGGAAGCCGCTTCACCAAACTAGCAGACGAACTGTGGCAGGATTGATTCTACCGGGCTAAACGGGCTTCTTCCCTTTCTTCTATTGACCTTTTGTACGTGACGTCACGCTCTTCAGTGGAATCCCGTCTCCGCCGTGACGGACGTCAAAACAATGCTAACGTCCATTAAGCTCATGGCAAACCAGACAGTTTGTATTAGGGCTTTGACTACTAATTTCACAATTCGCAAAATATTAAAACATTAAAAAACAATGTTTGAATGAATATTAGGCCGCCCTTAAAATTCCAGCTTGTATTGGGTATTATTTTTTATAAATGTGTTAGCATGTGAATGTTCTCAACAGGATTCATGCGGGGCACTTTCTAGAGAACTTCCGGTTCAGAAAGTAAGAGCATTTCAAGCACTGAGATAAACACAGAAATTAGATATTGATATTGCTTAGAAATAAAATGACAGATAGCGTATAGATAGTATACGCGTGAAGAGACGACCTCATCAGCTTAATGTAATCCTACAGTCAGTTTTCACGCATTTCTTTCGGATGATCAACTACGAAGATGGATTGTGAACATCAGAAGAGAAACTTCATCATCTCTAATCACACCTTGTCTGAGCTCCACACTTTACAGTCCAGGACGTCAGAGAGCTGAATGAGGGAGGAGCTGAAACCTGGTGCTGTTCTGGTTTAATGTCATGATAACAACTGTTCTCTTGGTGAGAGAAGACTGTGTTTGGGAACGTACAGCTGGACCAGAGAAGATGGTCCAGCTGCTCGTATCTTCTGAAAATGAGAAAGATAAGTAGTCGTGGCTTATTAGCAAATCCAACTAGTGCTAACCTAAAAAAACAATATAAGTAGCAATGATTTATCTCAGAGAACAGTACAAATATATTTCTGCGTTAAATGTGAGCGTAATATTCATTCTTACTACACGGTGTCTTAATCAGACAAACACAGTCTATTTGTGTCACTGTCTTCTGATGATGCTGCCTCTAAGCTACCGCTGTTAGCTAAACACCTTATTAGCCGTCAATAAAATTGTTATACAGCATACATCCCTTCACCCGCTTGCTGGCAGACGTCGCTGTACGTTTGTGATAAATCTGGTGGATATTGTCCATGATGATGAGCGGCAGTTCTTCAAAACCAGCGGGTATAAAATGCTGTTTTGTCAAGATGTAATGTGACAGTTCTGAACTGGAAGTGATCGTCGGGTATCTCTCCCGTTTGCGAAGTTTGTAAGCTAACCGTTTGAAACGTCTGTACCTATGAGCCCCGACTAGGTGTTCTACCTCCCCTGAAAAACTAGTTTGACTGGAACTTGTAGCAGCCGTGGCCATATTCTCAAAACAAGGTGGAAAACCTAGTAATAACCACTGCAGTTGCTACTTTTTCCTTCTGTTCAATGCTCCTGTCGTTCACTTCTAAGGTTCGTCATGGCGGTCCCACTTGATCAGATGACGTAGTTGCAAATGGTCAATAGGCTAAACAAAGATCACAGAAACAGTCGCTTGTGCAGTGTTGACTCCGTCTTTTCTTTATTGCAAAGTTTGAAGCTGTATTCTGAGTTTATTGTCATCCTTGCTTTTTTGTTACGGCCATATTTTAATGTATTTCAAAGTTGTAAAAGTATGATCCTCCTGTGGTGGATAAATCATAACACCACTTGTTAATTGTTTTCTGCTCAGTACTGCATGTCAATCTGCTTTTGACTAATTAGATAGTGATTTTAATTTATGGTCATGCTCTGCGATTTTTTTCCACCTGTATTTAATGACCACACAAAACATCCTGTAGCTCTTAACTAAGTGGGTGATGAGCAACAGCAAGGACGCTGTCAAGAAGTCAGCTTTGTGGCTCCTTTCAATGAATGGTGCGATTTAACTTTGATGTCAGTCATGTGAAGAGCAACTAAAGCGGCAAAAACATCATGACGCTTTGGAAGCTGTCCTGTTTGTCGCCCAGCCTTGGAAGTCTTTGTGGCTTTTGGTCTGAACGTACAGTAATGGCACATTAACACCAGGATAGTCCAAGGGTCTTTGGGCAGAGAATGCTGAGAAATTGTACACCGTCCTTTGGTTTGATATGCTTAAAGCTGAAAAGTATGGAGGCAGACTCAACCTCTTGGACAATGACCGAGACCAAAGACTGCTGAGGCCGAGACTGGTCTCGAGACCAACCTTTTTAGAATTTGATAAACCTAGTCTTTGGGGTTGTATTTTCTGTTTGGGTCCTCTGGCATAACTTCACATCTCATCAGACCCAATCTCAATTCTCCCCTTATCCCTTCCCCTCCGTTTTGCACGTTCAGGTGTATGGGTAGGGGTGTCTCAATCCTGTTATGACAGAGGTACCTGTTATAACAGGTAAGTAGTTGGGGAATACCCTTTCAGATGAAGGGTTTTCCAATGCACACTTGAAATGAAGGGGTATTACCAATTTGTGAATAACCAGCAAGATGGTTGCTACCGAGTCCAAAAAAATCCACAAATGTAAATATATTCTCCATAGACAAAGTTTAAGAATGTATGAAAACCATTGGATTTGCTGTTTAAATGTTTAACAGTAATATTCCTTATAAAATGCTAATTAAAAAAAAAATGCTCGTACAATATTGGACCTTCAGTAACATAAACGCTACCAGGCAGAAAACCAGCAGTGCTCTGTAGGCAGCTCTGATAATGTACAGTGATAGCATGATTTATAAAAACTTCGGCAACGTCTTTGCTGGTCTTCAGTTACATGGAGGGTGTCGTTGGATACAACACAAGTGGAAATGTACTGCACAAATAAGACTTGCTTGGTAACGTTAACCCAGAGCTGTAGACAGCTTGATTTCTCTAGATTTGGGGCAACAGCTCAGCGCGCTTCGGCTTACATACTAGCTGGTAGGGATCACATGAAGTATGCAATTGTAAAGGGGTGTCCCAATTTGTAGGGGTTCACTTTCAGCCCGTCGTGGCTTTGTTTTAAGTGGCAAGGAGTAGAGGCAAGGGGTATGAGTAAAAAAGAGAATTCAGATTGGGCCTTACATTGCACATTCAAGCAAAACACTAGTTCTTTAGGAATTTCCTTATCCATTCAGAGACCATTGAGGACTTAAAGAAATTTACATATTTACAAAAATGATAAAATCGTGCAGAATGATTTCAAATAAATCTTAATAATCCATATTTTTTACAGTTTTGAATTCTCTTTTCTATGACAATAAAAAATCAAGAAGTCAGGAATTTTCTACCCCTTTTATACTTATTGCATGTTAACCATTAATTGTGCAGGCTTCTCACTCCTCTTTTACTAAAAAATTTCAATGACATTTTTACTGTACCAGGGGCTGTAACAACTGCAGCCACAGAGTCAGGACATCAAGGAGGACCCCGATTCTCAGTGTCACCTGTAGACATTTAAATAGACATCAGTAATCATCATCAGTAATTAACAAACATCGACCTGACTGCAAGTGTGTGGCCTCTGAAAGTGATTGCATTCTAGTGTTGCTAAGGAGCACATTTTTTGCATTGTGTTCTTTGCAACAAAAAAAAGGTGCTTTATTTTTTGCTATCACTGCTTTTTATTGCTCCTTCACAGCAGCCAGCTTACTTGGATCTATTGTGTTTGAAAATTGTGCTGCCTCTATACAAGATTTGTCTTTAATCTTTCGCCTTCCATGTCACCTCGAAATGTGTGGAGGCTGATATGATAATGATGTAGACCTGTCCAGGGTATTAGAGTTAAGCTGGCTGATTAGGCAGCACATCGATTACTCTATCATTCAGCATTGGACATGCCTGGGTGGGAGGGAGACAAGTTTCTTGGTGGGTTAACAGGATGGATAACCATCCTGGGGAAGTGAATTCACCTTGAATGGATCAAAAAAATGTCATTCACAAGATATTTCTAATAGGTGCCCAGAATTCCAGTCTTTTTCTATTGGTTTCTAAATCTTTTTTTAGACAAATTGCTATGTTTGTATTTTCTGAATTTAATATTGCATTCAAATGTAGCTTAAACTATCTTGAAGTAGCTTTTTTCTTTGCCAAGGGGAGCTGTATAAATATAAGACTTCTTGATATTCTGGATTTATTCATATTATTTAATTTTATTTAATTGAATGCTTGTTTATCACTGCATTTTACATAATATTGCTGTGCCTGACAAGAAGAAAGAGAAGGTTAAGAAAAGAAAAGATAAGGAGTGGACCAAAAAAAGAGAGAAAAAACAGAGTGAAAAGAAGAAAAAACAAAGATGCAAATAACACCCATAACAGGTAACTGTTGCATCTGCAGAGAAACCCATCAAAAAACATTTGACGGTCTTTGCTAGAAAACAAAGCTAGCAATTCCCTACAAAAGGACCTGCAGGTGACAACCTATAACAACTTGAATAAAGACAGCTACCAAAGTATAATAAGATAATACACGCACATGCACAGCTGAAACGGGAAGAGACCAAACAGTAAAGAAGACCTCAAGGCTGTGATGGAAGCATGTTCGTCTTCCATAACAGCTGAGATATGCCACAAGCTGGTAGCATCCATACCATGCTAGGCAAAGGCAGTCATTCATGCAAAAGGGCCCAAACCAAGTATTGAGTACAGATGCAAGATTTTATTTTAGGAGGCCTGACTTTTTTGCTTTTAAAATCCTTTTATAATTGATTTCATGCAATGTTCTAATTTTTGAGTTTTTGAGTTTGAGGTTTTCTTAAGCTGCAAGTCCTAATCGGCAACATCCACACAAATAAAATCTTAAAATATATTGATTTGCATATTATTTATCTATAAAATATGTAAATTGCACCTTTCAAGTTGAATTACAGAAATAAATTAACTTTTTCAGGATATTCAAATTTTTTGGGTAGTACCTCTACACATTAATGCAAATTCAAAACAAAAAAGAAAACAAATAAACATTGGATGAAAATATCCCAACACTGGTTAATTGGGAGTAGGGCAGGGCCATGATTTGGTATAAATAGAACACTGGAGGGGTCTCTCAGGCGTAAAGAAGGGCTAATGCTTACAATCTACACATTATGAAATAATTTTATAGCAATGTTTATCAAAGTAAATATACATTACAAAATCATTTAAAAAAAATCAAGAAATTTTTTTGCATGAAGGACACAGTCAAAAATTTAAAAAAAGTTTTAGTCTCATGGTATTGGAGCCTTGATGGAACAATGGACTTCAATCAGTCAATCAATCAAACTTTATTTATATAGCACTTTTCATACAAATAAAATACAACACAAAGTGCTTAACAAAATAAGGACAATAAAAAAACATGAAACCCCCATTTCTCTCACCCCCACAAAAAGACCCACATACACATACATGAGCACACATGCATGCACACACACAGCACCCAGCAAGAAAGTCTAAAACAGTAACAGGTACGGTAACATGGCAAAGCACCGAGGAGCCAGGTGAGGAAAAACCACCTATAGGGGGCCCGACACGCTGGGAGGCGCCACAGTCTGAAGCTACAGGGAGTGGCTATACTTGTTTGAAGTGTTTGCTCTGCTGCAATGTGTCAGTGTGCGTATGCTCTGTCATTCTGACATATATATACAAAAGAAAATAATATACTGTATAGTGCAATATATACTGTATTGCCAAAAGTATTTGCTCACCCATCTAAATTATGGGAATCAGGTGTTCCAATCACTTCCATGGCCACAGGTGTATAAAATGAAGCACCTAGGCATGCAGACAAACATTTGTGAAAGAGTGGGTCGCTCTCCGGAGCTCAGCGAATTCCAGCATGGAACTTTGATAGGATGCCACCTGTGCAACAAATCCAGTTGTGAAATTTCATCACTCCTGAATATTCCACAGTCAACTGTCAGCTGTATTAAAAGAAAATGGAATTGTTTGGGAACAAAAGCAACTCAGCCTAGAAGTGGTAGGCCACGTAAACTGACAGAGCGGTGTCAATGGATGGTGAAGCACATACCTGTAGTGCGAAGAGGTCACCAACTTTCTTCAGAGTCAATCACTACAGTCCTCCAAACTTCATGTGGCCTTCAGATCAGCTCAAGAACAGTGCACAGAGAGCTTCATGGAATGGGTTTCCATGGTTGAGCAGCTGCATCCAAGCCATACATCACCAAGTGCAATGCAAAGCATGGGATGCAGTGGTGTAAAGCAGCCGCCACTGGACTCTAGAGCAGTGGAGATGTTGACAAATTGTGCTTCTCCATCTGGTAATCTGATGGACAAGTCTGGGTTTGGTGGTTGCCTTGTCTGACTGCATTGTGCCAAGTGTAAAGTATGGTGGAAGGGGGGTATTATGGTGTTGGGTTGTTGTACAGGAGCTGGGCTTGGCCCCTTGGTTCCAGTGAAAGGAACTCTCAATGGTTCAGCATACTAAGACATTTTGGACAATCCCATGCTCCCAACTTTGTGGGAGCAGTTTGAAGATGGCCCCTTCCTCTTCCAACATGACTGTGCACCGGTGCACAAAGCAAAGTCCATAAAGACATGGATGGCAGAGTCTGGCGTGGATGAACTTGATTGGCCTGCACAGAGTCCCAACCTCAACCCAATCGAGTACCTTTAGGATGATTTAGAATGGAGACTAGGGATGTAACGATATTGTCAATATCGCAATATCGCCGGAGGTAAACTGCCGCAATATCGTCGTTGTCTTGTCACGGTATTAAACAGCGTATCTCTTGAGACAAAACTAATAGTTTTCAGTCCGCTCAATGCGTAGTGTAACGTACTAAACTACATAGACCATAATCCTTTGCTGCCAGTGCGCTCTTTTGAGCCAATGGGAGCACACGTAGCCCCCACACACAGGAAAAACAAATACAGCATGGATATACGACGAGGATGGAAACAGCTGTTATTCTCCACAAGAAGAGAGAACTTTGTTCCTGTTCTGGAGGCCGCAGGGACCATAAGAAAGTTTGTTTTGGTCCGGTTATTCCTCTGTGAGAAGTTTCAGCCGTGACGCCGCAGAGATCACCGTGTTGACTTGGTGAATTTATATTTAATGACAAACTTGGTCCGGGGGGGCTGCGCATGCGGTGATGTCCGTGTATTAAACGCCTCGCGTGCTGTACACATTTTCATGTTTTCACCACCTCGATCAGCTGTTCATTAAAACTCTCCGTTTAACCTGCAGCAGCGGATGCAGAAGATCATCTGATCAGCTGATTGTCGACATCACGGTGCTCCAATCATGTCCGCCAGGAGCCTGTAGAAGTTCAAACATGACTGGCCACTGACAGACAGGCGGACTTATATTTTGAATATATTGACTACTAAAGACGAGGCAGTTTCTTTGTGCCTGGGTCTTTTTTTACTTAGTAAATAGGCTGTTTTAATGCCTGATTGAGTTTATTTAATCTAGTACCTGAGCTGTCTTCTCAATGAATATATGTTGGATTTTTACTTGAATTTCAGCTTCAGAAAAGGTTTGTCAAGCAGGTCAAAATGTCATAACCTTGAATTTGACAATATTGTAACAATGACTCGTCAAAGCATTTTATGCCATCATTGTTATTATCGTGAGTCTTACCACAATATCGAGATAATATCGCCCGTGGGTTCATATCAGATAATCGTGAGATGTTGATATCGTTACATCCCTAGTGGAGACTGAGAGCCAGGCCTTCTCATCCACCATCAGTGTGTGACCTCAGAAATGGGCTTCTGGAAGAATGGTCAAAATTTCCCATAAACACACTCCTAAACCTTGTGGACAGCCTTCCCAGAGGAGTTGAAGCTGTTCTAGCTGCAAAGGGTGGACCAACGTCATATTGAACCCTATGGATTAGGAATGGGATGTCACTTAAGCTCATATGTGAGTCAAGGCAGGTAAGCCAATACTTTTGGCAATATAATGTATATCGTTACTGCACATACTTCAGATTATACCACAATATAGATTTGAGGCTATGTTGCTCAGCCCTAATATGTTTTATTACAATGAAATATTAATAGATTTGTAAATCACTGCATCAACTTTTATGGAGCATCAGTGTTTGTGGGATTGGTGATTGTGGTTTTTCAGACAGACGTAATTCCAGACTGTACAGTAAATATTCATGTTTCCTCAGAAAGTCCCATTTACTCTAATTAGCTGCTAAATCCATCTGTGTGGTGATTTAATGCAGGGATTTCATTGTGGGCAAAGGCTTAAACTCATCTTCCTTATGTACAGAGATAGTTGATGTCAAATTCTTGGTGATTAACAGGCTTACTAACATATACCACTGCTTAGCAGCTTTGTTTAAATGTATAGCTAAAAGAATCACACAAAAAAATGCCCATGGGGTCACTTAATTTCTTTGCTAGTTAAATCCCACAAAGTTTTTAATTAATTCAACTGAAATAGAGAAAAAACAAACAGAAGTTGCATCCCATGTCTCCCTACAGTGCTTTGGTTTTCTGCACATAAATCCCTATTCTAGATTTCTTGTAGGGTAATTAAAGTTCTTTTTGTTTACTATGTAAGACATTGTTAACAGTTTATTTTATTATCTGAATAATTGCTGTTTTTGAAAAAAAAAAAGTGCAGCAGTTTGAATCTTTGACTTATTGTATTTGTAAGTGTATGAAGCCACTAATCAACCTAAGACTGATTGTGTTTGTATGGAAAGCATATTTTGGAGTACTTAAATGGTCTTAATAAAGGCTTCTGGCCTGAATGGAGAACAAGTTGTGGGAGATGAATCTATATAGAAGCTGCAACACTTGCATCAGGTTCAGACACATCATGACAGATGCACTATGAGGTTGTACGGTATAAGATCAGACAACTGTCTTTCTCAGCTTGTAGAGCCTCCTGAGAACCATTAGTAATAATAATAATAATAATAATAATAATAATATTCACTGCTTACAGATTTCAAGAACAGCTATATTTGTTGATGTTATAAACCTGTTACGTTCTGACTTAGCTTACAGTTGGGCAAAATTTTGTGAGTTACAGTGGGAGGTATTCATAGCCCAAATAAAGATTTTTCATAGCTGGTGGTTCAGGTGTTTCATGTGTATGATATGATTAGAGCTGTGGAGATGGTATTCAAAAAGTTTCACCATAGCAGCCGCCACACTTGCTGCATTGCATGCAAAGCTTATTTTTTCTGTCTTTTTTGTACTGTTTGTCATGGAATGTTAATGTTTAGTTTTAGTTTAGCATGGTATCTGTCTGGTATTTCATTGAATTTTTATCGTTTCAGTTAGATAAAAGCTTGAGAATAGTAGAAACAGAAAATGACCAAATAATATCCCTGAGAGCTAATGAGTGATATACCATACTGTGTTTTTACTTAAAGCAACCTCTACCGATCTTGCATTTCAGAAAGCACAGCAAGATTATTTAAATATAAACAGTCCCGCCTCACTCCTAAGACACACCCATTCATTCCCTCCGCCTTCCAATGCAGAAGCACAGGTCTGGCAGGCAGGTCTCCTTGGCCAATCCTAGGGGTTCACCCCGCTTCAAGGATTGGTTGGAGCTTTCATTTAATATATAAAAATTGGAATAATATTTTATTTTGATTAATGGTAGGTCTGTCTTGTGTTTCAGAGTTCCATTACCCCATCCATAGCATTTTACCCTATTAAAAATAGTGTAAGAATGCAACATCAGTAAGGGTTGCTTTAATCTGAGTATACAACAGGTACCTGTATGTCAACATCAAGCCTGCAAATGTACAGGCTTCCTGCTTGTCTTCTGTCATTTGCAATGCTGATTGATCAGGCTTTGTCTCACCCCTCTCCATCCCACACTGCAGCTGTGGTTTTCTTCCTCTTTATTTGTGTCTCTTTTTGGTTCCATCTCCTTTTCTGCTCAGCTTGTATCACTTTCTTTGTGTCTCTCTGTAGACTGTGAGCTGATATCATCCTTTGAAAAGGTAATGATCCCACTGTGTTGAGATTATGCATGTGTGCTGCACAGTGTAATGGCCTGGCTTTTTATTGCCTGCTGCATACTAATCTCTCAACTGAAGGAATGAGATGACACCTGCAGGGAGCTGTGTGTGAGCGGCAGCCTCACATGAAAGAGTGGCCATTAAAAATGATCAAAGAAATTACTGCACTTGGCTGCACAACGCTACTCTCATGCCTGGCTAGGTGTACATCCCCTTGCTCCCAACATGCACATGCACAAGCATGCACTCACATACATATACCCCCATGCATTCATAGGCTCAGTCTAATTAGTATTTCCCTCTGATGGATATTTTCCAAATGATCCTCTGTGGAAATGTCCTGCGCATAGTTGCCTGAGGCTCTCTGCAGTTGATGCACCCACGCTTGCAGATAGGAAATAGAGAACATGCATAAGTTCAAAATGATGGTCTGTTCTTCATACCCCTATGACAAATTATTAATGGAAACACTACCCAAACTGAACTGTTATTATTAAGATTTTTTTCTTAGTAGTTCTGTTGACTTAACTTTAGGCTGAGTATTTAGGGATGCAGTTAGTGGTTTTGTCGATTTCAGAAGTTGCTGTCACAAAGTTTGTTTTTTTTTTGTTTGTTTTTTTTGGTGATCAAAAGTGAGGTTAACTGTAGCAAGAGATTTTTTAATGGCAGTTGGATGACAAACAAAGCTGAGTAACTATTTTCTCAAAGCCCCCCCCCCCCCCAAAAAAGAGGAGAATAATGTAGATTACAACCAAATTGCAATTTATTAAGTATGCAAAGATAAACCAAATGCTGATATGGTCTTCAAATGCCATTTAAAATCTGCAGTGGACTTCTTAAAGAGCAATAGATTCTAAACAAACGCCAAGCTTAAAAGAGTATCAGTTGAGCAAAGAAATACAATGGACCCCCCCCCCCCCCCCCACCCCCCCCCCAAAAAAAACAAACAAAAAAAACATGCATAGATATATCATGATCAGTCCCAGCTGTGTCACGAAAAAGAAAATGAACACATGATACAGAGTATTTTACCAACCACACCTTGGCAAAGAGACAAATACTTCAAGCATTTATCAACTTTTTTTTTATTCATTCATTCATTCATTCATTCATTCATTCATTCATTTTCCATACCACTTATCCAATTCATTGAGTACAGCACTCTTCCATTTACTTTTCTGTTTACTTGTATTCCGGAGGACAGTGTACCAAAAAACACATTTTTCCTTGTTTTTACTTAAACAAGCAGTCTCAAGTTCATTCTCAGAGAAATTCTTTTATTTTTCTTCACTGTCACTCTTATATTTTGTCTCTCTGATCGTTAGAGGAGAATTCTCATTGTTGATCCCATTTAAATATGATTTGCATATTTATATAATGGGTGTGGACAGGGAGGTGTCAGGTACACCAACATGTGCGCTCAATTCCACATTGATTGGGATGTACAAAGGGAATGTACTTGGATCCATGCATAAGCACAGATTCATATATCTGAAAACTTTTATGAATACATTTCCAGGATTTGATAGTACGCCAGGTTTCAGTAGGAAACATGTACATAAGGCCCTTGGTCCCCTACCAGAGGCCTGGGAGCAGTATCTTTGCTGTTCCTAGGATTACATTCTTCTCAACTGAGATTTGTGACGTTTCTCTGTTGGAGCCACTTTTCCAGCGTCAGGGACACTGCCCCCAATGCTCCAATGACCAAAGATGCTATTTTTCAGGATTTCTCCTTCAGTTTCTCATGTGTGTTTTTCCTGATATTGCCATTGTTCAGGATGATTTCATCAATCACAGCAACTTTCTTCAGCTGTTTATTCATGATCATTATATCCAGTTGGTTGGGCATTACCATTCTGACAGTCTGTATCTGGAAGTCCCACATGATATTAGATCTGGTTCTCTTTTGCCGTGGTGCTCAAGGCTTGCTCATGTGCTGTTGTGGTTCGCTCCCCTATGCTTTTCTCCTTTCTAGCCTGTCTCTAGCCATTGGTAAAACTTGTTCATATCCAGCACTTCAGCAATCTGTCGGTGGTCCGTCCCATGAAGGGCTTTTCCTCCCATGATGGTTCCTCCAACTCCTTTTCCTCACGTTTCCACTGACTAACACATTCACTAAGTGCTTCAACCCTTAAGGCCATCTTCTTGATGTATTCATGGAGCTTCGATGTTTCATCTTGGATAGTGGCTCTGATGCTCATTAGTCTTCTGCCTCCGTCTTTGTTCTTAGTGTATAGCCTCTGGACACTGGACTTGGGGTGGAACCCTCCACGCATAGTGGGCAACTTTCATGCTTTTTCCGTGGTCTAAACTTCCTCCTTTGGTCAGCTTATCATCCCAGTAGGGTATCTGATCACTGGCAGGGCATAGCAGTTAATCGCTTGGATCTTGTTTTGCCATTAAGCTGACTTCTCATGACCTGCCTTACTCATTGCAAATATTTGACTGTAGCGGCTTGGTTGTGGCTTCCTCATAGTTGCTATATGCCTTTGGTAACCAGGGTAGCTCTCTTCAACATCTACAATTTTGCCCTCTAGGAGTCGACGGCCTCTGTGTGGACTACCTTTTCTTTCTTTGTCACCATTCAACCGCATTTCTCCAGTCCAAATGACATTTCGATGCTGCTGCTGTAGATTCCGGTGGTGTGGAACAGTGAGTCAATGTGTCCCTTGTTCTTAGCATGCAGCTTGATGTCATCCATGTTTTTACATGCTTTTTATTGTTCTTAGGTTAATTTTTCTCTTGTATTAATGTTTCACTCCAGTGTTTTCCTCACCGGGGTCCTCCGCACCAGTGGCCATGCCCACTCGCTTTGCGGGTAGTCACTGTAAGATCTGGTGGTCCAAGTGGGTCCTGCGTTCTGGCTCTGGTCATGGTGTGGTTCCCGGCTTGCTCTGATCTATGCCTTTCCATTGGTCGCGCTCTCTGCAGCAGTGGGTGACCTGGCTCCTTGTGTGGACGATCCCCAAGATATCATTTCTGCACTTGAGTGTCAGGCCAGATTTTTATCTTAAGTCATAGTTTAAATTATTGTTTCAACTAAAGAGACAGAAAATAGAGAGGCAGGGAGGTGGGGGTGTGGGGCGCATTGTGAGGATGGTTTATGATAATGTATGTGAAAAAGATCTCGTGATGTGATCAGGTATGTGTTCTTGTATGCAGGTTTATGTTTGTATTGCTTTTTTATTTCTTTCTTATATTCAGTTTTTGTCATGTGCAGTACTTTGCACTGCTTCGACATAAAATGTGCTGTAGAAATAAAGTTTGATTTGATTTGATGTAGAGGAGATGACTGCTGGTGGCCCCATTCCTGAGTCAGTATCCATAGTAGGGCTGTGTATCACCACTAATTTCCTGAACCAATTTGATTCAAGCACAACAGCTGGATGGAGTGATTTTTCGATCGGATCGTCTATTGGTGATCAAAGGGAATGATCATGATCTTTTTTAAATGGCAATCTTCAAGGCGACTTTAAAAGAAAAATCTCTAGAACTGCGCTCTGCTGTGTTGGCTACTTAAATGTTTCTAGTGGAGCACCATGTCTGCATAAAGAGCTCATTGGTCTCACAACTGAGGAGTGAATATTAAACTCTTAATTACACCGTGTTGTCTCCTTTTCCTTCTCACTTTTCTGCGGAGTTGTGCGTCGCGGACGCAGGCTCTCTTAGTCTCCTCTGCTCTTCATCTTCTTGCTTGTTTACCAAACACTTCCCTTCGCCACAAGCGGTGCTATATTATCTGTCTTTTTAGTCACAAAAGAAATAATTCACGCATATATTTGAACAATAACTTTATTAAGTTGAGATATCAGTGTAAATGACATACTCCTCACAAAAGCCAAAAGCAAAATTACATTTTGAGCCACAGAAACTTCTGTCTTACACAGACTAAGTAAATAAGTGACTGCTTACAGCTGCCAACATAGTTGGCACTTCAAACAAGGATGATATCGATGCATATCACGATATAAAATAGATTTTTATTTTTGACAATCTTAAATGTTCCCTGTTACTCGTGAGATTTAAAGATTTCAGAGGATTCATTTTATTCAAATATTTGTTTTCTGTCAAAGTTGAACGTGACATGTAACATCACACAGCTGTGTCAGACAAAATAGGTACACAAACAACTCTGAATGAATCATAAAAATCTTCATTCTAAAACTAAAATCTTAAAGCTTTCAAGTTTAATGGGAGAACAGAAGCAAAATGGACATTTTTTCAATGTCATAATAGTAAATAAAATTATATGTTTGATGATTTAAAAATCACCAATAATACCTTTTGTTTCTGGACAATGGATGATGAAAACTTAAATTTGAGGTATAATATAATCAGAAACTTAATAAATAAGGATAAAGTGGGTTTTGGTGTCTCTAATAGGGTTGTCATGATACAAAAATTTCAAACTCGATATCGATATCTAAGAGACAAATACTTAGAAGCATAAGAAATATTTGTATGAACTTGAAAATCTCTTATCTTATGCTTGTTGAATAAATGTGCAAATAAATGCAAAAACTATACCCAAATATAAAAGCAATTTGACAATATTTTAAGGTTGTCTGAGGTTTTATTTTTTTAATATGTAAAACATCCAAAAATCTAAAAGTAACAATAGTAAAAATATACAAACAACAGTTTTCTGAGGTAGTGCAAAAAAAAAAACAAAACAACTGATTTTGACTTTGTGCAAACTATAACAATAAAAATAATGATAATAATAATAACAACAACAACAATAATAATAATAGCAACAATGGCGCCATTTTTGGTTTGAGGTAAACACACAAAAAAATAATTAGAACAATATTTTAAGTTATTAAACTATACAAGTAGACAGCAACCAGTTATGAACGGGACAACAGTACTTGTTCGTTCATTCGTCTTAAAAGTATTGGTGAAATGAAGGAGTTCTGCTGCATATAATGTTATATAGAGACCCACTTCCACTGCCTCCTTCACCCGCATTATATAGTGATCATACACAGACGGCAAGAAATGTGAATATCATCCAAAGAAAGTGACACATAAATGTTACTGGTGAGTTAATACACGCCAGAAATAAGGTCCAGGTTGGGAAATGCGGACTAGCAGTGGCGCTAACCATCACTAATAATGCGTTTTTAAAATACATAATAAACGGGAGCTTTAAGTAACTAACCTGTCTGAATTCGTCATGAAGGCCAGGATGTCGGTCCTTAAGATGTTTCGCTAGGTTTGCTGTGCTGCTGGACTTCGTTGCAACCGCTCTGACGCACTGTTTGCACACTGGCCTGTCTACGTCTTTCGCTTTTCCTTTTTCATCTGCTGCATGTGAAATACTTCCAAACAAGACTTTCCTTTTTCATTTTTGAATAAGACTGGCTGGCCTGGACTTCCAGCAGCAGAAACATGTGCTGTCAGGATCTCTGCCTGCCTGTCGGTCAGCCGCTGTTTACCTGTCGGCTGCTGCCTGTCGGGTGCGCACACTGCAGTATCGATACCATGGCAAATCAGTATCGTTGTCGATACGTCGTTTCAGTATTGATACTTTTTGGAGTATCTGTATTTTTGACAACCCTAGTCTCTAATAAATCACTGAAGCATCTACATGCTGGAAACCAGCTTCCCTCTGAGAGATGATGCTGAATTCAGATTTTTTTTTATTTAATGGCATGAGTTGGTCATGTGTTATCATTCTGATTGTATCGTGCATAAATACTATATGCACATGCACATTACTCGTTAAATCGCTACAGACCTCAAAGAAAGGCTCCCCTGAAAGCCACAGTGTGATCACAACCTTGATCAATATATTTATTGGAATGTCTATTCAACTTGTAAAATCAAAGCTAATTTATCAGCCGTAAAACAGCTGCGGTGGCCGCCAGTCAGTGAAGGAGAAATACGCTTTTCTGGGGCGAGTTCCTCCTCTGTCATATCGAAGGCTTTGCTTTGTCCATGCGGTGGCGTGCGCTTCTTCACGTGCTGGTGTTGTGGTTTGAGAGGGGGCGGGACTTGGAGACAGAGTGTGCCTGGGTCTGTGTTTGTGATTGGTTAGGAGGGAGTAGTGACTAGTTTTAAGCTACATGATAGGCTGGAATGAAAAACGGAAGGGAAACTTTTTTTTCTATCGAACCTCCTATCGAGGCTCTTTTTTATTTATCGCAGGCACGCCTTTTCAATAGATATATATCGTTTTCGAATTATCGCCCAGTCCTAGGACAAAGTATAAACCTGTTCTTGATGAAATGAGGATTTAAATGACTTCTTTTGTGACCTGGTTTATTTTCGGATTTGTTTCAGAGTACGAGCGTGGTGATGTTGCTTCCTGCCATTTTCAAAACATTCTGTTGAATATGGCAGCACCTGCGGTTGTAGCGTTAGCTGCTAATGTGAAAAGAAATAAGCTGCTAAATAGTGAACAGGTGAACTTAATCATAGCTGAATGAAGTAACTTGTATCTGGCATTAGCTCAGGCTCATAGGCTCAGAGAAGCTTTTTTTCAATGGAAGCTGCACAGCTGATCTCTCAGTTGTGTAAGTATGCAAACATCTCACTGCGTATTGTCAAATCACGTGAGACTAGAATCACTTCACCGGAAAATAAAACTTATAAAAAAATCTCTTAATTTGATCGATCTTGCATAAACATACATCAAGATACCATTTGCAGTTGTCTTAAAAGTAAAATATGCACAAGTACCACTTACCAAAATATATAACAATTAACTAAATAACTGGATTCTGCTCCTTTATGTTACAGGATGAACAGCAATTAGTGAAAAATCTTTTTCAGACTTACAGAAAGAGCCCAATTGTGATTATAAATCATTATTGTGGCATATTTAATTTTTTTCCAGCATTAAACATGCAACATGCACAGTGCAGAGAGATTTTGGTTATCACAGGGTTCCACTTTACTAAGAGATTCCTTTTCTCAGTGCTCTCCATCTCTCCCTATTAGGCCTTCTTTTCTCTCCCTCAGCGGTCCATTTTAGAACCATGCGGCTGAATGGTTTGGTGGGTAATTTCACTGCTTTTTCATGTGTCTGAGGGCGAGGAATCCTCCATTAGGTAGTGTCATCTTGTGATGTATGATGTATGCACAGAAAGGCAATCCAATGTTTATTCATGACTTTCAAGGCAATGCCTCAGCTAAGCCCTCTGATTTCCTTTTAAAGAACAAAACTACATGAGATTGAGACTTCAGTTTAAAGGCACACAGACCATCCTGCAGCATTTCTACGCCACCCCACCCCCACCCCCGCTTACACACTTTCTTTCTCTTACCTCCCTCACCCACATCTCTCTTTTTTTTTCTCCCCCAATATTTTTTTCTGTCAGGTTTAATTTCATTGACCCCTTGACGAAAAAGATCACATGCACTTATTTCCTTCGGATTTTACCAGGCTGTCTCCCTATGTTGTTTCTGCATGTAAGTAAGAACTTTGATTAAGGCTGTCTAATCAAACATGGTACACATGCACAAACACACGTGATGCCTGAAATTTTTTTTTTATATAAAACAGCATTAACCATATTGACTTGTTGCCACCACTATCCAAATAATGAAGTCAACCAGATCAAAAGATTATTTCTAGGCTGACATCTTATCTAGAGAGGCATACAGTAAAGTAACAAAAATTCAGAAATCTTGGCCCTATTTTGTTGCAAATAATGTTTTATTGGTACTAAAGCCACATCAATTGATCAGTAAATTCACATCTGACGTCCGCTCATACCCCATGCAGTATGTGACCGTGCAGTATATTCTCTCTGACCAGTACTCCTACAGCCCATGCATCTTATGTGGTACTTGCTGCTTGAGTTGTCTCAGACATGTTCATTTATAATACAGCCAAAGATTATATTTATATGTAAAATGATATTTGACTGAAATCCTGTCAAGGCTTGACAGTAATTTTCAAGTTTTAACTGTTTTCTCCATTATCTTAAAGTTGTCATAACCTGGTATTTTACATACACAATCCCCCTGAAATTATCTTCAAATTAATTTTCAATCATAGTTAGGGAAGGAATGTGGGGGAATAAAGCTCATTCTGATTTGATGTCATAACCCTCATTTTACCTGCGAGGGTGCACACGAGAATTAGACTTGTCTGTTTGTGCGTTCACGTGCTGGTGTGAAGTGGCTGTGACGTTTAGCTCTAAACATTGAGGGACCAAGCATCACAAACCAAAACAAACTTTACTCAGGATGGACCAAGCAACGAAAAATGATGTGTTCCAACAGAGAAAAACGAAAAACGTGATACAAATGTAACGGTAGAGAGAATACCTGGAGTAAAAGGGCTGGACTCTATGGAACATAGTGATCGGACGTCAGATGTGAATTTACTCCAACAAGTATGTAGCTTGTTGTAACCCTTTTTTCAGGTGGTGGAAGAGAGGCACGCTGATATAAGTAAGTAGCTTGCTAGTCTGATGTCAGTTCAAGAGGAGGACCAAAAGGAGGACCAAAATTGCGTACTGTGCATGTGGAGTGTGCACTCTTGTTGCTGATTCTGGTGTGAACAGAGCCCAAAGAAAAAAAAATGAAGCCACTTTACATTCCGGAGTTTTCTGGTACATTTTAACTGAGGTCCTAACTCACTCTTTTTCAACATAAAAAGTGTAATTTCTGGGTGATGACACCTTTAATGAAATCGGGGGTCGGAGGGGTGCAGAATGGCTGCCACATTTTCGTCAGCCTGCCCCAAGGCAGCTGTGGCTACATACATAGCTTAACATCACCAAGTATGAATAATCAGTGGATGAATAATTGATCTATGGTGAGCACTTTGAATGTCCAGAAAAGCGCAATATAAATTTAACCGATTATTATCCAAATACTTGGAAGTCTGATGTCAGAACTGGGAATGCCGCAAATAAGGAAAACTGTAACTTACAGATGTGGGCATGAAAAAGTTCCCCATTCTGCTGACTGCCAGCCACATACCAGCGACTTGTCTGCTAATTCAATCCCCTGTGTGCCCAGGGAAATGATTTCAGAGCATAAATGAATGCCCGGAACAAGGAGGTTTCCACCTGCCAAGTTTGGACACCGTGTGTGATGACGTATTCGCGGGACAAATCGTTCAGCCAGTGATAGTGCAGTAATAGTGCACTATTACTTCATGTCCACATCTGTAGACCTTTTTACTTGGCTTTAAAGGGCCCATATTATGTGCTTTTCCCCCATCTGGAACAATTCTTTGTTATCTTAATTTGATATAGGAGTCGTAGTTTGATAAAATCTGTCCTTAGTTACAGCGCTTCAGCTGCGCGAAGCACCCTCTTGTTTCCTCCTCCTTCAAATGCACCTCTGAGTGCGTCACATGAGCAGCCACCGCATTGTTTCTCATCTGTTTTGGTGTTGTGCAGGACAGCATGCTATAGAGCAGTGGTTCCAAAAATATTGGTTTTTGTTAGAAGTACAAAAACTGTAGGCCTGGCTAGGCCCCCCCTGACAGAGCCCTGAGCCCCCCCCGGGGGAAACAAAGAAAAAAATTTCATTTTATATTTTTAAAAAAAGTAAATTTTACAACACTAACTCTTCACTAATTTTTGTTTATTATAAATTAACAAAAAAAACCTTTTTTTTTTTTTATTTTTAATTCATTCCCCCAACCCTTCTCCCACCCCCCCCTCCCGCCCTCCAGTTTGAGAACCACTGCTATAGAGTCCTTTCTGAAGCAAGGGACGTTTAAGTCTTGGAAGCGGAGCGGCACTAGTTAATCAGGTATGGAAGTGGATGGTGTTCCAGACTGGAGTGACCAGCCAGTGACGTATGAATAAAATGGGGAAGTCAGGCCAATCATAAAAAATGCTTCATTTAAAAGTCTTAAAGACTCTAAATAACTACAAAGTTGTTTTTTATGGGCATTATTAGTTAAAATGCCCCAGAAGACCATTTCAAGCACTTAGAAAAGTCAATATGCATAAAATGGTCCCTTTTAAATATTCATTGTGAGCCATGGACAAGTCCTTCCACCAGGCTTTCTGTGAGTGCTTTAGGGCACTGGAGGGGCCTACAGCAATGGTAGACATGGGTGATACCAAAATTTTTCCTGTTGATGCAATACTATGGGATTATGGTACTTTTTATGGTACAATCAATAACAATACTACTACTGATACTTTTTTGTCCCTTAAAAGAAAACAGTGTACAGTGTGCTTTAATATCTTGATTTGAAGGGCATTATAAAATATTAATAAAACTTGAGAACGGGACTGAAGTACTGGAAAGAAATGCTTTTAAAACAATATAAAATTATATTGATGAGTAGAAAAATACGACAAAATAAAACCCCTTTTAGAAGTAATCAAATAACTCAATTACAGGTTAATATAAGATTATTTTACATTTATTCAATCAAATGTTCAAATATGAAATGTTAGTTATATTGTAGCTGTAATAAAACGTAATTTGCAATGAGCTGATCTAAAGCAGTGAAATATTAAAACAAAACATCACAGTTGTAGTATTACTTTAATATCATGACATCTGATTGGCTGCTGTGGCTTCCTCATAGCAGCGCCAAGCCAGGTTATATTCATAAAGTTATAACAAATAGTGGGGGAGGGTATGTGTGTGGGAGATAGAGAATATGTAATAGTTTGTCTAATTGTCATTTTATTGAAATGTTCTTTAAAAAAAAAGAAAAAAAAGATTTGCCAGTTAGCAGAATGTTAGTGATTTTATCAATTTTTTTAGTTAGGTTTTACACAGCCAGGCAATTCAGCTTCTAAATCTAATACCTTTGCATCATATCTGAAAATTATTTATTTATTTCATGCATCTTATGGACTAAATCAACTAAATGAGCATCCTCCACAAGTGTTTATTCCATAATTTCTTGCCAGGGGTTGTGGCAAAAGTGAGGCAAATGACTGCATTTTGTATTTAGCATTTGTTATGTGGCACTAATAACCATACACTCTTGCCTTGAGTAATGCATATTCTAACCTTATATGATAAATAATGCAAATGTAGCAACCTCTGCAAATGCCAGGGAAAATTAGGTAGAGGGAAGAAAGAGGGCAGGGGAGTGAAAGAGCAGAGTGGAGAATGAGAGAGCAGGAGCTAGCATAACTAACTGATTGTTGTGCTGTCAAATTGATTTGCATGAAAAAGGCTGCCCTAATTGCAACACTTAGCTGCGACATACTGATAATACAGAGCAGCATTACAAAAGGACATGGAAAAGCTTCTATTAAGAAGCATTTCCCCGGTACCTTTCAGAGATGCACCACCACCATCTTCTGTTTCTGTAGGGGGCCATTCAAAGCAGCGTGTCCTTAACCTTGTCCTGCCTGCCATGACACATCCATCATGCAGATCCAAACACGTTGCTGTCTCAGCATCCACTGCCATTAGTATGTTACTGATACATGTATAGATACTGACATTCCTTAATGTTGCTAACATTTAGCAGTACTGTTCATAGTGCTCTTCAAATTTTCCTATAAAACATGACATGACATGAAAAGTAGGAAAAGTAAATATTCTTAATTGTCCTAACACTCCCTTTGTCATATTCTTTAGCTACCTTTATTTCTTGACACAAACAGAATGAACAATATCACTGAATCATATTTTGTTGTGTATATGCTCTCAAATATATTTGCAAAATCTAAACAGTTGCATTTGGTGCATGCAGACACACTGCTCTGAACATAAAAACACTTAAATGTTCCAGAGGATGGTAACACTTTACCAGAGTCAAGCTTGTTACATACTCCACAAGAAGCAAGAACTTTGTTCTTGCCCTAGAGGCTGCAAGAACAAGAAAAAACATCTTTTTCAGCAAGTCGTACTGACTTGCTCCACAAGAAGCTCTGCGACTGGGCGCACGCCGGAAGGAGGCGGGGGGCTACGGTGTTCATCAGGTGTTCATCCAGTGATTATACATTTGCAATAAACTTCTGGAGTTGCGCACGTGGTGGTGTCCTCATAGTTTAATGCCACGTGTTGTTTACACTTTCGTTCTTTGTCACCACCTCGATCAGCTGTTTATTTAAACTATCCATTCAACGTCTCATCTGCGGAAATGCAGAGGTGACAATTCTTTGCTTCAAGTGTCTCCGTGTTAATCCCGTCCGCCTCATATGTAAGAGTTTGAGATTAAATAATTCATTAATACAGTTCTAGAGCTTTTAAAACAGAAATCAGTGTTGTGATTCAGGGCTACTAGCAAAATGCCCCCCCCCCCCCTTATTTTTTTATTTTTTTATTTTAAGTTCTTTCTGTTGGAAGCTGTAATAAAAGGCAGGGTAGAGGATCCTGGAAAAATGGTTCGGCAAGCTAAATTGAAAAAATTATACACCCCTCCAGAGCACAGGAACACATCCGCTGATAGTTGTTGGCGAACATAACCAAGAACAGCTGAGTGGCTAGCTTGTTAGCTTTCCAGTAAACAGCAAAGAAACTACGTTTCCTAGAAGTGATAATTATCTCACATCCAACTTCTTCTGTGGCATAAAACATCCTTACTGTAAACACCAACACCTCCATGACTTGATCCACATCCGTTTATTCTTTTTAAGAGCAAACAACGGCATAGTTAAGAGCAGCAAGCAGCCATGTTTGTCTCGGTTTGTCTGCACTGTGAGATTCTCACGGCGAGTTGCGAGCATGCGCACACATGCGCGAGAAGGGTGGGGGCGGGACTTACGGCAGTCAAGTTTGATGGAAATAATTATTATTCAGTCAATAAGCACGGGCCGTTCACAACCCCATCCAATGAAACTCATTTCATTGGAAGGGGTTTTTCCAGTCCTGTGCGTTCCACAGTTGATTCGTTTTTTAAATTTTTGTGTCAGAACATTTAATTAATTGTCTGCAATATAGATTTGTACTGTTATTGGTCTTTACTGTTTTTCAATGTTGTTTCAAGTGTTTTGGAATTTTATGCTGTGTTTGTCACTTGTTCAGCAACTTGCAGAAATAGCTTAATCTTAAAAGCAGAATTAAGTGATGCTTGTATTTGTTTTGTTTTTGCTGCACTATAATTTCTGACAGTGAAGGTTTTTTTTATATTTCTGAGAGTGAGGGTTAACTATAACAGCATCTGCTTTGCATGCTTTTGCCTCTATAATGTGAGGAAGACAGGAAAAGACCAGTTTGCAAACTTTGTCAAATGGACTTAACGTGTTTGCAAACTGATTCTAAATACTTGAAAATTAAAATCATTTTTTTCATGTAAATGGACTTTTTTTTAATCTAAGTGATAGCCTTATCTTTTTATTGCCTGAATAGCTTAACTAATTTCATACATTTTATCTTAGTATAGCTTTTCCTCTAGGCTGTCACACAAGGAGGCAAATTAATGAAAAGTTGTGAGAAGTAAAGGGCATAAAAGATTTTTAGTTTAATAAAAGGCATCATTTTTCTTTTTGTTCTGGCTCTAAATGAGGCAGTTCCTTAAATTTGCTCTAAAACCACTGTCCAATGTCTTTAGATCATCGGAATAAGACTGCAAATGGGACCTTGTTGTCTTAAAAAAGGAAGGAAGGTTTTGAGACTACTAAAGTGAGAAGCATGTACTGTAAAAGTGAGTATACAGCGCAATTACAGCAGTAGAAATAAGTACAGGCCTGGTCAACATCGCTTAGATGACTAATGATTAAAATGGTGTCACCTCTTAATAATTACTTTATTATGCTCTTATGAAAAAAAAAAAAAAAAAAAGAATATATATATATATATATATATATATATATATATATATATATATATATATATATATACAGAAGATGTTTCAACAATTTTGGCAATATTCAGTAAAATTGGGTTCACTACCCCTTACGCTATGATTAATTAAAAGCTTTGAATACATAAGTATTATTATACATCAGCTGTGAAAGTAATGGGGCTGGAAAAACATCTGCCAATCATCTCTGGATTCCTTAACTTTTTCATTTGTCTACTGGCTCATCAGTCACTTTTACTACCGTAGTAAGAACGGGTAATAGGCAAGACTGATTAATGAGAGTGATTGTTTGGCGAGAACAATACTGCGTCCCAAAAACTGCACGCACTCGTCTGACATTTACAGCAGGAAGCTAGCATCGTTCTGCTAGCAGTTAGTAATGTTCAGACAACAACATTCCGTTTACTTGCGTTTGTGACATGATGGGACAATCTGTACCTGCTGTCTGCTAAACACCGGAGTAGCTCGTGCATGTTATTCTGTGGCCAGAGGAGGGAGCTGTGAATCTAGCAGGTTTGTCTTGCACATTATTCAAAAACTCGCTAACAGTCTCTGCTTTCTGAAATACTGAAACATCTTCTATAGTGCCTTTAAGCACACCCTATGATTCAGTAACTAAAAGAACTCTGTTAATGTTATAGTAAATGTTGTCTGTATGATGTAATCAGTCAGAACATTAGCTGTCTCTTCCGTACACTGTTCCCAAAGGTTTTCTTTTGTTTGTTTTAGGGCTGTTAAAAAATGTATCCTAAATTAATCCTTTTGTCAAACAAGAGATTTTTTTATTGATTATTACTGCTATATGCAGAAAATACATTAACTTTTGTTTTACAACTTGAAGGCTAAAACCAAGCCAGAAATCTGGCAGTAGTCCAGGACTCAGAGCTGAATTTCAGCTTCACATTAAGACAGTTGTGAAGTCAGCCTGTGAGGACCGTATCAGCAGCATTCTGGACTAAACTGCCACCATCTAAAGGGAGACATGTAAGGACAGGGTTTCAGTAGTCTAGTCTACTAAAGATAAATGCAGAATTCCTGGTGAGACACCTTTCATCCTAAATGTGTTCTGGAAGTGATAAAAGCAATGTGATTAATCAAGATTATTTTTTTGACAGCCTTAGTTTGTTTTTTGTTTTTTTAGATTTTGCGAGTGTTCGTCTATGTACAGTGCATTTCTCTAATGGTCTTGCCACAAGACTTGTAATTTGGTTGAACTCGAGACCTTGAGGCACATGAGCTCTTTTTATTTTCAGCCATTCTTTTTGTAGGTTTCCTGCTGTTTGGGAACATTTTCTTGTCGCATGATTCAGTTTTTAGCAAATCTTTAGCTATCAGTCAAATGGCCCTTACATTTCCCTCTAAAATACTTTGGTGCACAGAAAAATTCATGATAAACTCAGTGACTGCAAGATTCCCCAAATCTAATGGCAGCAAATAGGCTAAACCCAAATTATTACTCCTCCGTCATCGGGGCGAAAAGCTGATATGAAGTCCGGAGTTTCCCCCCTGAAAATAAACACTAGACTTGTGCAAGTGAAATCCAACTCAATCCGCGCCTTTGGGCCTCCACTTTTGTGTGGTGGTGAGTTTGTTTGCAACTCCCTCTCCCCCTGTCTGTAATTCACTTTTTCCCTTTGTTTTGGTGTATACGGGATGTTTCTCGCTGGCAAGTTATCTTTAAGAAACCCTGAGTTTCTCCCATCTCCTCCCACCTGCAGCAGCTGTCAGACATCGATTGTCCATACTAACAAGATTACAGAAATGTATAAAATGAATTAACAGACAAAATAATAAAGATAGTTAGAGGACTTTTCATAACTTCAACATTTATGATATAATTTCTTCATCAATATGTCGTATAACGGCACTGCTTTGCAGTTAGTCAAACCCTCGCCATACATATGCAACATGTCACAGCATGAGCATCAGATGACGTCACAGCAAGATATGTTGCGCTGCAATACTTTTAAATTTTTTTTTAAAGAATCCCAGCACAACATATGGATATGTATTTTTGTTAGAGATGCACCAATCCGATGCCCACATTGGATATCAGCTCCATTACTTACAAATTAGCTGTATTGAATATTGGATGAATGTGGCTGATCCAGCTTTCTGATCTAGTCATTTCTGTTTTTATTAACATCATAATAGATGTACACTTTGCAATTTGTTAAAAAACAAAATTAAGTACATTTATATTTGTGTTAATTTGTTACCTTTTTTAAACAAGGCTGAATGTTTATGTCAAGCTTGACTCCTTCACTCGCATGGCAAAGTATACATTTCATTCATCCAACAGTAGTATCGGATCGGTATTGGCCGATACGCTCAGCCCAGGTATTGGATTGGATCTGAAAAAACTGGATCGGTGCATCTCTAAATTTTGTATGGGATTTTTCTTTCTTACATTGGTAACAGAACATTTTAGAAAGACAGCAATGGAAACTATCACAGTGAATGTATAGCTGTTACAGTGAAGCGAGGTGTCAGCACGGTAATTTTGAGCTGTATGAATACAAAATAAATATTGTGGTCATGACATTCATACGTGGTATAATGAATGCTTGTAGATATTCCAAAATACTGGCTAGCAAATTACACCTGCAGGTTGTCAGTGGAGGAATGTTCAGCAGCATAATTCTCCCAATTATACCATCAATATCACACAAGAAGAAGAGAAGACTTGTCAGGTACTTCATGTGACCAAAATCTAATAGAACTTTCTGGACATTTCAATGAGGGGGAGCAAGAAAAAAAAACATGATTAAGATATGTCTCAGAATAACATCAGATTATCTCTCCAGAAATGTGAGCAACAGCAGTGCAGAGGAGGTTTGAGTACTTCATATAAAAGAGAAGTCCACATATAAAGTGTGGTATCTAATTAATGAAGGCCAAATAACTTTGTTACATTTGTTTTCTATTATATTTGCAATAAAGTATCCAAGATGTTACTTTGCATATCAACATATACATCTATCTACACAACATATACACCCATCTGAATCCTATGACATTTAAGCGATATTTTAATGGGGTGTACTCACTTTAGTAGGATTTTTTGCATGAACAGCACATTCCTCAGTATTCTGTACTATTACTCAACAAACAATATTACAAATCATTCAGCCACTTGGTTGAAAAAAAATTTGTTAATAACATTGTTTATCTCTCAACCCGTAACTCGATAAGACACTGCAAGTGAGCTGTGTAGAAAGGTAGACTACTAACACAATAGCCAGCGCAAGACTTTGTTTGGTGTAGTGAAGTGACATGGGCATCATGTTTGATTCCACATATAGCTAAAGTTTAAGTGCAGTTGAGCTCATCATCTATCCACAGATTAGGTATGTTACCTTCTTTTGTTGACTTTTTTCCCATGTTTTTTTCTGTGTTTAAGAAACGTGTTTCCAAAGATTTTATTGTACGCTCCGATTAGAGAAAGTCTATTTTTTCCTGACAATTTTTTAAGGAAAATACTGTGACCAGCACTAGACAGTGACAACAAATGCTTGATAATCTTTTTAAGCTTGGCTGGGTGATGTATTGATGATAGTTGTCAAAGGTCTTGAAAAATATTCTTTAGTCCTTTAAGGTTTGCACTTAAAAAAAGCAAGAGATAAATGTTTCTTTGCATTTTATCTTTTCCTTTGGACACCAGTAAGATTTTTTTTTTTTAACAAATGATTAATATAGTAAAACAAAAGTGAAATGGGCAAAATTTGAAACAGTAATGAAATATCAAATGCTAATTTTTGATATTACATACTCAAACCAAGTGGTAGAGGTTTATTTTCAGAAAATTTTCATAGCATTCATTACATTCACTGAAAAGTTGTTTTACAAATTGGTACAGTAGGCTGTTTATTGGTAAAGAATTATTAGTTTCTTCCCCCCAACCCACCTTAACTCATTTTAAGTTTTAAGCAGATGCTACAGAGAAATGTCATCCTGACAGGATGTTTTCAAATAGTATGGTAAATTGTAAATAACTTGTAATGTCTAGAATTGTTCAATGTCATAGGTTTCTAGACTTTCAGTAAGACTTTTTTTTTTATTGTATGCTGATTGTGGCATGTGGGACAGGGAACATCCTGTATTTGAATTGTATATGTCTCAAATGCTGACTTCAGGGAGAGCATCTTGGCATCTGTACTTACTGCATCAGTACGTTGCTATCAGAGTTGACAGAACCAGAGGAGTAATGGGGGTTGAACCAAGTAAAATATGCATATTTTATGCTAGACTAGACCCATAAATGAAATGAAACTAGAAGAGGTAGTGTACAGTAAGGGAGAGGTCATTACAGAATAAATATAAATGCACTTTAAGGAGCATTTTTCCTGATACTGAAAAAAAAAAAAATTACCATTTAAAAAAATGTTGCACTTTTATTTATAGGCAACATACAGACCAACATTTTGCTTTGGTCATTACACACACATTCACACCAATGTGCAAAAGGTAGACAGCCAAAGATACTGTCCTATACACTAAACCTTATGCTACCCTCAGAACTAGGTAAAGATTACAGTGTTGATGACACGGCCGTAACTTCAAGTAACTTTGCCATTCAACAACACACCAAGACAAAATAAGTAGCTCTGTGCAGTTAGAAGTTGATCAGACATATATTTACGTAAATATCCGATGTTTAGGAGGCTCGGCTAAAGGCTAATAGCTTTTCAGTCGTGAAATGAGCCGCCATGTTGTGTCGTCAGCCACTGTACAGAGTTGCGGTCCGCTCATAGAGTTACATGTATAATCTAAGCCGTGGAAAACATGAAAGATGGCCAGTTCAGGAAAGTGTGATAATGCTGAGGAATTTGAGGAAATCACATTTTACAAGCTAGAGCTGGAGTAGACCTGTAGCCAGCTGCCTACAGTCTGTCTCCCAGCCTTAAGTCCACTGGTTCGGCTAAAAGCCTGCAAGACCACACCGAAGGAACCAGAACTGTAAGGAGCGACCTGGAACAACACAAAGCAGACCCACAACTCGATGAGTTGCAGTGGTTTGACATACAGTAGATCCAGGAGTGACAGAAACGAGGCACTCGCCCCCTGCGGTAGCTTGCAGCAAGCGGTAGCTCGCAGCTAACGGCAGCCGCGAGCTAGCCACGAGCTAGCCACGGTAAATAATTAGCCTTTAAAAAATGAGAAGATAACAACTTACATGATTCCAGTCGAGTTTTAAATAGTTCCCGTTTATAAGGATGAGGATGGAGGGAAGGATGGATCTTTGGAAACAGCTGGAGGAGATCTGATGACCGGAGACATCCTCATATAACCGAGTCGCAGCTATCTGCCGATAGCAGGCGCTGTATGACCAATGTGATGAATCAACAATGGATGAAAATAAATATTTCCGAGGAGATCATTGCAGCTTCATTGTGTTAGAAGTCTCAACACGTTGGTGCCTTAAAGTTGTACTTCCGTGGTCATTTCATTAATATTTCTGTGTTCTCCATTATTATTGAATGCATTCTGCATCGTTTCTGTTTAAAAAAACCTTCTGGTTGCTTTGTATCCAGCTGTATTTGTATACTAGAAGAGAGGCTTGTGGTCCAACGGCAGGCTTTTCCGGGTCCTTCTCATGAATTTCCGTCTGATTGGCTGGCTCCCGTCAGTGTATGAAGGAAGCTCCGCCCTCCGCTCTTATTTCGCTACAGACAGGAAATAGAGCCGACAAACAAGTTTGTTCCGCCATGCTAACAAACAGTTCGCTAATTAGCTTCTCAACTCCGAAGCTACAGTCGTGCCGTCTTTACTTCTAGTGTGTAGTGGAGGGTTACCTGCCTTCCAATGGACAGATAGAAACCCCACGTGGGATACGCTATTTGCAATGTTACGTAGCTGTGCAAGGCTGTTCCCGATTCGCTCTTCTCTTCATATTGTTTCTGTGATGAGGAAGCACAGCCGACTGGGGGGAACGCAACGCTAGCAAGTCAGCATGTGTAAGTAAACAAGGGGATACCCTCCGTATTTCAGAAGGAGCAAGTTAAACGGGTTTTCAGTGGAAGGAGGCCTTTAAGTTTCAGTAAACAGATGCTCTAGACGAGCAGAGAGGTCCGGTTGCTGCCTGTTTCCCAGTGAGTATGACTCCAGTCTGCTTCTTTATCCTCTTCAAAACAAAATTCTAAATCTGTAGGAAACCTAAATAAACTAACGTTGCACTTACGAACTTTTAACCATCAACTGCCAACACAATTTGAAGGCTGAGACGTTACTGTTTGTCTGTAAAACTGGAAAAGGAACTTAAAAACCGCAATGAAGCCACTTCAATGTTAAATAAGCAGCGAAGAAGAGGCTCTTGCAGACGTCATATCTGGTTTCGGCTCACAGCGCCACAGTCAGATGTGCTGAAAAAGCAGCGATATTTTCTAATTACTCATCTATGCAGCTGCGCTTGTTTCTGTCACATAGATCTTCATGAAGGACGTTTTGGTCTATAGAACATGGCAAAAAATGTCAAAAACGTGTCATCAGCACTTTAAATCATGTATTGAGGAGAACTGATTACTGTGGTGGTCATAGATGGTGTATTGCTACAGTGTACAGATAGTTTCTCTACACTACTTTGTGACAAGTGAGTAGTTTTAAATGTACCATCCTCCTGAAGAGGAGATGGTTTGTTTACTCTGTGACTGTAATGTGGTGAAAGATGAATATCATTTTGTCCTTTATTGTCCTCTGTACTCTGATCTAAGACTTGGTTATCTATCTTTCTATCCACTCCAAAAAGCACTATAAAATGTCTAAATCATTACATTGTAGGCTGTATATTGCATAATGTGACAATTTGCATTCAGTTTAGGTTTGTAGGAGAGCTAGTAAACCAAAATTTACTGTACTGATTAGCTAATACCAGCATGCCATTTGAAAATACACATTGAGTCGGTGGTATGCTGCCTGTATCTGGTCTGTGTAAATGCAAGAGGGCATGCCATGGTGACACATGGGTCATCTTGGTGCCATTGTTGTTTCATACAGTATCTTTGAGCTAGGGTTTGACGGACCTCAAATGTGAAGTGACACTACTGAATTGCTAAAATATATGTGCTGGGTGATGATATGGTCTGCATTACAAAGCTGCAGTGTGAGAGTGGTAATGTTAACTTTCTGCTGGCGTAATGAGAGTGAGCTGTCAGAGACATGCATGTAATGGCTCCCTTGCCAGCCGCCCAGTTCAGGTCCTGTGGGACCAGTACAGACAAACCATTTCTTTCACACTGTCTCATCTTCTGCACTCATACTAGTTCTCTCCCTCTTTCTTTCTATGCGTTTCCCTGCCTCTTTCTCCGTCTTGTCCTCCCTCTTTGCTCACTTCCTGTGTTAAACTCTGACCTGGACCGGGGCCACGCCAAGTCTCTGGTATCTTTTGTGCCTTTGAAATGCTCAGGCAGTAAATTGTACACTTGCCAACAATCAAGCACACACACAGACACACATATACAGAACCTCACAGAGCATGCAGGACTCATGAGGGGCATTTAGTGACTATATCCCACAGGATGGTCTGCTCTGCTCAGTGTACAGTGGATTTCTCATGGGCAGCCACTGAAACAGGCCGCTTCTCACCAAACCAAGCAGAATAGTCACACTCTGATGAAATATCTTTATCTCTCTGACAACCATAGCATGTTTAAGGACTGTTCTGTCAGTGCAGCAAGTTCTTTCGATTTCCTACTGAACATGTCCATCAGAAGCAAGTTCATTGTACTCTCTAGTTTCACTGGAGGAAGAACGAACTGTAACTTGGACATGAAATATTATTGTAATTGTAAAGATGTAAAACAAGGCCACAAGATATTCACGGCTAATTATATAGTACTGTGTGTGCTGATATGCAGTGCCACCATCACAGCTGTTGTCACAAATGCTGGTTCTCTCTGGCTGAGCGTCCTCTTTCTTCTCTTCACACAGTCAATCTTCGAGTATTCAACCCTGGAGGCTAACAGTTATGACAGTTCTTTCATCAGCCGTTACTGCTAGTGTTAATGGCATCTTCACTGTGACTTTAAAGACTGATTATCATATTGTGTAGGCTGATTGACAGTTGACCTTCACAACACTTTATGAAGAGCCAGCCAGATACTGTGGGTCACTATGATTGCTTCCACGATAGCATGTTATTAATAATCTGATAGAATTACCACAGAACCAATTAATCTGCAGGCCCCAGACAAGAAAGTAGTTAAAGAGAGTTCTACTTTTCAGCTTGGCTGAGACAGCCAGCACATAGGGTACAGGTACTAAGATTTCATTCTGCACAAGGTGTTCCTTCTGAACAAACATGAGGTGTTATGACTGTGCAGATGCCCAGGTGAGGTTACTTTGACTCAGTGAAATTTACAGCAGAATTTCTAATGCAACAATATGACTTTGTAGGAAAAACAAACAAACAAACAAAAAAAAACAAAACAGTCCAAGCATGCTCTTACTTTGACTTGAATGTGCTGCATGAAGTAGCAAATATTTTGATGTTTTTGAAGTCATTCTTTGATTGTTGAATCTGTTCTAGTATTTTAAATTCTGAGTAACTGCAGTGATAACACACACAATTTTAAAAAATTACTAAAATTTCTAAAAATGACTAAGTGCAACAGCAAGAAGTCTGAATTGAATTTACCATAATGTGAACTTTTTTTAATTGTGAGTGTAAGCAAATGGAGCATGTGTAGGTGATGTTTTCATGGAGAGCTAATGTTTTCTCAAGTATCAATGTCTGCTGCTAAAAGTAGCCATAAAATTACATGTTGTACGGACCGTGTAATAATGCTGACATTTATTTCTAATTTTTTTTCTCCCTATTAATGGTGGAGTTTGTCACTTGAGCTTCTGTGTTTCCATTTCATATTGACCTCTGGATGTGATTGGTAATTAAACATTTAGATAGGAGAGTAAGGAAATGAGGGCTGTGTTTGTTCAGACAGAGATAACATTCTCACAGAGTAACCAAAGCATGGCAGAACAGCCCGCCGATATTACCTCACGCTGAGCTGCATAATAAACAGGGCCTGCATGCATATTAATATCAACACTCTGCATAATGTCTTCGTCTTATGACAGACTCAGAAATACACCGAAACCTCACTGGTATTGCTTAACCTCTCCTGCTACATTATTTGCATCCACATTCTTTTATACTGGGAGGGATCTCCCTGAAGCTTGGTCTCGCCCATGTCAGCTCCTCTGGCCCTGGCTGCCAGCCTCTTTCCCACACTCCACCAGTTTTCACTCATTAGAAACGCATGGTGGAGGTATGTGATGCCAAGCGAGTTCCTCGTTACCCCCCTCCCTCTCAGTTAACGGGCGCTTTTGGAAGAACTACAGCGACATCTGCATGTGCCATGATTACAAAGCGCCACGCTCTTACCCACCCAATTCACAGGGCTTCCCTTGCCAACCTGCTACCCGTCTCTGCAACTCCTCCCCCTCGCCCCTGCGGCACTCGTTTCTCAAATTACCAAACATGGCTAATTGTGTGAGGCGTGAAGTGCAATTCATTTACATATGGCTTGGGGGGAAGATTTCTCTTGCATAGTGGAAAAATTAAGCAAGGATGTCTGGAAAAGGAAGGATTCGCAATTACAACCACCGGTCTCTATGGAGTAAAATTATGCCAGTGGTTGTTTTTTTTATCGTGTTAACGTTGTGTGTCTCTGGGGTATTGTTTGAAAAAGTTCTGATTTCATTCAGTAAGAAACTAAAATAAATCTGGTTGCATCCTTCATATATATATATATATATATATATATATATATATATATATATATATATATATATATATAGATAGAGAGAGAGAGAGAGAGAGAGAGAGATATTAAAAAATTACAATCATTAGAGTTTCCTTTATAATGTACTCTTGGAGGGGGGGGGGGGGGTATCTTAGAGAAGAAACTTATCACAATCTCTTTCTCTTATTGTTATTTTTTACAAGTCAAGTAGCCAGTGTGTGTTTTCATAAGCTATATTGTGTCTTTGTCTTATGGGCATCAAAAACAGAAAAAAAAAAAAGTACTGCATCTGCATGTTCTTCAAGTGTATGTTTTCTCAATTTGTGACAAATTAATCTGAATCTAACTGGCCTGTTTCCAAAAGGAGGAGTTTTGATTTTGGTTTTAGGTCTGTTTTTTATGCTTGTTTACATGATGAGCAGCTTTTAAACTAAAGTTTGCAGCTTTAAACTTTTGTTGTGCCATAATCATCGTGGGAAAAACATGCAACAGATAAGCCTCCATGTTCTTTTTCTTTGTTTTCCAAGTCGCTTAACCTGTATTAAACTTGCACTTTCTGACACTTGGAGTGATCTGTCCACACCTGTATGAAATATGAAGTCTTTGTATATTCTCTCAGAAAATGACTGGTTCAATGAATGATTCAAACAACTTTCCTTTTTTTTTCTGATTTAGCTGTTCACAATACAAATTTCAGAAACAATTTCAATTCTGTTGCATTTACAAATCCATAAACATCCAGTTGTTTAACATGAATAGGCATTCTCTATATCCGCAATAGCTTCTTGCACAGATTGTGAACCAATTGGTGCTCAATTAATCCGTGCTGGAAAGGCTGACAGCGCTGACTGTTTCTTTCGTCTTTTTTTTTTTTCTTAATTAATGTTGAGATAAACAAATTGGCAGGTTGCCTGAATCAGGCGCACAGCTTTGAAAGATTGTCATCGCATAATGAGTCGCTCCTTTCCTCTTAACATTTTATGCTTTTCTGTTTCCACTCCCTCGCTCTCCGCTGCCATTTGCCCGTATGCCTTAGCAGTTTAATGATATGCAAATGAAATATGCATAAAAACCATTCTGCTGTAGGATGATTAAGCACAGGAGACATTAGCCAGTGCCCGCCACAGTGTCTGTTGCCTCTTCTGCATTCCGATTCGACCAGGCACTAACACCACTCTTTAAAAGATTAATGCCGCTAATGCACAGATCATTAGAATACCAAGAATAATATCCAATTTGACAGAAATTAGATCCCAGGAAGGTGTCTTCTCACCCCAGTTTTGTAAGATCCAGAATCAGAAAAGGCAGATGTCTTCTTATGTCAGAGTTGGTGCTCTGGAGAACAGGCACAGAGCAAAGAAATCCCCTTTTCCAGGAGAACTTGAGCATTACTTGCACTGCAGGAGCTTTTCTCTCCTTGTTTGTGAGAACTGTGGCATTATTTGAATACTGGCATATAACGAAGGAAGAAAAATATCCTCGTTCTTGCCTTCCCTCTCCCTCTCTTTCCCTCTCTCACTCTCTCAACATACACACACACTCACACCACCCCCCATTCCATCCTGCTCTCTTGTGCAAGCCTTCTTTTTTGTAATCCATTTGTGTAATGAAGACACTCCACAATTAACATCCCCCGTGGAATCAAATGAAAGGGTGATTATCCAAAGTTGATTAGTTCCGATAGATTAGAATATCCACGTGGTTCCCCTTGATGAATATTGAAGAAATGCGCCAATTACTAATTAGATTGTTAATCGTGTTTGTTGCGATTACGATTATTGTATTTGAAATGCCCGAAAAGATGCCATCTTCCAAGCGCTTTTTCTTCAGTGCTACAACTACCAGATTCAGACATCTTGGTAGCACCAATGTAGTGTTGCAAGCACAAAGATGTTATAATCCTCCCTTTGGATGACTTCCTTAATTATTCATATTGTACAACCATGCTTCTTGTCCAAAGAAATCCAGGGGAAAAAAAAAAGGTATAATCATTGGATGCCAGTAGATGCATATCCATGCGTTGCTAATTACTGTTTTAATTCCGGATGTGCATATTAATAGCGAACTTAATGAAATCCTCCGTTGTGTTATTGCAGCGATGCCCATCCTTGGCTCCGTGCCCGATGCCAGTAGACGTCGCTGGAACCACAGAAAGATTCTTCACGACCCAGAGAGTACCCGAACTGTGATACAAACCAGCTGGTAAGTCTGTGTTGCATCTGTTTATGATAGTTTAGCGCAGGAGAGAAAAACCTCTAAGGGTGGAGTTTGTTCAGTTCTTTGGGTGGTTGGCAAGAAGAGGGCAAAAAAAGTCATGGAGATGTGGGATGTGGGTGTGGAGGACGTAATGAGTTCCCACGGCCTCACTACCCTCAGCGTGGTAGCAAGCAGGCCGGCACCTCCCCCTCGGTGACTCTTGAATTCAGGTTTCCTCCTCGTTCCTTTGCCTTCTGTGCCCATTCCTCCAAGTTCCAGGAGTCTCGTGCCAACTCTCTCACCAGCTGTAATGCTGCTGATACTATGTTAAGCCAATAGGAATTAAAGTTGATAACGACTGCTTTAAACATACATGAAAAGCACATATGCCTGCATTCCTCTCTGCTCTTGATGACTTGCTAGAGATGTAAAATTTCCTCATCCCTTTATGTACAAAAAATTCCTTTTCTCTGAATTTGACCTTGATGGAAAAGAAAAAAATCTTTAGAGGAAATCTGGATGCATAATTGGTTTTGAGCAGCGAAAGTTTAAAACAAGGAAAAAAGAGATTAATTAATTCTTTTCTGTCCGCTGATTCTAATTAGCCTTGACAGTTCATTAGTATGCATCCTCTTGTTTGCATTTTTTGCCTCTCTGTTGTGTCTGAGACATTGTAAACAGCTGCTATTGAGCTTCAGGCACAGTCCCTCAGGTCCATTCCTCACCCCTCCTCTGCTAGACATGCACACAGGCGATTGGCAGATTGGTGGCGTCTGTTGCAGTGGTAGACGTTCAGTGTGGCTGCCAACCAGTGCAATATGGAATGGCCGTTTACACTGGGGAAAATGTTGAAAAAAGGGGGAAGGGAGTTGGCACACAAAAAGCCACTCACTTAACACCCTTCACTAATAGTTGAACATATCGCCGCTTTTGTCTTGTGTTCTTTTTTGTTGTTGTTCTTCGATTTCCATTGTGAATTCTTTTGTTGATAATTCAAACATTTCCTTTGTTTGAGTGACACTGTCTAATTAACGAGGCAAAATTTGCTCTAATTAGTCATATCTATTCTGGAAGGAATCTGTTTGTTCTCTTCTCTTTTGTTTTAAGCAGCCGACACGCGAAAAGGGTATCCGATCGTGTCGATTGGTTTAATCGTGGTATATCTCCCGTGTCCTTAACCAGTTTTCATGCCAGATGCCATCACATTCCCGCTGGCATATCACTTGAGGCTCGCAGTTGCCACACTATTGTTCCTTGGCCATCCTCCAAACCAGTGATGTTTGCCCAGGTCTATAAATGCCAACTTGTCAGATTGGTTTGTCATTTTCCAAGGTTGCATCCTTTATTGCTAACGAGTAGATTGGCATGGCGTCTCCTGCCCAGATGGCTGGCTGCCTGGCACAGAGCGCTGTGCCTCAGATGGGAAGTGAGACAGTGGGAAGGAGTGGGAGGAGCCTTGACTTGTGCCGCCATCACACCACCACACCCCCACTTGTCCGAATAACAACAAAACAGCTTCAACTTTCTGTTGTTTTTGTTCTTGAATTGCCATCTTCATCATAAATCCTAAAACATACTGCGTTAATTTCCCACTCTTGTGCACCTGGCATCCATCAACGACAGTGCACTTGTGTCACATCTTCTGTAATTAACTGTGTGGCTGCACTCTAGAGTTTTGAATATCCACCCCTTCACCAGTCTTGTGGGGCCAACTAGCAACAGCTAATTTTATTTAAACACATGATCCCAAAATGTGTTCAGGGTGAGGTCATATCTCCATGTCTTCATCCTCAGGCGTTCGCTGGTCCTCCAAAGTGGCAATGAAGATCCATATTTTTGTTTATAAAGTAGCACAACACTTTAAAAATATGTAAAAAGGTAAGAAATCAAAAAAAGAAAAAGCCTTGGAAAAAATAGGGAAACTCAAACCCTGTGACGCGCCCAAAATGATGGCAGTGGCTTTCTGTCTCCCAGGCTACATCTAACTACCTACCCCAGAGAACGAACAGAAGTACGCCTTCGTGCTACCACTGAATGGATGGCACTGTGCCAACTTCTCCCTGCCATCAACCGCATTCGCTCCTTGTTTCCCTTATTTGCCCATCCCCTTTCTATCTCAGTCCCTCTCTGACTCGCCCTCCTCCTCTGCCTTTGCTTTTCTTTTACATGCCAAGTACACCCACCTTCGCTCGCCCTCTTTTCTCTACGAGCTTGACATTAATTAACGTTGCTGCTAATTGATTTTAAAAGATGGTAATTTCTTATTATGGTTTTGTATGCAGCTTTGGTGTGATGGTCAGTGCCCAGCTGTGTATCCTTGATAACTGGCATCCGCTTTGTCTTTCCTCTGCATTGGTCCTCAACCCATAACCAGCATCCCTAGTGCTGTGCGGTGAATCCAGGTTAAGCTGTCTATTTGTGCCAAAATACTCTTTAATCACTTACAAACTGTACATCAAGCAATGTGACTATAGCTGATATATGATGACTCTTTCTGACTGATTCCACTGTGCTTTTTTTTATCCTAACATTGTATACATAGTCCTTTTATTAGCAGCCTTTTTTCTGTCTACTTCCTGCTTTATTTTCCCAGTTTAGTCTCTTATCTTACCTCCCATCGCTATTCATACTACTTCCCTTTGCCTTTCCCTGTCGTCTTTTGAAATAATAATCTTAACATTTCTTGTCACGTTTTAATCATTTGTGTTGTCAGTACTTTCCAATTGTCAGTAAATATATGGCAACATTCTTTTCATGGAACTCTCATGCAGAAATCATCCTTTCTTCATTTATTTGGGTATTTTTAACGGCACTGAATACTTGATTAACTAATTATCCTAAAGATATCTTATTTCTCATCATTTACAACCAAGCTGATGAGAATGAAAGTATGAGACAGAAATGGTTAAATTATTTAATAAAATGACCTTTTCTCCTAAAAGCGTTACATACAGCTGTTAATTAGCAATGCAGTGGATAGAACGGGGTAATTAAGGGAAATTTTTATGAATGCCTGTAATTACCATGTGACTTAATGCGATTTCAGTTTTTATAACCCCTTTCCCTCACGCTTATGCATCCGTATATAATTTTTGTGTAATTAAAGACTATCTGAACACAGTAATGTTCCACCTTTCCAAAATGTAAGTGGTTAAGGGCTTCATAGGGTTCAAACATGCTTTTCTTTATTGTTTTACTCTCTTTTCCCCCCTCTATTATTAAGTAAAAAGCAACTGGGCAATTGAGGCAACAAGAGGAATTCATTATGCAAATTGGCCATGATTTGCATAATGTCGTATACCAAGAATATGCAAATGAACCGTATAATTTATGAGCGCCTGCGTCTGCCTCAGTGTTCCCATAACTTACAAAGAGTTTTTTTTTTTTTTTTTTTTTTTTTTCACCTTGTCTCCCCTCCTTTCCAAGCTGGCACGACATGCACCACACTCGCAGACCAGACCTAAACAAGCACACCCACAAAGGGATTGCTGGCTGGGTACTTTGACTGAGTGGGAAAACTTGTCTGGCAGACTGATGGGGGATAAGGAGGCAAGGGGAGGAGATGGGTGGTATGGGAGAAATGTGTAGGAGGGCACATAAATCCCTCTATAAAGGCTCAGTAGCAGATGCTAATTCTCTAAAACAACTGCGAAACTAAATAAAATGAGAGACGCAAAACAAAGGCAGAAGATTTCGACTGGGCGGAGCGACAGAGATTTCTGACTTTTCTTTTTGTCTTGTTGGTGATAGCATTTGTTGTGTGCTCTTCTCTTTTCTTTGATGCCTGCTTTTGAGTGATTCTCTTTTTTTCATTTTTACTGCCATTGGACCTAGCAGCTTTTCTTCTTGTGGAGGATTTCCTTATGAGTCAGTTGGATGAAGGCGGCTAACTGTTGGCTGGGATTGAGAGAAGAGAGAAACACAGAAGGAGAGAGAGGCTGTATCTCAAGGCATGTGTGTGGGCTCCAGTCAGTCTCCACTCGTGCCCTGGGATGCCACCACTCAGCCCTGCCAAACCCAGCACAGAGCATCCAGACTGTATCCAGGGAGGCTACGACCAGACATCCTCATGTGTGATATAAATTGCACGTCAGTTGTTTGGGCTTCTTTTACCGAGCAGGATCCTATTTGCTGCAATTATTCCATTACGAATCGTTTGCAATGATTGGCCTGCTTTGCATATTTAATATCGGGCTAATGGCAAGAGAGACCATTCTACTTTGTTCTGGAGAAAAAAGCCACAAGGGACAGCGCTGGAAAAAGCTTTCACCATTGCACTGAGGACTTGAATAAAAAAAAAAAAAAAAAAAGAGACACTTTTTTTTCTTGATTTCTCCTCCAGGCCTTCATCCACAGAAATCTCCACATCATGTTGTCATGTTTTTGCCTCGACTGTCTCTGTGCTGGAAAATGGAGTCTTTCTACGTTTCTCAATACTGGGACACTGACGTGATTCTGATTGTAGAAAAGTGTGTGTGGCAAGACCACCCCGTTGCACACAAACACAGTGAGTGTGCCCACTTCTGCGTGAGTATGAAGGGCCATCTGTTTCCTTGTTGCTGGACAGGAATTGTGTCGCAGCAATCGTCTCTGTCTAAGTAAAGGGTAATTAGAGACAAAGGAAAGTGCATTATGTAAGTCAGCACGACGTGTAACTCTCGTACACAGACACATGCAAGAGTAAAGTATTACCATCTCTGTTGCTCTATGATGATTCTGAATTGGAAGAAGGAAAAAAAAAGCGTCATCTTATGGAAATATCTGCTTCTTTTTATTTCTGTAGAATTTTACTTTTGGATGTTGTCGCTCTCTTGATTGTGGTGCATCTTCCTTATTCCAGCTGGAGCTTCCCTTAATTAAATCCACTGCTCGTTATCTCTTGTGCTATTTTGTTGTTGGGGCTTTCATTTTGCACTTTTAATTCATAGTTTTGAGATATGTAATGATGCCAAGAAAATGTCAAGAATGATTTTATTAAAGCACTGTTCTTATGTGGGTAATTATGTTTTGAATTAGCATATGACTGGCAGCTTTTTGTGTCCCACAGGACTTTCATTATCTTTTATGAAACACTCATTTAAATGTGTAATATTTTGACTTTTATGTTGTATCTGAATATACGTTGTTCTTATGATTGTTGCAAAAACTGCTACATTTGATACTGGATTTTGTACTCGAAATAAGGTTACATAATAGACTTAATTTCCTGAGAAAAAGCATAGTAGAAACATAACTATTAATTCAGCTCATTGTTGGGCAGTGTTTTTTATATAAATATATTTGATCACTCTTATTTTGATTATCATTTTTATTAATGACTTTGTTTTTAAATTGTGAAGTGAAAACGCATAAATGCAAACATAAGACATTACACTTTCTAAGATGATTCATAACTTGCCTGAGCTGAGTTAAGCAAGATGCAAGGAAAATGGCATTTGTTAGATTTCTGTCAAAATCAAACAAGTCGAACAGCAAATGTAAAAAGAGAAAAATATTATACTCAATTTTAACAGACTCAAGAAGTAGTTAACATGTTTATTATTTCCTCCTTTTGGGACTTAGAGGTCAAAGTTGATTTCATTTTGGAAAATTATGACTTGGATTTAACTTTTTGTTGAAGGAAAAGAGTTTGAAATCTATGTTTGTTTGTAAGATTCTTTTTCCAAACAAAGGTAAAGTTGAGAAACCAAAAAGTTTTTCAAACACATGCTAGCATACTGTTACACATGTTGTTTTTTCAATTCTTATTTTAACTTTACAGTGTGGAAAAAAAAATAGATTAGAATTATCTATTTGTATATAAATAAGTATTGGGGTCCAACAGTACTTCAGTCCACAATGATTAATTGATTCTGTGATCAACAATCCAATAGTATTGATCAAAATTCCAAAATTGATTAATTATCAATAGAGTGATCCTTTTCGAGAAGTTTTAGAAAGAACGTGGAACTGTTTACAACTGTTTTTTTCACACATCTAAAATTTCTTTTTGTAATTTGATAAGCAAAATGTTTATGTGCAGAGGTGAGTAACCATGAAACTGTACTATCCTGCTTATTTTTTTATAAGTTCTAAAGATACTTTGGGACTCAGATAAGAGTAAGCTTTACACGATAGTCTGCTTTAATGTAAATAAATGTTTCAGCTTTCTTTAACATGATGTGAACATTTTCAAGCTAAAGTTACCCAATGGGGTGGAGGTTACGCTTGTTAAATGAGCTGATTGCTTTTCATTTAAATGTCTACTTGATCTCAGGAGTAAAATTATATTGAATATTTTTGTTGCTTTTTGTGATTTGATAAGAATGGCAGTGATTGTGTTAAAGCAGGATGTGTTTAATATCAATCACTGGTTCTTCAATCAAATCAAATTGAAACTGCATCATGGTAGAATTTGTGATATTAGCAAACATCAAATCATTATTGAGTGTTCAGACATATAACACTGCTTTGTGATTAAACTTTTGATTTACACCCCTAGTCAGTATCTGTACATATGTGTGTTTGCTCTTTGATGTCTTTTTGCTTTTTAACCTTGATTAAAGTAGTAATGAAAGAAGATTTGGCAGTAAAAATTGCCTCAAACAGCAACTTCCCAAAGAAACTGTAGACCCAAGTAAATTAAACAATTTTCCAGGTCAATATCAATATTTTGTTTACAACTGTAATTTATGTGTTTTGCTAAAACATCAAACGCATCAAATGTTTTCAGTAAGATTCCAGTTTTTTCGGATGAGATCAAACAAATTGTCTTTGAACACAGTACACCTGTGTTGTGTGGCTGTAAAGCACTAAGTACAGTTTGTCAGAAGTGGATAAATGTGGTTTCTCCTTACCATTAAAAGCATCACTTTGCTCTCACATTGATCATTCTGCTTCTTGCGTGCAAAACATAAAGATACACTGATGTTGTTTGTTATTTAAGGTTATGCCAAATGCATTTTACAGTGTGAGCATGGAAATGACATACCTTCATTATTGTTTTTTACTATCTTGATGAGGTGGTTATTGTACAGATTAAATGGTATCCAAACAGACAAGCATTATTGTGAAGAGCTTATAACCCATTTTTATTAAATATCAATGATTTATTGTGATTCAGAGCTCACTGTATGTTTCATTAGGTCATCATCCAGCTGCACTGTGATCTTTACTGGGACTTTCATCCACATCAGCCTCTAAAGATATTTGTGGCCTGTTGACTGAGCGAAAGAGCAACATGGACTGTAGTATAGCTGTTGAGAAGACAGTTTGTGGGACCAGTGACCTTTGCAGTAATCTGACCTCATGAAGTTGTTTCTCTAGCCTCTGTTTTCTACGGTAAAAACATGGTGTTGCTTAAAATGGGAACCACAGTAAAAAAAAAAAAAAAAATGGTGATCTTGTATGAAATGAATGTCTTTTTATTCAGTAGTCATTTGTTGAATAAAGTCAAAATGATTGTTTCATTTAGCAAATATGTTCAAAGCAGTTTTCTTTTTAAAAAGTTTCTTATGCAGCAACTTTGCTGTAAAACCATAAAGGAAGGGAATTTTGTACCTATAGTGTCACATATAGTACAGTAAGAGGATCATGTGATATATTGACAGCAACAAATAAGGACATTATTAGGGATTTTTAATGTTTTTACCATACTGGTAACTTGCATGTTTACTATATGTTGATTTGATTATATAATTAAAAGTTATAGATAGTTTCATCAGTTGTGCCCAAGTTTGACAAAAGCCCCTCTTTAAGTGAGCTTTATGTGATGAAGGAATGAATGAATGAATGAATTTTTGAGTTTGGCAAATTTTTGCAGGACATTTTCCAATTTAAGTGTCAGCTTTTTCTCTTTTTTTTCTTTTCTTTTTTTTTTATTTGTATCTTCGGGTAACAACATCTGAAATCAGAAATCAGACAGAAATGGTCAGTATGCAGCAAAGCCAGCTAATGCAGATGTCACTTTTTTCCTTATTTTTAATCTATATGGATTATTGAGGATATGAAGATCTGGATAAGCAAATGTGTAATTTGTAATTTTATGCAATAGTTGAATTAATGTAATGACATTGTGTGAGGACAGAGTTGGTATTAGCGTAGTAATAATTATTGACATTATATACAGTACAGACGGAAAATTTAGACACACTCCCGTTACAGATGGAAAAAAATCAGTTGTCAGTAAAATAAGTTAAAATTGACAAAAGTAACAATAAATAAAAAATTTGACAAAATCATGACATTGATTTTGATTTGCTGTTCAACAGAAAAATCAAAAACAATCAAATTTTATCAAGCAACACTTTGAGGTAATCGCTGCACTCAAGTGTTTTCTGTAACGTCCAATCAGACTTCTGTACCTGTTGACAGGTATTTTGGTCTACTGTTCATGAGCAAGGTGCCCTGATTTGTCTGGGACAGTTTTATTTGTTTGTTTTTATTATGATTATTATTATTTTTGTTAAAAACACAATTCAATATCAATGTTTGATTTTTCTAAAGTATAATTTGCTAAATTTTTATTTATTATTACTTTTTTAATTCTCTTGTAATTTGAATTACCTTTGTGAATTTAGCCTTTCTTTACTGAGAGTGTCTAAACCTTTGGCCCATACTGTATAATGTGCATTCAACATAACCATTTCAAGCATAAACATGTATCTTTAAGATGGATATGTTCTTGATTCCCAGCTACAAAAACAGACACTGTATACCATCAAAGAGAAAAATGAGAGATCGGAATAGGTCTGCCAGTTTGTCCAGCTGGCATTTTGCTCTGGTGAAGAAGTTGATAAGAGTGTGCAAAACTGTGACAGAGCCTTTTGTAATTGTTCCACATTTTTTATTTATTTTTCCACAATCAGCTGTGCTTAAGTTCTCATTATTAATTTACCGAAATGCAAGCTGTGCATACTGCAGACTATATGTCATAATTTCTATTTGAAGTGGAGCATAACACAAGACTAAATACCATGCGGGTTAAGAAAATTCTAAGTTTGTATTCATCACAAACAATTAAAAACAATGCCAAAGAATCCATAATTGGGTAGAAGTAGAAAACAAGACTGGTGTGGCATGGAAGAAGCAACACAGATCATGCAGTGACAGAAAGGTTCAAGCAGTGAAGGAAGCAGAGTGGAAACAAAACAGTCAGCATTTGGCAAAACAGACAAGTAAAGTTTTGGCCTAACATGTTCATCTGTTTATCTAAACAGCCAGTAATGAGACATGGTAAAGCAACAACAGGAGATTTGAGGACACTATGCACATGTATTTGCCCCTACCCGTAAGAATGCATGAGACATTAGTAATCTTTATTTACATGGAACAACAGATCTGACTTTTGAGTCTCTTATTTTAACCCAACTAGATCCTTTGTGATCATATGGGCACGAAGACTTAAAGGGACTAGAGGCAGGAACTGTGAGAGAATATATGTGCATGTCCAGTTTTTTAATGCTCATGGGGGTTGAAGCGTTAAAAATCAAATAGAACGAGCCCACCCACGTCTCTCTCCGTTGCCTTGAACAGGCTGTGTGCTGTGTAATGCGCTGCGATTCGGTGGCCAAATTTCCCGCGCTATCCTGCGGATGCAATATCCATTGACGCTGCATACGCGTCCCCGACAGTTTCGATACAGGAAGAAGAAGGTCACCGTGGATTCAAACACTTCAAGGATAGTTACTATGGATTCTTCTGCTGTCAGCAAACGATCCAGATCAACTGAAAGACCACTAAAAGTGGCACTAAGAAGAAAAAGACTTGATCAGCGTAGTAAACAACATTATAACGTCAGTTTGTACACGCTCCTGTGCCAGCTTGGCTGGTGGCTGCAGTTACCTGCAATGCCAGTTGCTTGCCAATCACTTGCAAGTTTCATTTCTTAATCCTGCCTCTAGATACTTTCATTATCTGTCTAAAATAATCATATTACAGTTACAAAGAACATTCCCTGCAACTCTGGGCATGTTTCCTAGTTTGTATCATATAAAGCCTATGTCAGGCCAGTTTTCCACTGGTCTGTGGAAATGTGGATAAAGGTGTACAAAACAAAAGGGGATAAATGTCATGTTGTTCTCTGTGTGCAACAGAGGACATAGTCTACCACTGGAGTCTTGTCAGGGACTGCTGTAGAGACACATGGATTGCAGGTCAAATAAATATGTATCTTGTTAGTAGATCTGGATGCTGGAGGAGTAGGAAAGACAAGGATGAACACTGAACTTGAATTCCTTTACAGTCCACACCTCCTATTTCATGCTGAAGATGATTTAGCTTTGAAAGACCTTGAGCTCTACTCCTCATCACAAGGTCAGAGCTTTATATGCTGTCTTTGGTTTTGAAAAATTATTCAACCCCTTTGCTGCTGTAGGACATATACACATTTACGGACTCCAAATTATGGCCATGAAGCAATGAACGGCTAAGTAAAGCCATCTTAAAATGTGAAGTCTTTTGTAGCATTTTGTTGTGGCAGTTCATTTTTGAGAGGTATGCCAGATAAGATCCCTGTTTGCCTGCAACTGAATCAGCAGCTCAGAAAGGCTGCTTTGTCAACATGGTGTCCACGTTTTATGCACATTGTCTCGTGTCTATCACTGCAGAACAGATATGCTGTCCCTGCATCCTAATTATCTTGTGGCAGTTATTACACATGCAGGTATTTGCATATGTCTGTGTGCATCTTTCCGTGTAGTTGTGTGTATATCTTCTGCCTCACTGCGCCATACTCCTCCCTTGCCAACAGATGCTTCTAAAGCCCCCTGCCCTCTCGTGCTCGATGAACCAGAGACAAGTGCCAGAGGGTAAACATGTCCACTACCACACTTTTCTTTCCTGAATGGTTGCATTTAGTATGCCATGTCAGTAAAAGCAGAAACATCTGTGTGTTCACACATGCATACACATCTCTGATGAGTCTAATCGTGAAGTACACACCAGTCCGAAGGGGCCCAAGGCTGTGTTTAGCAGATATGTTAACTACTACACACTAAGTGTTCTAACATGGTGGTAAGCAAAATCCTACATTATTCAGACTGGATGGAGGGAGTAATTAAGACTCTTGTAGTCACTTCATAATTCATCTGCATTAAAGCTCCAGTAGTTTTGCTTGGATAATGAGGAGCCAGCACTTGACAGGGTGTGAGATGAGACAGTATAGCAGCTGTGCACGGCATTGCCTCTTTTCTTATTTAGACCACAGCTAGCAGGGGTGGATGTTGAACATCAGTTCCAAAAGTTTTTTTTTCTTTTTTTTTTTTTCAATTAATTGATTTTTTTCTTTTTATTTTAAGAAATAGCATCTGTCTTCAGATTCACTGCCAAAGTAACTCATATTTTATGCTAGCATGATTTAGTTCTTCCAAAATGTACAGAAACTTACGTGAGATTTACTCTGTTCCCATACACTGCATATAATTGATGTAAACACTATTAGTTAATAAGAGTATTACTGTAAAATGATGCACTGGTTTGGATTAGAATGATTGTTTGTGCCACAGTTATTTATAAGTTTGTAGCTGTACAATCTTGTTTGCAGTGATTGTAGAATTACACAGGTTTGACAGTGATATCTGCTGATGTTGACTTTGTCAAAGATATGTATATATTTTTTTAATCTTCTAACTTTTAGCTTATACTTTGAAGTAGTAAGAACTGTTAGGTAATTCCAGTATAACAAATGTGCAAATAGGTGAAAATATTGGAATATTTAATGACAGGTTTGTTTCCATAATCTTGACTGTAAAACTATGCCAAGTGTAAGTGACTTAGCTCAAAATATCAATTATTAGATGAAGTTGTCCATCACTTTGACATGCATGTAGCAGTTAGGGATGTACCAATATATCAATCTATATCGATACGTCGATACAGAATGATTTATTGACCGCAAATCGATACAAAAACCCAATATTGGCCAAAAACTGATATCAAACACACTTTTAATATGAAAATGGATTTATTTTGAAAGTCCTCTGACACAACATTTTCACAACAAAATACATGTTCATAGTTGTGCAGTGATTAGATGTGACAGAGGGAGATTGTACTGCAAAGCTTACAGTTATGTTAAAAAATAATAACCTTGGTTATTACTTGTAATATTTTTTTATATCGTTTTATATCGATTGGTGGATTGTAAATCAAATGTAATCAAAATTGTATCATGATTGAATTTGAGATATCGGCAGACATCAAATCGCCTATCCACTGTATCGATATGAAATCGTATTGCGATTAAACCAGTGATTTACACCCCTAATAGCAGTAGTGTTGCTTTGGAGAAGAACATTCATCATGTTGGTTTAATACCTTTCCCACTGAAAGGCATACAAAAATCTTATAATCCCATAGCTAGTAAGTATCTTACAAATAAGGGATCGATAAAAGCTGAGGGACAGTTAGCTGTGGTGCAGGCTGCTCGTGAAAAAAGGACTAAAAGGACAAGTACATGTGAACACATCAGGTAATGTCATATTTAAGAGGCTTTGTGATGTTTTGTGTGAGTTGTGTTTCTATTGATTCCATGAATTTCAGTTTTTGATCACTATGTAGGGGCAGCAGTGGCTCAGGTGGCAGGTCGGCCAATGATTGAAGGATTGGTGGTTCGAATCCCGATCCCCTAGCCATCTGTCGTTATGTCCTTGGGCAAGACACTTAACCCTCCTTGCCTCCAGTTAGGGCCTCACTGTTGTATGAATGTGTGGGAATGTTCCGGTGGTGGTTTGAGGGGCCGTAGGTGCGAAATGGCAGCCACGCTTCCATCATTCTGCCCCAGGGCAACTGTGGCTACATATGCAGCTTACCATCACCAAGTATGACCGAGGAGTGAAAGAATAATGGATCTTCTGTGAGAGCTTTGAGTGCCCTGCAAGAAAAAGCATGATATAAATGTAATCCATTATTATTATTATTATTGTTATTATTATTATTATTATTATTATTATTATCATCATACAGCTATCAATAGATATGCAATATGGAAAATGGTTCTTTTTTGTTTGTTTGTTTTTTCTCCAAGTAGGTGTGCCTTTGTAGGAATAAATGTGCAGGTGTGATGCACTGGATGTGAAGTACTGAAAAGTGTAACCATGTATTTAAAGTCCAGCTGTTTTCACACATCTGTATCTTAGTACAGTGTATGTCATTGGATATTAAAGTGTTTAAAGCAAAAAAAAAAAAAAAAAAAAAAAAAAAAACTGGGGCGGCTGTAGCTCAGGTGGAAGTGCAGTCGTCTTTCAACCGGAGGGTTGTAGGATCGATTCCAGGCTTCCCCAGACTACATGCCGAAGTGTCCTTGGGCAAGACACTGAACCCCAAGTTGCCTCCCGATGTGCCTATCGGGTTATGAATGTGTGTGTGACTGGGTGAATGTGATATGTAGTGTAAAGCGCTTTGAGCGGTTAGTATGACTGGAAAAGCGCTATATAAGTACAGTCCATTTACCATTTACTTCAAGATTTTGCCCAAAGATGGTAAGAAACAGTCTTATAGGTGTGCAGGTAGTTGGTTATTTAATAAACAACAGGGCATCTTCCAGGAAAATTAAGCTATATCTGACCTTTTCTAGCATAATCTTGCATGCTTAGCTCTAAGAAGATTTTTGTGTGTAGTTGGATGTGCACGCACATGTGCTCCATGAGCTGCTGCGCTGACATATTATAGCTTTCTGAAACACAGGAGGAATGATCCCAGAGCTTTTTAAAAGGTCAGGAAAGCTCTGCTTTTTCCTGCCATGGCATTTGATTGGTAAAGGTAAAAATGTGTGTGTACTTGTGTGTATACTGTATGTATGCATGTATCTTTGAGATGAGCCTAAGCCTCCTTTCAGGCTTGAAAAAGGTAGTCTGAATGTCCCAAGGCAGCAACCCACTTTAAATGATGCTTTCTGCAGTGCATCATTTGACCACCTTCTGTCCTATGATTGCATATCAGTCTGTTGGAATTCTTTTTATGTCCATGTGAATGTGTTTCACTTAGAATACAATAAGGTATCAGGAAAATGTATTGGTATCTAAGATAGAATGAATATGAGTAGACTTCTGGTATAAGCTGCATTTGGATCTCACTGATGACTTCTGTTAGATTATCAGACCATACATCCATATTTCCAGTCTCTCTTCCCCTAGCCCTTAACCCACCTCTTCTGCCTGCAGTCTTGTGTGCAGCGTGCTCTGGTGGCTAAAGGTGCTCGTTAAAGTCAATAACTTATCTCACGTTTGAAGCTAATGGGAAGAATACTGGCTGCAGTGAAAAATAAATTACATTTTTCCCCCCCTCTCTCTTCCTGCCCTCCTAACCTGTCCCATAATATAAAAGCGTTGAGTGTATGCATTACAGATCTTAAGCATCAGAATTTATCTGTGCTTCATGACGCTGACTGATGCATTTGGAAATAATGTACTGGTGCTGGGCATTACAGAAATGCTGGCAACTAATGGACAGCTCTCGCCTGTGGCTGACGATGTATATCATTGAACTGGACAAGCTTATCAACTCCAACAGTTCTTTACAGGCTTTCCTTGACAGACCAGTGACTTCGACTTTTATTAAAGAGCCGCTTACTTTAAACTTAGTGAATGCATTTAACTATCAGATCATTCAGTTAAAATTTTATTTCAATTAATATGCAAATTTTATCATTGAAATTACAATAATTCATTGAAAAGGGAGCTAGTACTAACATTTTAGCAAGATATTCAAAATCTGACTTTACGGTATCTTTAAGTAAACTTTAGCCTCTTAGATATGATTGTTTTGCATAATTCTGCACGCTCATTGACTGTAGTTAAATACTGCTGGAATAGAGTTGCAAGGGCAGAATTTTTGAGATGAACTTGACAGTATGGGGAAATGGAAGTGACAAGGAAAGGCAGGTTAGGGCCTCACTGTTGTCAGATAGTGAGGGCTGACATGAGCCTGTGACATTATCCCAGATCTCTGAAATAGTTAAAGGAGCCCTATCATGGAAAATTGACTTTTAAGAGCTTTTCAGCTTGTTACTGTGTTATTTCCTCATAAAAAAATTCATTTAAGTCGTTTTTTTCTTCATTTGTGCATATTTGAGTAATATATATGAATGTTCAGGCCAAGCTGTAGCTTCCTTAACATAACAGACTTACACCAGATTACGCAACGAGGTGGCACCAATCACGAAGCGACAAACACGCATGTGCAGCATCGTAGCAAGACGCCCTCTTTGTTGAACAGAAACTCAAAGAGAATCCTAACCTATACACACTCTCTGAGGAAGAAACTAACAGCCTGCATGAAAATTTCCTCAGAGACAACCAGCCATCAGCTAACAGACATTTGCTCCAGAGTTCAGGAGTATTTATTTATTTATTTATTTACTTTTTAAGCTCTAGAGGACGGCAAATTGGGGAAAAAGGTGGTTTTGTTCGGCGTGGGAGTCTATTTGTTGTACTGGACGAATTGACTGGCCAGAAGAGGCTGGATTATAACTTCAGGAGCAGAAAAAAACCCTCAACTTTGTGTGTGAACTTCACTCCTGACAACTTCATGAAACTTGGGCAGTAAAGTGTTTTTTTTTTTCTCGGGGATTACTTCTGAAACCTGACGCAGTTCCTACTATAAAGACATGCACAGAGAGGCAACAGCACTGGTGAGTGAAACATCCATCAGCTCATTGCCAACTGTTAGCCTATGATTTGTTCGCTACTTCTGTGGTACTGCGTATACTTCAGACTCCATATCAGACTCTGGCTTGAGCACATACAGCTCCATAACAGGCTGCTCCATTTTATCCCGTCGATCAGAGTCCGATTATCCATCAATGTTTACAAATAGCGTCCATGTGAGCTGCCGGTGTTATAAACAATTCTGTGAACCTTCAGAATCAATGTCTCTTCCGGGGCGACGTCATGAAATGGGCGTAAAACATGTTGCAATGTGTCGAGAGCTCCGCGGTTCAGTACAGTCTGCCATCTTACTTCCGTGTTGGAAATTAGACGCATAGAAACTCTAATATTTAACACCAAATTAGTTTCCATAGTAGCGATGGGAACATATTTCGCTTATAAATGCCTGTATTTGACTTTTGGAACATTTGAAAAGCATGATACCACTCCTTTAAATGTCTGAGGCCCTCATACTGTCCTTGTGATATTATACCCCCTAGATTGTTGAAAGAGGTTTTTGGTGCTATAGGTCCATGGGTGGTTAGTTTTGTTTAATACCTCTCTTCTCATGGGTTGCATACCAGCTGCTTTTAAACATACTGCGGTCGGTGCAACCTCTTCTTAAAAAGAGCAACTTGTATCCTATTGTTCTATCAAACTTTAGGCTGATTTCAAAGTTGCCTTTTCTTTCAAAGACATTAGAGAAGGTGGTCTATCTGCAGTTACAGGATCATCTAGAGTTACATGGCATTCATGAGAAGTTCCAGTCTGGTTTCAAGTCCTGTCACAGTTCTGAAACATCTCTTCTCCGGGTGTGCAATGATCTGTTTCTAACTGTTGATTCTGGAGCCTCTGCTGTTTTAATCCTTCTTGATCTTACTGCTGCATTTGATACGGTGGATCATGATATTTTTTCATCTCGACTGTAGCATTCTGTTGGAGTGAAGGACGTAGTATTACAATGCTTTGAGTCCTACTTGCAAAATAGGAGTTTTTCTGTTCACCTTGGGCAGTTTTTGTCCTCTGAGGCCCCATTGAAATATGGGGTACCGCAGGGCTCAATATTAGGCCCTTTGTTTTTTTCAGTCTACCTGCTTCAGTGTTTTTTTTTCAGATTTTACTGTTGCCTTTTAAATGTCTGAATGATCTGGTGCCTTCGTATCTGTCTGAGCTCCTAAATACGCATCGTCCGTCTAGAGCTATGAAATCGGAGGACCAGATACTGCTGGTTGTTCCCCGAACTCGTTTTGTTACTCGGGGAGACAGAGCCTTTGCTGTTGTTGCCCCCAAACTCTGGAATGGTCTCCCTCTTTCTGTGAGGTCTGCTGGCACCATGAATGAATTTAAATCCTTTCTAAAAACTCATCTTTTTATTCTGGCTTTTGACTCCAGAGAGCACCATCATTAAGTCAGAATCTGTATTGTTTATTTTATTGTTGTTATTTACTGCTTTTATTATTCTTATTATAATTATTATTTTTATATGATTTTAATTTCTATTTTTCACTTACCTGTACAGCACTTTGTCACCTTTGGTGTTAAAAGTGCTTTATAAATAAAGCTTTGATTGATTGATTGATTGATTGATTGATTGATTGATTGATTGATTGATTGATTGATTGATTGATTGATTGATTGATTGATTGATTGATTGATTGATTGATTTGATGAGAAAGATCTTCCTTACTGAACATAAGCATAAGCTTAATTTCAGTCTCATAGTTGACACCAGGTAAAAACTGAGACAGGTCATGTATTTAAACTGCTGATACAAGCTGAGCACCAAACAGTTTTGGGGTGTCTGCTACATGTACAAATATTCAGCCATGTAGTTGAACTTTATCAACCATTTCGACTCAAACACCAGATATTTTCTGGAGAATGTGTTAACATGTTGCTCAGGACTTACGTTGCAGTTGCTGTTCAGACATCCGCCTCACAGTAGGAGATTCTGTACTGGAGATGTGCTTTCACAGCTGGACAGCTGGGCAGGAAACAGGACATGATGCAAAGCATAAACTGTGGAAATCAATACGTTTTGTTTACTACTCATTGGGAATGGTTATTGAGAATTTTGAGACGGTTTCTACTGTACAACTCACTCTATATTCCAGCTAGTCTCACAGTGATGCAAGGTCAGGTGCCCTTTACAATAGTTTACATGGCATCATATGTAGACATGACGAGTACTTTCCTGGTTATCCGTCAGGTGAAGCATTTTCATGGCAATGTCGGAAATGTCAGTAAAGCCCTTGAAAGTAGTCTGTAGCAAAGACAAGCAGCACAGGTGTGCACCAAGGAGCTGCAAGTTCTCCTATTCTCTTTTTCTTGTACACAAATGAGTGCAGTGAAAGGCCAGACAATGACATTTTTCAATTCTCTAATGACACAATAATTTTGAGTCTTCTTACAGTAGATGCTAGTCCATCTTCATACTCGGACGAAAGACTCCTTCCATTTGTGGTGTATGAGGAACCACCTGACTCCTAACGTAGTCAAAACTAAAGAGATTTGTCCCATGATCCAGTTATTTGAGGCAGCAGGATAGAATGGGGGTTCTTTTAAATACCTTGGTGTCTATGTGGACAGTCTCCTTAAGTTGAATATGCATGAGGATTTCTTGTGCTGGAAATTGCCTCAGAGACTTCATTTTTTTAAAAAAAGACTCAGACTGTTTGGACTTTGATGTGAGTACAAAAATAATGGCTTGGTTCTATAATGCTGTGCTGAAAAGCCTTATCAAATATGGTATTGCAGCCTGGTTTGGCTCTCTCATTGTCCAGTGCAAATCCAAAATGGAGAAACTGGTCAGTAATGCCATGAAAATAATTGGTAGGAGAGTATCGCTCTTCACAGTCAATCTTTGAAACCTCAGTCCTGGGACAGGCTTAAAACAAGAATCCTTCTGGAGCCTTCTCATATGCTCTTAAGTGAGTATGAGATCCTACCATCAAGGAAGCAATATCGAGCTGTCAGGTACAAGAGTAACAGATACAAAACTCTTTTATTCCTTTATCTGTTTCTCTTTTGAATAAGAATGGTAAAGGCTTTGCCAATGAGCCCCTGGTTTTTACAGCTGCATCATTAAAGGACTCAGGGATACTGACTGACGGTGTATGAGAATTTATGTGAATTGTTCCACAGTGGCACTTTGTTGCTGTGCAACTGCTTTTTGTGATTATGCATATTTAGCTTACCGTTTCCTGTACTGTACTGTAATGTAATAGTTGCATTGCTGATGTATTGTATGCAAGGCCGTAACTAGCTATGAGGTACCCAAGATAAATACCTCGGTTAATATTACCTGGAGTTTAAAAAAAAAAAATATGTGTGTATGTATATATATATATATATATATATATATATATATATATATATATATATATATATATATATATATTCATTTTTTTTCTAAAAAAAGGAAAAGAAAAATCTCATTTTTCGAAAGATCGCACATTATATTCACTGCTATACTGTAGCTGACAATCAGGAGTTGTGTTTATAGAATAAAAGTAAATGAAAAAAATGAGTTGTGAGGTCTCCTCCTAACCTGTAGCGTTAACATCACGCCGCAGCACGTCACGTTTACCGGCGGCCTTGACATGTTTAGGTTTTGAGGTGAAGAAGAAGAGATTCTCCGTGCGGGAAGACCTGAATGAGAAGTAAGGAACAAACACATTCGCCAGTTCGCGCATCTGTCATAACAGTTCAGCTCGGGGGAGTAAAGTTTATCTCATCGTCATCTTATCTCACTAGCAAACGTTATCTAGTCTAATGTCAGAGAAGGACAGAGGGACACCTCTCTGTTCCGAAACACCGCTGCCCCCCCCCAACCCCGCAGCTGTAAATGTTGCTGAACCGAGTGACGTTTACACTCTCTGTGTATCAGTGCCTTGTCTGTGAAATGCGTAAACCCGTCCCACTTGCTCTCCACCCCACTTCGTTGCGGGAGATCTCCCCTTCACAGAATAAACCAAATAAACTTTTTTTCTGTCTCTCTCTCCCCGCTGAGCCTGAGTGCGGCTGAGCCGGGCACAAGCCTGCTGCTAGTGATGGGAAGTTCGGCTCTTTTCAGAGAACTGGCTCTTTTGATTCGGCTCTCAAAGAAGAGCCGGCTCTTTCGACTCCCGAATGGCTCTTAATTTATTTTACCTTAATTTTGCAATAAATTAATTGTTTGTGTGTTGAAAACTTTTTTGCATTCAGTGTTTTTATGAGAAGCCTTAAAATTCTGTGCATTTATTCTATCTTCAAACTTTTTGTCTGTTTGATAGGGAGGGTACATGTTAATGAACATATGTAGCAACAGAGGTAAACATGATGGATTAGCATTAGCAAGCTAATTTGCATCAATAGACCCTTGGCAGGTGAAGAAAAGATACACAATACAATAAAAGAACAAAATTAAACTTTAAGGTGTCACATGGTTATATTACAATACAACGCAATGCACTCACACACACTCTTCACTACTAACTCCTGTCTTCATTTGCAATGGAACATAGCCTTTCTTTCTGTTTTCATATATTTGTACAAACCTATATGCTCAAATGTGACTGGCAGCATGGCCTCCTTAGTGGCCAGTCACAACAAAGTACTGTGATCTCCTAAAAAACTGGGAGCCGGGTCCCCTGATTCACTATGAAGCACTGGCTCTCAGAGCCGGCTCTTCTGAGCTAGGCGATAGCATATGAGTGTCAAATGTTAATAAAATTCAGTCAACAATATTATATGATTGTGTATTTGTGTAATTACACAGTTTAAAATACTTTTATTTTGCTTTTTATTCTTAAATAAGTCCTCAAATTCTGTTTTGCTTGCACACTGCGCGCTGGCATGGTTTTGTACCTCACTAGTTTCATAACCCTGGTTACGGCCCTGATTGTATGTATGATTTGTACTATTTGTAGCATCCACGGCACTGCAAACCCAAGACAATGGTGGGACAATAAAGTTTAACCTATCCTAACCACAATGTTCATAACCCTAACCGATTAACTTAAATGCCAAAAAAGAGTACAAGAGCAAATGAAAGGGAAGAAAGGAAGTAAAAGGAAATGTCAAAAAATAAAAGAAGGAAGTTGACAAGTGGCAGAGTTGCAGCTGGTCCCAAACTCAAGACCCATATTTGCATGTCCCGAAGTTATCCTTTGCTCTCCTTCCAGCTTTCTTATCAATGCCCATGATACTTGTAGATTAGGCACTGTAGATTAACATTTCTTGTCTCTGTTTACTTTTAGTACAGCCAATGTCGGTAGTGGACCATACAAACACTTAGCAATGCAGCCTTGGCACAGTTCTGTGTGCAAGGATATATTAAAGCAAGAAGCCCTGAGAAGCCGTGGTTTCGCGCAGTGCCCCTCCACTAGGCAACGCTAGCCAGTGCTAGCCTGGTACACCAGCCTGACTAACGCCATGTATGAGATACACGGCAGGTCAGTCTGGGTTCCCTCCATTGGGAAGTGACTTCCACTCTAGTAAAAAATTGACTGGACCAATCACAGTGCAGCAGTAGAATTATTAACAAGAACGTTAAACTCCTCCGACGTCTCCACCGCTGTTTCTGCTCTGTTTTGGTGCTTAACTAACAGCTTCTGGGTCATAGTCACATGACGTGCGACACAAACGCTTTCTCATATTAGTAGTTCAGCAATAAACAATGCTGAAATGTAACAGAATATTTATAATAATAAAACCAAACATTCTATTTTAATATACACAAGAAAATTTTTTTAAATAGAGAGGGAAAAACAACGTGTAAATGCTGACTTCCGGCGTCGCCATAGCAACATAGCAACAGAGTGCCGAACTACCCCAGCTACAGTCACCTCTGATTGGTTCTCTCCGGTTCACTTTCCTCCTGTTAGTCCTGCCTCTCGTCTCGCATTGGAAATCAGTCTCCAGCGGAGGGAATACAGACTGACTTGCCGTGTATGTCATTCATGGCGTTAGTCAGGCTGGTGTACCAGGCTAAGCCAGCGCAACATCTGTTCATGCTGGCGCAGGGATACATGTGCTGCGGTCTATCGGATATATGTGTGGGTTACAGTCTGTTTTACCACAGGCTTGGAACGCAGATCAGCCAATCACATTTAAGAATGAGAAACACCTGTTTTATAAGATACTGTAGTAAACGGGCACCCGGTCAACTGAAAACTGCCATAAATGGCTCCCAATCAAGTATCAATATAAGTTTGGAATGACAAAGTAATATTACTATTTTTTATGTCAATGCCAGAAATATTTGAATGCAGCAATACCACTGAATAAGTGCAAAACAATGTACAATTCAGCAGAAAAGACTGAAGCAATAACTCTTGTCAGTCTGCACACATTATCAGTAAATGCTCTGGAAAACTAAGAGCTACATTCATGCATTATATCACTTAGCAAGATTCTAGAGATATTTCTTAGGGCGCTGAGTTGGAAATCCTCCAAGACGTCCAGAGTATGTAAACCAAACATGTATAAACATTTTATATTTGCAGTCTCAAAGTTTTGAGATCACTTCATGTTTATTGAGAGGCTTTAAACCTGTGGTTTACAAACTCTGGTCAGGACCCATGTGGATTGCATGACAATTTCAGGGGGTTGCCAGATCACTGTGGAAAAAAATAGAGCCTATGTTTATCAAATTGGGATTTTAGGGCTATCAATATGAACACATAATAACAATGTTATTAATAATACCAAGTTAAAAAGAAGAATTTGGCCTTATCTCAGCCAGACAAGCTGATTTTAAGCATGTACGTGCCTTGTCACAGCAGCGAACCGAATCCACCAAAAATAATCGATCCTCCTCATCTATGAAGTTTCTGATCGTTTTCAAGCCTTACATGTAGATTTTTTTTTTTTTATCATTGAGTGTCCAAAACCAAAGTTATTACAGGTGCTATTCTAAAAATCCAAATTTGGCACTATTTTGGTGTGAAAAGCAAAATTTTGGCATTTGGGTGCTTTTTCCACATAATCCACCAAAATCAACTTTACCCTCCTTATTTATGAAGATTCAAGCAGTTTCCAAAGCTCACATTAAGAGGATGGCCACAAAATGACACATGAGATATATAGCACAATTAACCACTCTGCCGTTGACGTTATAAAAACAAATATGGATCACCGCGAGCATCCGGGAATTTTTGCCAAATTCATCATATCCGGTTAGGTAAAAGGTGAAAACATCGCTTCGTTGCATAGAGGAGCCATTTGATTACCTGCTTCATTACTCGCCAATCTTCGTTTATTCTACTTTGGAAATACCGAGAAGTCCCGCAGTGTGTGGCTGCCATAAACATATCTATCACACGGATAAGAAAATATGTTTTTCCAGTTCCCAAAACAACAGAAAAAGTCCCGAACAATATGCTAAGTGGCTAGCGGCTATCAAGCCCATAAATGCTGACAGTTCACGATGGAAACCATGGAAACATCTAACAATATGTTCAGATCACTTTGTGACTGATAAAAAAAAAGCATATAATGTGGTCTCACTATTTAAACCCTGTAGTTGTTTTTGTACAGATCATAGAAAACACCATTAAATCAGTGGATGTAGAGAATCACCGCGTTGCCACATCCACTGTTCCCTTCTCCTCAGGACCATGGATCATATTCACGTTCAACCTGATTACTACCATAAATGTTCCCACATAACAATAAAAGCAGAAAAAGTGGCAGAAAAGCATTTGCAGCGTTATAAGCATGCACAGTCATAACCAGTAAAATACCGATGAACTTCTAGCTACCGGTAATTTATAGCTTTGTCAATAAGCGTAAACTCCTGAGAAGGACATCAAAGAAATACCACCATTTCTTAAAATCGGGGGGGAAATTAATATGCTATAAAGAATAAATGGTCTGAACACGGGGCTTACCTGATGAGATTGGGAAACTGATCATCAGGCCGTTATGTAGGTTCGTCTAACCAGGCTCTAGCAGCAGAAGATGGCATCACTTAGTCCAACAGATACTAGTTTTGCTTCGTGTCTTCTTCTAGCCTCGGCAGTAAGACTTATAATATAACTGGACAACATTTCAACATTATTTGAAGGACAGACCGGTGGAGAAAAAAAATTAAAAAGGTGCAAAAACAGTTTTTGAGGCTCATAGTCCATCAGACGCCGTTCAAATGTGAAGCATGTTTTCACCGCCACCAGCTTCGTGGTCACGTGAATTCCGGGTTGTGACGTAGGCTCGCGCTGATCCATATTTGTTCTAGCAGATATTTACTGTATGTCAACACAGTCGTTAAAAGCGTTTCTTGCACCTTTACATCAGGATGATATTTTGTTAGCATGATTGGTGGGCTATGCTGCTGTAATAATTTGTAATGTTTTTTTGTTTTTTTTGGTGCTGTAAGTTGACTCTAGTTAATATTCCACATAATGAAACATCTTTCATAGTTTCAGTTACGCCAGTTGCTTTTATCTTTTAGCACCTTAAGTAGTTTGCATTATTTAGTCTTTCCAAGTATTTGCCTTGAATATCTATGTCCTTATTTATAGCTGCACTCTGTCTAAACTTATTATCTTTGAAAAAATATACATTTAATTTTGAATAAGTTACACTGGACTGAAAGATCAGTAGAAAAAGTCTTTTTTTTCTCTGCCTTTCTCTGGCTCTTCCCACATGCCTCACTCCTGCACATTTTTATTTAATGGTGTTTATGTTTTAATAGCTGCACCAGACAGTTGCTGCCTGTCTCCAAAGTAATGTAAAGAACAAGGGATAGGCCAGATAAATTCCATCCACACGGAGGTCAGAGATACAGAAAATGAATAGCAATGCGGATCCCCCAGCAGGCAGCAGGAGAGACAGACTAATAAGAGCATAACAGAAGAAGAGAAAGGGGCCCCTGGGAACGAGCATAAAGGTTTTCAGTACATTTTTAAAAGAAAGTGGTCTGAAAATATAATGATGTCTTGCTTTGAAATGCATCAGTAATCAGGGAAGGAATTTGTTCTAGGATATGAAATAGGATTGAAATTCCCCAGTTGTGTTGAAGAATGGGGTTTGTAGGTGGAGGGTTAGGTTAGTAAGGGTGAGAGGGGAGAAGATGGAATGAAAAATGTGAGTGGGAAAATTGGAGGATTTTTTTTTTTTTTCCTTATGTTGCTCCTGCCTTTCTTGCAGGTGCACAGTACAGGGGATAAAGGAAAAAGCTCTCATTATTTTGGTTTTATTATTTCTTGCAGAATTTTTTTTCTTTCTTTCTTTCTTCTTCTTCTTTTTTTTTTTCATTACAATTTCTTACATGCATTTCTCAATACCAAACCAACTACCTACAAAGCTACTTACAAAGCTCCACATCTGAGCAAAAACATGGCTAAGTCAAATAATGTTTTCAAGAATGAAATACAGTCCAACTCAGATCAGTCTATACACCTCCCAAAATGAAAAGTCAACCAAAACAGCAGGAATGAATTATTATTGAAAGACCGAATCTAAGCAGTACAAACAGCTGAATGACATACTTTCTAATAAAAGGGCGTACTTTTATGGACTCATTCAATCTCTACATTGTGACCCACAAGTAAATGCAAGGGTCTGAATTAAATTTCATTTAGTGCAAAGATGCTCTTCATGTGCAAACTGTAGTGCAGAATTAGAAAAATGTGAAATGGGGAGCCACAACTGTTTCCACTGCAGATAAAGCAATCTGAACACACCCACTTACACTGTATATTATCAATGCTGTGGGTGGAAGTTGAGTCTTTTGTTAAAGCCAAGATGTAGTTATCATGGGAATCATGTGTTGGATTCTACATCTCCAGCCACAAAGATAATGTACCTTTAAAGGTACAGTGTGTAAGAATTACTGGCATCCTGTGGTAAAGATGGGTATTTGAAAGAAAAGATGTTTTCTTTCAAATGACTTCATATTCCAAGCACTGTTGTAAATGTATGGTGGCCGTCAGTGGCCAAAATTGTCCCACACATAAAGATGTTTTCATCTGAGTGGATCCAGTGGTCATGTAGCTATGACTGTACAATAAATAACTACTTTTAATGTCTTTTAAGGCATTACTTATCCATAACAGTGCTCTAACTCCCATCAACAAAGCTGGTACAGCAGTTTTGAAGTTCAGAGGGTTTTCACTTCACACACATTGTTGTTTCCATTCAGGGACACTGTAGTAGAAATGGCGGAACAAATTTGGCAGCCTCCATGTATGTTCACCTCCAGCAAGTAGATATACAGTACAGTAAATGGCTCATTCTAAGAAAATAAACACATAACAGCTATTCTAGTGAAGCAATTACATGTCAATAGAAACAAAGTTTTGAATTATATATCACATTTTTCTGCCACTGACCTTTGATTTTGTTACACACTGCACCTTTAATTGATTTCTGTCAGTAGACATTCTTCAATCTTAAAACGTGATTGGCTATTAAATAGGCCAAAACCTAGCATGTTCTGTGAACGCCATCACCATTCACTGTTGAGACACACACACACACACACACCTCTCCCTTTTTTTTTTTTTTTTGAGAACAAAGCTCAGCTCCTGCTTTCAGAAATGAGGGAGCAGAGCAGCAAAGACTTCGTGCCATTTATAATTTTTTCTTGAAGTGATTATTCTAAGTGTTGACAAATCACTGTGAAAGTTTAGTTTTTACCATAAGGAGATCAGTTTGGTCAGATGATGTTGCGCTTACAAGGAAAATATCAGCATTTTATTAACAGGGCAGAAGTTTTGCAGGTCACTCAAAGGGGCTGCAGTTTAACTTTTTTTATTTAAATATTTGTGTTGTCATCTGACATGTGAACTGGAAGATTGTACCATATGAATGAGAAAAACTTTGTTGCAATTTTAGCTGCATTTAAACCCAATAATGTGATTTTAGCTACATTCCACTGGGATTAGTAAAGTGTTGCCTTTTCGGCTTCTGTGTTTTGCAACAAATGTTCATTATGATGAAATGATGTACAATTCATCTCAACTCATCTTTATTTGTAGAGCACTTAAACACAACATTGGTCCACAAATACCACAGAATGCATCTCCATACTGTTTTGTTAAGTTATTAGAAAAGCTTTTATTCAAAATCTTCTTTACCTGTAAGAACTGGCTTCTTTACAGCAAAGGTATCATAAACAAATATTGATTTTAGCTTCTTTTGATCAGTGGTTGAGTTTCAATTCAATTTTAATAATTGAATGTTTTTAATGTATTCATTACCATCTTACAGTATACAGTATGCTGTTCTAGTTGTTTTAAAATAGAATCTAGTTTATTCAAGTTTTATTTGATCATGTCACCCCTAGGGATGTAACGATTACTGGTAAAATGGTTAACCGTGATAAAATTCCCTACGATTAGTAGTACCATTTCAAATTTTAATTATCGTTAAAACCGTGACTGATTACCGCACTTTGAAAAACTCCCAGTGATGCTACTCATTGGCTGGAAAAGCAGCAGCAGTCACAGTTTGCAATGTTTAATTTATGAAAACATGGCAGAAGGTAACGAAGGCCCCCACATGGACATTTCTCTAGAGATTTTTCCTCCTTTAAAAAGGAAAAAGTAGACATTTAGACCCATTTTGGATACTTTTAAAGATGCTGGGGGGTATTTCTATAATACCGCGATAAAAATGATTACCGTGATCCTTTCGGTCACAATAACCGTGATATGAAATTTTCATATCGTTACATCCCTAGTCACCCCATTATTGAGAAATACTGTTTATTACATTATAATATATACATTAAGATGTATAATAACAAGAAAGTCACCTAGACGTACGGTAAAAACTGTTAATATTACTGTTGCCAACTCCTCAGGGAGCAAAGTCACTATTGGCTGGTCCAAAGACCTCCACTGCTGAATTATTATTTGTTTTTAGTGCAAATTTACACAGGTAGAGTTTGCACCATGAGTAAATCCAGAGTCTGTGATAGAACAGCAATAAAACTTTCAACTAAATTATGTTGGTTCCATTCTGAATAACAAATAGCATTAGATATGATGATGGAATATGTTATTAATTTTATTTTTTGTGTACCTGATCTCTCCTTTTCTATTATTAAGTTTTCAATGTTATTAGTGTTCTTATCACTTTTATTTTTCGTGTGTTGACTTGTCAAGGGTCTAAGGATGGAAATTAGCCTTGCTATAATCCTGCATATTTACATTTTATGTTCATTAATATGCATTGTCCCTTTTAAATAAATAAATGACAAATGACAAATGATGAGTTTATCTCCTTGAGCTGTCCTTCACACTCATGGTGCAACTTTAACATCCAAACTTAACTGACTTTCTCAACAACTTCTTCTGAATGTGAACATAACAAAGGCAGTAAACACTTAACTCAAATTTATAGGATAACAATCATAAGATGGTCATTTCTGTTGAATTTGCTTTTCTCATGAGCCTTTGTGGTCCTGATATGTTGTGTTTTGAAAGTAGCCCCGCCCCCTTTGTTGTTCATGCTAAGCTGAAACAACTTCATAAATTTAGTGTGAGTGAAAGTAAAAACATGTGTCAGATTAGAGAGAGGAGTTTTTAAGTTGATTTGAATAAAATAATAATATTAATAATCCCCAAACCAAAATAATTAAGTTAGATCAATGTAAAGAATTCTTAAATATCAACTACAGCACAGATACTCTTTTTAGTGTAAAAACATGAAATTACCAAAAAACATTTTTCTTTTGCTAAGAAGACATTTTTATCAGGAAATACATTGAAAATGTATTTTAACTTTCTTTCTTATGTCATGATCTGCAAGGGAGCTCTGTTTCCTGATTGGTGCCACCTGTGCTAATTACCCTCACTCTGCTCACCTGTTTCTGCTGCCATTTAAGCCTCCTCTTCTCATCCTCCAGTGCCAGATTGTCTGTGTCCCCGTTACAGCGATCCAGCGCCTTTTTTCAAACCTTGCCCTTGGACCATAACTTTTCTGCCTGCCTGGTTGTGACCCTTGCCTGTCTTGGACCCTGACCTTTGCCTTGCCCCCTTGGATATCTGCCTTGGACCTCTGCCTGCCTGGCTGTGTCCCTTGCCTGTCTTGGACCCTGACTTTTTGCCTTGCCCTCCTGGATACCTGCCCTGGACTTCTGCCTGCCCAGCCATTAACCTCACCTTGTTGTTGCCTCACCCCCTCCTGGATTTTTATCATCCCCTAACAGCTTCTTCCCATCGCCCTCTTTTTTTCCCCCCGTAAAATAAACCTTCTTAACGTTACCCGTGCTGGTTTGGTTTCTTTTCTCTTGAGTTCAGGTCTCCTGCTCCCTGACATCTTATGTGAAATAAAATGTCATCTTCTTTAAAAAAAAAAATGGAAACTTCATGTCTTTTTACAGTTACAGACTTTTCATGTTTTCAAATTCACAGTCTATTTCCATAATTTTATCATTTTCCGGATTTTTGAAAAATGGGGAAAAGATGTTAAATTTTACAGAAAAAAATCTGTGATATTACAGATTTTTTTAACAGTGCAGAGCTTCAGTTTATTTGGTGCCGGTAACTTGACCTTCAAGTGTCTCTGGACTTGTTGAGGATTTTGTCAGAAGTTATATAAGGGCCACTATTGCAAGTTGTTCCTGGGCACCCATGAACCACTAGCAGGCAGCCATTCTGTACAGCGAGGAAAAAGGGGTTGGCCAACAGACAGATGGTTATTATCTAACAGCCTGCCATTAAAAGGTTGATTGTGCCTGTGCCAGAATAGAAATGCTCCATAGCAGCCCAATTTCACATAATTGACGATGTCTGATTGTTTACTGAAGTGCACATTTCCAGTGTACGTTCATCATGGCTCTACGAGATGTTATATTTTATTACTTCCTTTATGTCATTTCACCGTGTGGCTATCATTTTTAATCTACCTATCAGCACTAGCATTCCCTCAACTAGACTCATCAACCCCAAACAGTGCTTTTTTTTTTTTTTTTTTTGGTAATGGTTACCAATAATACATTCCAATTTCAGAGCAGTGGCTTATCCCAATTGTAGAATTTCTGTCTCCCTGTATTTATTTTTGCTGCACATGTTACAGTCCTGGGTCCCCAATGGATGTCCTCACTAAGCCTCAGCTTTGATGTGAATTATCACTGAGCCCCATCATTGCCCCCAGTCACCCTGTCAAGACCTTTTGATGTTTCCTGTGTGCATTTCCAGATAGAATTTCTAATAGGGAGTCATTATCACTTTGATTTCTTGCTGAATGAGAATAGTGACCTCTGGCAATCAGCCTGGAGGGTCAGTGTGGAAGGGGAATGACTGAAGGTTTGGCAATTTTGAAGGAAATTTGACTGACGAGCGCAAAGTGCAAATACAATCTTGTAATACAGGGTTGAATTAATCCTCTGAGCAGAAATGTATAACCCAACCTTCTTGCTTCAAATTATTTCAACCATTTCTGGTTTTGCAATTGTTTCCAGAGCACTAACAGAATCTGTCAATCTTTATTATTTTAATATAAAGTATTATTTCATGACCAATAACATCCATTTGTTTTTTTATATGATCTTAGCCTCGGAGCATCATGGTGTATGTTTGTTTGGACCTCCAGGCACAGCTGATTATCACAGAAGTCATTGCATCAGATTTGAACATATCAGGTAAACACAGTGAAAAGTTGTCAATCTCCATCATCATTCAACAAGGTCAAACTTTTGTAAACAGTGTGTTTTTAATCTGGCTTGTGATTTCAGTGATTTCTCCATCCAAGCTAACGTGTGTGTTCCATACACCAAACTAAGGAGTTGTGCAGTGTAAATGAAAGCTGTTGTAAAAATGAATAGATGCAAATAAAACTGGAAAAAAAAACATCCATGCAACTAATCCTCACCCACTGTTGAGCAGATTTTTTCCTTTGTCATAACACTTCTCAGTGATATTGACAATACTTCCCTCAACCAATGTCGCTGTATCTTAAGCAGAACCTAGGGACATTAAGGGGCATGGACAACACAGCAGTATTTGATGCAATAAATGTTATTTCATTTTCTCTAATATTGGGGATGAGAATAAGTTGGCTATTGCTTTATCCTGTAAATGAATGGAGTGGCTGCAGCCCACCCGACATTTGGTAAGTTGTACTGTTTTCTCCCAGATTTATTTTACTAACTCACATGTTGACAGACATATATATTTTTGCTGCTACATTTATACAGTGTTATGGTTCAACTGATTTGAACTTAAAGGCGCATTGCACAGGTTTAAATGTTAAATACTATTCTTTTCTTTCCTCCACATGCTCTTACAATTGCCTGATGTGTAGAATGAGCTGATCTTTCTTCACTGCGGCTGTCTCTAATACTGTTTCTGAGTGCTCAATGCAAGAAATTCGGGTACGAAACCTCTAAGGGGTGGAGGTGGGGGAGATGAGCTGTGCGTTGTCATTCATCTGGCTGCACCGGTGTGTATTCCGACACCACAGGTCTGCACATGTTGAGATAGCACTGACTGCTGCTAAAACATGGGGAACAAATTCCTCTCAAACCCCAACTCAGACCCCAGTAAGACATAAAAGAAAAGTTTTGTCTTGTGAGATGAAGAGAACTAAACTGGAGTCCGACCGGTGTTGTGCCAAAAAACACCCCCGACGGCAGGGGGGCATTTTTCGGCACAATACCGTCACTGGAGTAGGACAGTAGTAAACAACCGAGCAGCTTTTTTCTGTCTTTTTTTAATTGGAGTGAGCTCCAATCAAGTCTGGGAATAAAACTGAACCCACAGTTGGCTTTCTTCTTACTAACTAGGTAAATGTGATGTATGACGGAAATAATGATGCATAATATTGTAATGCTAAGTTTTTAGCATGTAAATGTAGGAATATGACAGCCATATGACTATTCCTGAGGAAAAGATGCACTCTGGCCACTTGTTAAATTTAGTTGATGTGGTATTTGTGGTCTCAGCCTCTGAATTTAGATATTTGATCTACAAGCCAGTGTTAGCCTGTTGTTACCGTTAGCATACAGTTCATCAGTTTACTCAACGATCAAACTGTAAACTACTTGCAGATTTATAACTTTATTACCTCAGTAATCATTGTGACTACCTCTGGGCTCAGACTGAGTGTAATGTGGGTTAAATTAAAGACCAATGCAGTCGAAGCAGCTCATGCATGTGCACAACATTAGCTGCACTTCCACTTGTCACCAGAGGGGGTGAACTTCTGGAAAAAAGCTAGAACTTACGCTGTACTCCTTTAAAACCATTATGCATTCATTTTAAAACTGATTTTTTTTTTTTACGGAGAGCACTTGGTTAGAAACACATAAATGGGTCCTCAAAGATCTAGCCTTGAGTATAACTTGAATATAACAAAACGGAAGGACAACTCTACGTGTATGTCTGTAATTGGAGAGCTTGTTATTAGGTGGCTGTAATCAAATATTCACGAAACAAGCCTTTGGGCTTGGATCTGTTGTCTCAAAAGAACACCTGCAGTACTTCAGGATGCTTTCTGTGGGCCTTACTTGGATTATGTATTATATGCTACTTCAAAAAGCTTTTTTTTTAGTCATGTAGATGGCTTTCAGGACCGTAGGATGACAAAGAATGTCCTTGTGCTTCATTTTTGTTCTAGGTCTTGAAAATCATCTGTCATTAGTCTGCTAATGATTGCCACTGAAACCTATGAAGTTCGAGACAATTGGAGTATTCTGGGTGCCTGAAGATACCAAATAACCTTTAACAAATGAAATGTTCTACTTCTATTAAGTAAACTAATTTGGAGAGCAATTTACGAAAAATACAGGCAGTAGGCTTTTCTTTCATGTTTCTTGAGTCACGCATCTGCCTCCAGCTCATTGTAGTTAATTCAACT